>VWZI01009168.1:541427-790757 GCA_013396835.1 Psilopogon haemacephalus
TGAAAAGCCCCAACTCTTTCAGCCTGTCCTCATAGCAGAGGTGCTCCAGCCCTCTGATCATCTTTGTGGCCCTCCTCTGGACTCTCTTCAGCAGTTCCATGTCCTTCTTGTGCTGGGGGCTCCAGAACTGCACACAGTACTCCAGGTGGGGTCTCACGAGAGCTGAGTAAAGGGGGAGAATCACCTCCCTTGCCCTGCTCATGATGCCTCTCTTAACGCAGCCCAGGACACAGTTGCTGTCTGAGCCGTGTGTGCACAATGTTGGCTCATGTTGAGTTTCTCATTCACCCAGACCCCCAGGTCCTTTTCCTCAGAGCTGCTCTCCAGCCACTCACCGCCCAGCCTGGATTTGTGCTTGGGATTGCAGCGACCCAGGTGCAGGACCTTACACTTGGCCTTGTTAAATTTCATGAGATGGCTTGTGTGTGTGTGTATATATATATATATAAAGTTACAGCATGTTATTCTTAACCAGAATATTAACTGTTCCAAAAGATTTTTTGAAAATGAGACTGCATAGTAAAAGTCTGGCAAAGCAAACTCACAGGTGAATACTCAATGATTGTAGGAAAAGCAAGGGAATAAAATACAAAAGAGACAAGTCAATGACAGTAAGAGGAGGGCATGGAATTCTAGATGGTGCATGCTAATTTAATCATGAAATTTTGGTTCAGGCCTTCTTGTATGATTTTCCTTCTTACAGTAGAGAACCTTACACCATGGATGACCCATCTAGGTTTCTTTTCTGAATGACAAGTGATATCTGTGCAGTATATCCTAACAGGGCTCGTAACAGGAAGGTGGTAGTTTATGAAATGTATTTTTGAGGTGGAAGCTGGTTTTTCAAGGGGACGGATTGCTGTGAACAGGAGTATGTAGTAACGAGCTTTACTCTGCTGTAGGCAGAAAGAGAAACTTCAGCATTTGTTCCTGGGAAACAAAAATTGCCTTAGAGAAGCCCTCCGTGGAAGATGAAACACCAGGTTAATGGTGTTACTTTGTGAACATTTTGTTATACGCCACTCATTACTGAGACAGTTGAAATGTGGGTCAGTTTTTCTTTCTTTATAAGGAGGGTTTGCACAGAGCAACAAGTTGGTGAGCTGTTGCTTTCTAGTTCATGTGGGTCATGGTGTTTTGCTGAGCAAATGGGGAGGTTTGGACTCAGCTAGCATTCATACTAAAGTGTTTCCTAACTTTCATGTGATGAGGTCCTACACTTTTATGCTCCTTAATGTTTCCGTAATGGAAATGTTCATTGAGCTGCGATCTTGTGTTATCAGGACGACTGGTTTGTGTGACTTACAGAGGTGGAGTCATGAAGGGTGTGTGAGCTCCGTCATTGTGTCTGCCTTCAAAGACAGCTCCAAAATTCATGAAAAGCAGCTGCTGCAGAAACACTTGGTGATATTTTGGAGGAATGGGGACAGGCAGACAAACTGCATGGACAGGACTATACATCCCTGATCATGAGGTACTGAACTTATGGAACAGACTGTGGTTGAGGAGGTCTTCTGGGTGGAATATTAACCGTGGTGAAAAGAATCCCAGAGAAGCAGATGTGCCCATGCTGGTGCTTCGCATGTATCTTGTGGAATTTCCAAAGAGGGCCCTAAACAAAACAGCTTTATGGAAGAACAAAACAGCATTGTCAGTGATGATGGCACCTCTTTCCATAACTGTGCTCTGAAATGGTTGCTGCTCACTGTGTCCCTTTGACTGTTGCAAGCACAGCTGCATGTTAGCATCTGCCTCAAAGGAGTTTATGAAACTGTAGTATAGAAAATGGTGGCTAGACTTTGTTTGAACTTAACTACTGTTTTTAGAACCAGCATTAAAAAAACCCCAACTTTTTAGATGAGAATAACTTGTCCTAAGGAAAAAGCATATGAAACTGTGAGACTTTTTTTTTTTTCTAATAGAAGAGCTGTGATCATGAGCATTCCCTTGCTTTCAGTCCAGGAGACTGTATTTTAACCCTCTAAAGTGATTGTGTCTGATCCAAGGTTTTGTTTGTTTGATCAGTCCCTTCAGCTAGAAGGATTCCTCTCTGTGCCAAGATGTTTGAGAATCATGATGACAGTGATCTGATCCTCCTGATGAGCGTGCAATAGAGTGTGTCTGTCTTGATCAAGGCAGGGACGTGGTGCTGTACGAAAGTGAGTTTTGATGTGTTGTGCAGCATCCCATTTTCGTCACACTAAGCCTGTAAGATAGCTGATTTGATCTATCTAATTTGCAGAGCAAGGGGAATGGTTATGGGTTCCTTAAGGCCTTGGCTTCCAGCTTCAGTAAGGAGGAAGAGAAGGAGAGATCTAAGGAAGGAGTAAAACCTCCTTGTGTGACTTTATATTGGTTAACACAGGAAACAGTTTCCAAAGCCACTTTTTTTCTGTAGTACCTAGGCACTCATCATACGCCTCAGGTTCCTGAAAGCCCAAGTGGATCTTCTGAATTTAGGCATCTATAAATCTTCCTAAAGAGCATTTTTCATTGACTGAATGGTGCAACTAAATTCTCTTGCCTCTAGTCACTTCTACAGAACAAATAATAAGCTTGTAAGTTTCTGTATTTCCTACTGTTCAGTAAAGCTTCTGGACTTGAACAGGCATGAGCTGCCTGACCAATCCTGCATACCACAGCATGCTGTTTACTTACATGATCATCAGTGGAAACTGGTGTGGTGGAGCAGAAAGGCTTCTCATAGTGCCTTCAAGTAAACTCTGAACAGGAGACCTTCTAGAAATGAAAGACAATATAGTAGACTCAAAGTAGATGTCTGTTGAGTGTTGCTGAA
Source organism: Psilopogon haemacephalus (assembly GCA_013396835.1). NCBI lineage: Eukaryota > Metazoa > Chordata > Aves > Piciformes > Megalaimidae > Psilopogon > Psilopogon haemacephalus. The sequence goes on from VWZI01009168.1 coordinate 544,225, forward strand.
ACATGGCAATGTTTTCAGTGAGAAAACCACATTGAATTTGAATGCTGGAATAGCAGAATGGAGCAGGTTGCTATTGAAAATGCTTTGTGTGTTGGCCTGAAGAAAAAGGGCATGTCTGTGCTCTGCAGGCGAAGAGAATGCATGTAGGGATACTTATATCTGGAATACAGCTTCCTTATAAAATTTGATACTTGCAGTCCTGCTTGCCTGGTTTTCTTCTGTTCTCCACCCACTTCTGTGCCATCCATGGGAAGGGAAGGCAGTGGCAGCTCACTGCGGAAAAGTGGGACATTATATGGAATGGTGGAGTTAGGCTGGTTGGACTCTGGGAAAGGTCACACTGAAAATGGACTGTGAATGAGAAGATGTGTGAGGAGACAGCTCCATGTGTGAGATGGAGTGGGCTTGTGAGCCTGTATAACAGTGGTAGAGGTAGCACACTGGAAGAGAAACCAGAAAGATCAGTAGCGTTTTGCTGAGGAGAGGCAGCTGTGAGATGTCACTTGGGGTTGTTTTTATTCACAGTAAGCTTGTTTCTGTTCTTTTGAAAGCAAGGATTGCTTTAGATCTGGATCAGAATTATAGAGCAGATCAACCAATTCTTTAACTTCCTTTCCTCCCTCAAACAAAGGAAAACATTGCAAAAAAGTCGCAATTAAAATGAATTGTGAAGTGTTGTTTGGTGCCTGCTGAGCAAAATCTCATGAGCTAGCTGAATTGACAGTGTGCTGTGAAGCACAGAGCCTTATCTGTGGCAAAGGGATGGGGTGCTAAAATGGGCTAAGTATGATCAAGCCCTTCTGCTGCCTTGGAAAGGGCCAGGGGGTACATGGCAACAGGCTGGAGGGGCAACTGATTGCTCAAAATTTTCTGAAGGAGGCTTCAAAGATGAGATTAAGAGAGTAGAGTAAAGAAAGTACAAGAGGCTGAATGAAAGAAACAAAGACAGACTGGTACTCTGAAGAAGAGACCCAGAATGTCTTGCCATGGATCTTATGATGGGAGTAACACTGGAGTTCCCTGGAATGTATGTGCTTGTCCTCTTTTGGTGTGTGACTTACCCATTGAAAAATCTCTCAGCTGGGACTGTCAATGGAAAAATTGTAGGAAACTTTCACCAAACAGTTCAATGGTAAGGCTACCTCCTGTTTTGTTCTTGAACTTTTCTGTTTTAAAGGAACCATCTGCTGCATGACTGTAAACACAGCAGACTACTAGCAGGTTTTATCATTCCAAGGGTCAGTATGCATCTTGTGAAAACTGCTGGTAAGCTCCTCTGCCTGGTCTTTGTAGCGCTGCCTATCACCTCTTCTTCCAGGCTCCAACCCTGTGAAATTGGGCAAATAATTTTGCAGATTACAAGCTTCATGCAGCATGAAGATGGTGCCCTCTTGTATGTGCAAAATTACTAGAAGCAGGCAGATCTGTGAATATATGAAGCCAATGTGTCACTTCCACCACATGGATGTTGACATGGCTCTGTGAGTCAGGCTCAGCAACTGAGCAGGTGCATTTTAGTTTCTCTTTGCAGGATGTTTTACAGTGTCTCGTCTTGTCAGGAAACCTTCAGAAGGCAAAGAGCACTCTACACAATCCTTTATGGCTCTGCATGCTTTGCCCAGTGGCACAGGTCATCAGATAAGTGAAGAAGTGCTGGTTGAAAGGGATGGGATCTTGTATTACAAGCAAATCCTGGCCATGGTGTCTTGTGGCTTTGTATAGGGTAGGCTTCCCACAGCTTTCTTCTCATGCTTTTGTTGAAGTCGTGTTTTACTTATTGAGTCTTCTTCCAAAAGAAAGAGATGGAGGCTGCCAAAGGCTCGATGGAGGGAAAGACAGATGTGGAAGATGTGACAGATGTGTCACAGTTCATTAAAATGGAGAACTCTGACAGGGGATTGTTGGATGAAGTGCTGGTAAGGGATGTGCTGTGTTGGATGTAGTTTCTCCTTAGCAGAAGCAAAATCTTCTGGCTTGGTTTAATGTATAATATGAACCTACATAGCCTAGCACAGCCACCAAAAGAACCATTTTCTGTGGCAGTACAAGTGTTTTTGTGGCATGTGGAGACCCTGATCTAGGAGCTAGCTGGATTTGAAATTACCTGGGGAAGTAGGTGGACAATAGTAGATGGTACAGGGGAAGGCAGGATTTGTAACATGATTGTTAGTGCTCATATGGGCAAAATTGTGTACGGGTTCAGTATGAGTGAAACTAGCCAGAGCACACCTCTTGAGGTGATTATTTCTTTTAAGAAATGGGGCTGACCTGGACCATATCACCATAGAATAGGAGAAAGCAGTTAAGACTGCCACTTAACAGGCCACATTATAGGGCTTGAGAGGCCCCAAGCCTTGATGCAAGTCTTTAAATTGATCTTGGGTCTCTAGCAACTCATTTCAGTTTATCAATCTCATCTTTGTTAAACTGATGAGGAAATGAATGTGTGTTTATGGAGACCACACCACAAGTGATATGAGGAGCAACTAGTTAATGTTTAGCAAAGCTCTGAAGATGAGGAATGGTATACAAGTGCTGTTCTGACGGTATCAAGATTAGTCTTGAAAGAAAAATGCTATTTTTAAAGAATGTTTGTCCCTTTAGTCATTGCCCTTGCAGTGAGCTTAAAATATAGCCATATAATCATCCATTGCCCAGTTAATGACATATAGAATTACAAAAGCAGGGCTGTATATTCCTACAGCCTAAAGAGAAATGTATGTCAGGTGAATGAAGCCAGGAGAAAACCAAGCTAGAAAGCATGCAGAGAGAAGTGACTCAGATGGCAGAATGCCCCAAAGGAAACTTTCAAGGAGGGTGATTCATTAACAGTCAAACAGTCTTTTTTTTTTTGTCTTTTTTTTTTCCTGCTCTGCTGTATTTACATTTTTAAATGTGTGCACATCTCAGGGAAATGGCCTTCCAAGCTAAAGTGTTCTTACAGCTGGGAGAAAGGAAGATTTAATGCTTCATGTTTGATAGACTGTGAGGCTTGGACTACAAATAAAACTTTATTTCATGGGATATTTGCATATAGTCTATAAGGTGTTGCTAGAATCTTCTACTGATGGCATCATGGTTCTTTGGGCTGTGATTTCAACCTGCCTAAAGAGGCATCCAAATTTCTGGCCTGGATTGCTGCAGAAAGGAGAGACGTCTAATTTGTCAGATAATGCAAACGCATCTTGACTTTTTCAGAGTATGCTGAAGTGTTGTTATACCTGCGAATCCTTTTGCATCCAGAAATCTCACTGAAGCCAAGGGAAACATCCTACTAAGGGATGTACAGAGTCATGTGAGCCATGTGAACTACTGAGACCCACACTTTAGTCCTGCCAAAGAGTGATTGTCCAGCAACATCACTGGTGAATCTCTGATTTCAGTGTGGCACTCCTACCAGTATGCTGTGTCATGCTTGCAAGGCTCACGCTGGTAATGTGCAAATGCGAGGAAGGTTCGTGCATCAGTGTTGTGCTAGCAACAGCCACCAGCTCTTGATTCAGTTAAACCCAGGCATGATGTGGGCAGACTGGTAGCTGTGATTTATGGGGCTCTTTTGGAATAGAAATCCTGTTGTCTATCAACATATTGTCCAGGCAGCACAATAGGGCAAGGTAATCACTGGAAAAGCAAGGTCAAAGAGCTGACAATACCATATTGTATTGAGCAAGTGGTTTGCATGCCTTGTTTCTGCTATTCTGAGTGAAACCAGAATACTGCTTGCTTTCAGAAAAAGTGCTTTACTGTCTGTGGGTGGAAAGCATTATCTGAGTTTAAAGTATTTCTGTAGTAGAAAGAATTAGTGTTACTTGCCATAGTTTCCCATTCCCAGACTTGGTTTTCAGGGAGATCAGATGCACTGGTTGCTTTTGAAGATGGAAATCTCTTTGTAGGTGTTCCATTCATCGTGATCCATCTGGAAGTGCACTTTGGAAAAATCCATTTTGATTGTGGCTTTGGCTGGATTTGCATTCTGCAAATAGCAGAGTGTGGTTTGGGCTAGTGTGGGATGTGTGGCCTCTTTGGCTTGAGTCCATCACAGGTTGGGAAGGACTAAAGGCAATTGTTTTTTGGAGTGTAAGGCACTAGCACAACACAAAATATCTAGCAGCAGAAGCTGAACCAAGTACTTAGTTACAGGCAGCTTGTGTGGTATCATTTGGTGGTTTCAGGCAGCCAAAAAAAACCTACCAGAGTGCCTTTCTTGTAGAGGATCCCAGCAGATAAAACTAATTCATAGTGGAAGATCAGTTACCAATTCAGGTTGCTCCTTAGAAGTGGTCTCTCGTGCTTGGTGTTGGTAAAGTGTCAGCTTTCATGGCATAGTTTTCATGCTATTGCTAGTCTATGACCTTTCTCCAAATTTGTAAGTTGTTGCCCAGTCTGTATGGAAATGGCACATGTACCTGCCAGGAAAGCCAGCACCTTTTCTTTCTAGGCGATGTGGTGCCTAGAAGAATTGCAAGAATTTAAGCCTGTTCAGCCACAAATTCTCTTAAGAGGTTTGGTGGGTTGGGTATTTTTTGTGTGTGTGTTCTTCAGTGGGACAGGACCAGATATTATAATTAACCTCTCCCCTCTCTTCCAGCTAGCTTTCTGTTGAGTGTCTGCATTTTTAGATTCTGTCTGTCTGCGGTCCAGCCCCAAGACAGTTAATTTTAATAAATAAATAATGATAAAAATAGTCTCTGAGGACTTGGCAGGCAGCAGGCCAGGGAATCTGGGCAAGTTGCCAGCAGCTCTTCCACTTCAAATCTGAAGCTAACTTGGGCTATGGCACTCAACATCGTTCTGTTCAGATTATTTCTTTGAAAAGCACCTTTCCTTTCCCTGCCTTGGGTGGTACCTGCTGTCCTCAGATGGGGGATCCAAGGCTTTGGTGTGAGCATGGAGAGACTTAGCCCAGAAGCAAAGGGAAGCACCCAGTCAGAGGCAAACAGCTGCAGTGTCAACGCTTCCCTGAGCAAACGCTGGGTCATCAACTTGGGAAAAAAATTTCTAAGTGCCAAAACCACAGAAAAGCTTCAGCTGGAGCAGGTGGGTTGGCCACAAGATGTAAGGCTGAAGGAAAGCAGCCTCTCTGAGTTCTGGCATTTGCAGTGCTAACTGCTCAGTCTGTTCAATCTGCTCTCAGCTTTTCAGCCAATGCTACATGGGTTCCATTTTAATTCCTGGGGTGACTTTTAACATTGTGTGATGTCCCATGCTAATCTCCAAGTTATATCTCAGGGTAGGAGCTGTCATATCACATGACTTTATAGTCCCATGTTGTATCATTCCATTTATATTCACAGCATATGGTTCCAGAAGCTGAAAGAAATCCATCTGAATCCTGGGCAGGTGGTTACCACTATCAAGAATATCTGGGAAATTCTGTATCTGAGAAAATGCATGCCCTCTGGTGAGAAACAGCCTGCCAGCAGGTGGGGAGCTTTAAAGTGAAAGAGTTGAGATTTTCCCTTTAAGGAGAAATGAAGGGGCCCAGGAGAGTGAAGCTGTCTGAACTTATCTACACACAACCACCGTGATTCCCGCAGCACTGCACCTACAACAGAGAATTGAAAGTACAAATGCAAACCTGTGCCTTCTCACCCAGCCCTGCCAGGAACACTCCCCAAACCAGCCCTGCTTTGCTCAAGTTGGTTGATAGATATTTTAAACCCACCGAAAGGTTCAGACTTGCTTTTCTGTAGGCATGTTCCTGAAAGAGTGCTCACAGTAGGAACTGGTGGCAACTGGGTTTAGCTCTGGCTCCCACGGGCTTTAAAAATCCTTAGCGTGGGATAATCAAACATCCTTGGATAGGCACACACCTGCTGCACTGGTATGGGCACGGAAATTCCAGCAAAGGCTGGTTTGGAACATGGTACATTTGTTACGCTGGCAAGGCAGGCATAGTATCTATCTTATTCCTATTTTTTTCCCTCTAGCTTTAGCATCTGTTAATAACATGGGGCCTACAGGACTGACAAGGTAGCAGAGATAAATGCACTTTTCAGATTTCCTAATGTGTAAGTCAGTCTCTGGGGATGTGTCTGTCAGTAGTCTCACCTGGTGCTGGGAGGATTATAAAGTAAGCTGCTCACAGCTGGGAGCCAGTTGGCCAGCAGGCTGATGAAGAGGAGGTACTTCTTTAATGTACTTCTGCCTCCAAATCCAGGGACAGTCTAGGACAGTCTCAGGTGATATGAGATAATGAGGGAGAGGAAATCTCTTTGGATACCCAAGATGTCTACTTCATTTCAGGTCATCTGGGAATGCACATTTTTCCAAAGGAGGCAGGGTGATGAATTAGGGAGCTTCTGTAATGCCAACCCACTTTTCCAGGGCTCTGGATAAAGGAATGCATGACGCAGGCTTTCACACCTGTGATGGGACAAAGAGCCTCTGGAGAAGGGGTACTGAGAACATCCAAGGAAGATCTGTGATTCAGCACAGACTAGTATTGTGGTTCTCCTTATTTGCAGATCTGGATATGCATTTAGTAGTATACACAGGAGCAAACTAGCACCAATACTAGCCTTAGATGTATCTCTGGAGCCTCTCAGTGTACTTGGGAATTCTATACCCCTTTTCAGGGTGACAAAACCCAAGTCTTAATGATGAGCACTTTATTCTTCTAGAGGGAGAGCCTTAAGTTTCTATTACAAAGCTGAAGTGGCAGGATAAGGCACTCGCTTTTCCCTTGGCACAAGGTGTATGTTAAAAAAACAAGTTAGACCTCCTTCAGGACTTAAGTGTTTAGTATTGACAGGGTGAATAAATTACAAGTGTTGCTTTCTAGGTAGAGTAAGTCCATGTAGCTCCAAGTGGGTTTCATCTTAGGGAGTCTTTGTCCACAGTAAAAATCCCTTCTCAGCCTGTAGCATTATTGGACTAATTCATCTGATGTATCATGAGAATACATTAAGTTGGATAACTCTGGTCGTGACCTTATATAACCTTGAAGGGAATGAATTTCCTTTTGTTCATCAACTGTAATAGAGGAAATATTTAAATATGAATTCTCAGAAGACTAAAATAAAATACTTCTTGTAGTAGACTCTTACTCTATGTGCTGCAGCACATCATCTTCTGTTAACCTGGACATAGGGCAACCCTGTGTTAGTACATTTGGTTTGTTTCAGATAGTTAATGGTTAAGTACTCAGGTCTTGTTACAGTGACTGCTTAACTTAATAGTTCATTGACTTCAGAGGGTCTGGGATAATGGTAGTAATATGTACTTACAGCTTCTATTCCCTGCACAGCTGTAACAGAATCCTTTGAGTGGGTGTGGGAAGAAGGACTACATGGATTTTAACACCCAAATATAAGGTAGTAATGGAAATAGGAATCATAAGTGTAGTTTTGCTGATTCAGTAAAGTCTATCTAGTCTATAAGGGCTTTAAATAAAAATACCCATATGCCAAGAAGGGACAGAGAGGAGCTCCTGCCAGGTCAGCATGCAGGGCTGTAACTCTGAGATCAGCAGGCTGTCAGGCAGAAGACAAAGCAGGCAAACTAATGACATCTTGGCAAAAAATAGTAATTAGGAAAGAAAGGCCATTACTTAGCTGACTAAACACCCTTCCCCCTGCTGCGTATCCCAGCCCTCTTGGATGGTGATCCTTGGAGATTCCCACAGACCAGTCCCCATTGAGTTATGTCTTTACCAGGAGACATTCACAAGTAGACAAAAAGGGAACAGCTTGTTCTGACTTCAGCTCCCTGTATCTGAGGGAGGCACAGCCTGCAGTTAACAGCAGTAATGAAGGCCATTTAATCCCTGAGATAACCCCACCAAACCAGGGCCGCACTCTGGGATCTTTTGCTATTTAAAGAATAATGGTGTTTAGCTACATGAGCTGCCATCTTCACCAAGCTGGGTCATTGCTGCAAAGAAACAAACTTTGTAGCCTTTGCAAAGACTTTTCAACAGCATGTCTGTTGACATCTCATGTTGTGTTCTTCACAGAGTTGCTGCCACTTTCTCTGTGGATTCAGTTAACTTTCTGCCTTATTTCTCTGCTGTTTTTACCACCTCTGTCCAAGAGATTGGGCCATTCTTTCATGTTTGGTCTCTTTGCCAAGCTATTGCTGCATACAGGGAGACAGAAGTGTCTTTTGTGTCCCATAAATATTGTTTTGTTGTTGCTTCTAGTAGCTCTGACTCCTCCTTGTAACCAAATGTTTTGATAGGTTGTCGTCTTCCCTACTTCTCTTTCATGTTTTCATGATACCTTTAGCCAACATCTTTTTGCACCATAGAGTTAGCCTCTCTTGGCAATTATAAGGTAGATAGAATCCACAGGAGTAGGTAAGACACTGGAGGTTTTATTTAAACAAACCTTGCAATGCACAGGAATGTGGGATGTGACCATGGCTCTTGTGCAAGCTTTCACTAAGCCACTGATTTACACTGTCTCTGTTGTTGCTTAGGGATCTCTCTAAGTAAAATGAGGAAAATTGTAAAACCTTTTTCCTATTACTACTGACTCTGATTATATTTCAGGTTTGATTGGACAGTACCCTGGCCCCGGTGAGCTTTGCAAAGTGTGGACTTTGAAGAATGTAAATGTGGTATCGTGTGAAAAGCAGCTCATGCTACATACTAGCACACCTATTCTTAACAATGTTGTACTAGTGAAATAGAGTCTGTGAGAGTCTCTGAACATGTGCTTGAAAGCCACAATTAAAGCTGTTTACCTTTCATTAGCTTGTTTAGCTTTTACAAGTCATGTGAAACATGAAAGTGTGTGTCGGGGGAGAGATACTTTTAGATACGAAGTAAAGTTTGAATGTTTAAAAAATAAAGTAGCTTAAAAAAATATTTATGTTGAGGTAAACAAAAAACGTTCTTGTAATCTGTTGCTGCTTTCTCTGTGTGTCAGATTTGCTTTTGTTTTGCATTCGACTTGGCTGCTTTTACTGCAGAGTTTTTGAGTTTTTGGCTCTGAAATATTTCCTTCTTCAATTAATCTTCTCATTGTGAAAGATGTTGCAAAGTTCACACTCCTTCAGACTACACTGCACAATGCTTTCATTTCATGTCAGTGCTTTTAATTGAATATTTGAGGTAGTGTTACATTTTCCAGAGAAATTAGATGCATTTCAGTAACCTAACCTTTACCGCCTGGGAACTTCTGAAAAGATATTTTTATTTGATAAACACTGTCAGTGTTTGGTGAAGTCTGTGTAACTTCCTTTCAGTCAATTTACTTTACAAAGAATAAGGAGGGAAATTGGATGACACTTCTCTGTGGTCATGACATTGACTGACTCTTCCATGTTTCCCCACTTCCTTTTCTATATTTCCCACTTCCTTTTCCGATTTTTTTTTGCATGTTCATAATCAAGTTACAATATTAACAATGTCTGAAATCAGTCAGTATTACCTCGGAAAGGTAAATTAATTGAAGAGTATTCTCAGATCCTCTGATAAGAAGTGGAGTGGTACATGTCCTTTAAATTGAGTTTCTTTAATGTTGGTGACTTGTACCCATTTATACTGCCAGGTGTTCATGTATTGCTGCCAACCACACCATTGAATCCAAGGGCCAAGACCAAGAGGCAGCAATCCTCTAAAAGGCATAATTGAGAACTGGAAGCACTTCACCGCTGTCAGTGGAGGGATAGAGAAGGACCTTTCAGGTTTATATAGGATGTCTTGTTCATATGTAGCCTTGTAGGAGAAAGATATTAGCAAGATAATTAGTAGAGACTCTACTATGCACAATCTTTTTTTATTTTCCCTTCCCCATTCCCTGCATCAAAAAATTAAAATTTGAATTGTATTTATCAACATCGTTGTGTGGTTCTGTGAGAGCTGTTGAGGTCTATACAGTCAAAACACTCCCTAACATACAGTGCCCCTCCACCAGCTCTCCTTCCCTGCCTGTTCCTTCTGAAGAGCTTGTAGCCATTCATTGCAGTACTCCAGTCATGGCAGTCGTCCCACCGCGTTTCTGTGATGGCAACTATATCCTAACCTGCTGCACAATGGCTTCTAGTTCCTCCTGTTTGTTGCACATGCTGCGTGCATTGGTAGAGATGCACTTAAGTTGGACTGTTGATTTCACCCCTGACATGGGCATGCCACTGCTAGGCTCTTCTCTAGTGGCCTTGTTTTTATCCCCTCCCCTCTTTGAACTTAGTTTAAAGCCCTATCAGTAAGCCTCACCAGCTCATGTATGAGAATCCTTCTCCCCTTTTGAGATAGCTGAAGGCTGTCCCTAGCAGGCCTGGTGCTGCATGAATGTTCCCACGATCAGGTAAACCAAATGCATTTGTGGCTCCAGCCCCTGGGCCACATGTTAATCAGTATTGTTTTCCTGCTCCTTTCAGTGTTCAGTGCAGTCTTTCCTGCCACTGAAGGTACTGAGGAAAATGCTGCCTGTGCTCCAGGTCTTCAACCATTTGCCCCAGTGTCTTGAAGTAACTTTTAATTGCTTTTGCACTTCTGTACTCATGCTCATAATTTCCATACTGTATCACCAGTAATTGACAGTAATCAGATTGCTGTACCAGACTAGGGAGTTTTCCAGTAACATCTCTGACCCAGGCCCTAGGGAGGCAGCAGGCTTCCCTGTGGGATGGATCCGTTTGGCCCACTGTTCTCCTCAGAAATGAATCACCTACAACAATTGCGCTCCTTTTTTTCTTAATGCAAGTAGTCCTAATGCTTGTGGCTGGCTGACTCATCCCTAGGTAACCCCCTGGATGGACCTTCTTTTACTTCCTCTGTAACCTGGCCCTCCAGTTACAAACCTCCATACCTGTTGTGTAAGGCAACTGGGAAGGTGAGGGGATTCACCTGCTTGCAGGGACCTGTTTCCACTCCTCCCATGTTTTTTAGGTCTTGTCTTACTGCCTGCTTTTTGACCAACTACAGGCTGCTGCCTTTTCAGCCCTGAGGGTTGTTGCTCCACCAGTCTTTCTCTCACACTCCAGTACTCCTTATCCTTTCCAATTTCTCTTCCAGCTCTACCACCTGACCTGCTCACACCACATACAGGCATCCTCTCTGTTGTGCTCTAGTACCAGTGACAGGCTCAGACACTCCTGGCAACTGAACACTCAGCTACATGTTTGTGGAGGAGCTCAGTTTAGGTTCTCACATTTCTCCTGGCAATGACTTTTACATGTATGGTCACCATGCTGGGCCTTCTGGGAGGAGATCAGTTACAATCAACTGAGTCTGATCTGAGTATCTTTGAGGCTACTTATTAAAACTACCTGAAACCGACAAACTTACACAAAGCCTTCCTCATACAGGGAATCTGGGTGCTGTGCAACAGCTTCCACTCTCTTAAGCCAGCATGCATCTTGCATGGGCTGAGGAAGTAAAGGGGCGTGCAGTTATTTCAGACTTGCTTGGATGCGTTATGCAAATGTGATCCAGTTCTGTCTTGAAGCCACTAGGAATCTTTCCATTGCCTTTGTAGGAAATTGGGCTATCCTGCAAAACAGAATAGTTCCTGTTGACAGTTTACTATTTCTGAAGTTCACTAGTTTTCCTAAAGGAGCAATACACTGGAATGGAGATTTGGAACCCTGCTGAATACTGTAGGTGCCATTTCCCAATTTAGAGGTCCTGGTTTTGACTCTCTTGATGATTATCCATGCATGTAAGTCTACTTTAATTGTCCTTTCTATGTTAATCTCTGCCAAAGAAGATTGACCTTTGAGATCTTCACCTAAGCTCACATATTTAATAAGGACTTTTTTCAGAAGAATGGAGTGGAAGATTGTCTATACAAGTAAATTTACAGGCTTTGCATAGCATCTAGTGTATTTTATTGCCTTTGTGATGTAACTGACTGTTGTTGCAGATTGCTTCATTTTATTTGCTAAGGTTCTCTGGACCAGGAGTAGGAAAAATTTAAACCTGAAGTATGTAAAATAGGTGAAAAGATATTAGAATAACAGAAGTGCTCTTTATGGGAATAATTAAATACCAGAATCTGTCCTAAAAGCAATGTATTTAATACATTAGGATTGTTTTAGGAAAAATAATGATGCAAAGGTGAAGGCTAGTCTGATACTTCAAAATTAAAATGGATGAAACTGCTCAGAGTAGGATCAGAAACCCTCATGTAGGCATTGTGGGCTCCCTATACAAAGAAATTTGCAGGATGATGCAAACAAGCAATAACATGCTGAGAAGAAGCTCACAGAGTTTTCTGTATTTAAATACCTAATTAAGGGGATGCATTTAGGCATTTTCTCCAGAGCACAGAAACCTTTCTGAGCCAGGCTAAAGCATAGTTAGGAAGAAAGTACTAGCTTAGTAGTCTGAGTCAGTAGCCATCTGATTTTTGGAGGGGACTTTGAAAAAGCTCTTGCTTCCAAGGGAATTGTGGAGGGGTTTTAAACCTACTATCAGTAGGCTTGCAGTTCCAAAATGCCTTTTCCATGGCTCATCAAGGTGAGGCTGCCCAAGAGCAAGAGCACCATCAGATTTCTTACAATACTGAAATCTCTTCTTCAGTAATTTTTAAAATGTCTTTCAAAAGAGCTTTGTTTGTTAAAATGGTTTTGTACCAGGCACTTTTGGTCAAACTTGAGTTGTTGTTTTGGTATCCATGGTTACTAGGGAAACTGGCTCGGTTGCCGTCAACCTAATGTGTTCTAGAGCTCAGGATAAGTCCTGTACAAAAAAATTTAATGTTTTTATCTTCTAATCCTGACCCTTAGGACAAAGTCCCAAATGGATATACAGAACTTCGTGAACTATTTGAGATAAATATTTTTTAACTTCCTCTGCTGGAGGAGGAGTAGTTCCTAAATATTATAGTTGGCAAATTGCTATTCTGCTGACAGCAAGATTAGGTGTGAATTTTCTGTGAGTATCTTGCTGCAACCAGTTTGAGAAGTTTTATTTTGTTCTTTTATAGATATGAAATTGGATGCAGAATGTACTTGTCCATTTTAAATAGAAGCGTTCAGAAGATTGTGGGAGTCTATGGTAATATTTAAAAGAAAAAAGCAATCCACCTAAAGTAATTTAAATGTTGCTTTCATCTGTGAGGCATGTTAGGCTTGGTTTACACTTGGGATTTCGAGCAGCCGAGTATTTATTTTGAAGCATGATGATAGCTTATTTCAACATGGCTCTTAGCTTGTATTCCGTTGTGTGACTGTATATGGTACTTCTTATGGAGAAGCTTGTGGTTTTGCACATAAACAAAATGCTTTAAGTGTACTTCTAGTAATGGAATTTCATCCATGCTGAGGAACTTACACTGTTTTTTGTGAGAGTGGTAGAGCTAAATACACCACATCAGGATGTTAGCAAGGCTTTTATTTCTGGCTGTTGGATTTTCAGAGTTTCTGTTTCAGGAGCTACTACTCAGTGTTACAATCAAACCTTTGGTGACTCTCTCATGTTATGACATAAGAGACTGATGAAACTGCCAGAAAACTGTTTGTCATACCCTCAAGTTGACAACTTGTGCACCAGGCACTGGAGCACTCGTTCTTCTCTCAGTGTTGGTAGAATCCATCTTCTTAAAAGCACCATTTGCTTTCAGGAGAAGGCCCGCTAGAACACTTAAAGCAGCTGAAACCCCCTTGTTACTGTACTGGTTGTGTTTGAAAGGTCATTGAGGTAGTAGAAGAATCGAAAGTACCAGACATAATGCCTGCCTTTTAAAAAAGGGAAGGCGGGGAGGAGCATTGGGGAATTGTAGATCCATCAAGCTTCACTTCAGTTCCTGGAAAAATCTGAAAAAAATAATAGCACAATGTGCAAGCAGCTGGGACATAACACAGAGATGAGTAACAGCCAAAGTGGCATTGCTGAGAACAAATGGCATCCAACCAGTCACGTCTCTTACTGCAGTTCCAGAAAGAAAAATTGTAATAACGGTAATAATAATAATTATGTCCTGCATCTTGTAGGTTGGCTTTTGACTCTGTTTCATACAGCAATCTCAGAAGCAAATAGCGCCTAGAGTTTGTTTTCCCAACACAGGGTCAAGCAGGAAAGACAAAAATGATTGTATATCCTAGTGCAGTCGCAAAGGATTTACTGTCAAGTGAAAGAATGCATTGAGTGAAGTTTTGTAGGTATGTTTTTTCCTGGGTCTGTTTCTACTCAATATTCAGCAGAAAAGATACATCTATCAGATGTGTAGATGACAAAACCCCAGGAAGCCCATCAGTAGTAACAGTGATACAGTAAGCCTCTCCTTGAGCCTGAGCTGTTGCAGAGATGAACATTTCCGCTGGCTTCTATCCATAAGGCTAGAAATAAAATCGTGACTGGTTGGAGTCACTGATGAATATTTGTTGATCTTGTCCCAGGAGAGGAGTAGAGATTTGATGCCAAGGTTAACCAGACCCTCTTTCTGTCAGGGAGGTAAGGTGATCTGGAGCTTACAGAGCTCTTCAGTCACCCTGTTCTTCCTTATGTCTTCCCACCAGGCTAGTATCTGGCTGACCTAGCAGACATCCCATCTCGTAAAGGAGGGCACATCAAACAAGCCTCCCCAGAGGATAGAGAAATACAATTTTAATAAACACTTCAAGCACAGATCCAGTTCTCAACTTTTGAGAACTGTTTTGTGGGGGTTTTGATATTCAAATTATTTTGTTAAACATTTAGAGTTTTCTTTTAGTCTACAGCTGGTCTGGACAACATGCCTTAGTTAAAGGGATATAAGCATTGTGGCGTGGACTGTTGGAAACAATTACCATTTATAGCCAATGACAGTCACTCTTTCTGACAGTTTGACCCTTAAAGCCATGTATTCAGTTGGGACAGGAGAAAACAGTCAAATGCCACATATTTGTTCACACCTTCAGTGACAAGCAGAAATAGCTCTTTGACATGCTGACTTGGTATTTGCCAATTTTCTTCAGCATTTGGGGAAAGCTTGAAAAACAAATATAGGTGGGTAAATTAATTATTTTTTCTAATTGTTTCCACTCTGATTAGCATGTTTGAAATGATGCTGAAAGAAATGTGACATAGATTCCTAGAGCATTATAAAAGATACTTTGGGGATTTAGAGGACCAGCTTGCAGAGCTGGAGGTGATCTAAAGTATTGAATGTTAATGTGAGTAGTTTTGTGCTATTTTTGCCCTGGCTTCCAAAGAAAATTAGGCTCAAATAATATTTTCTCTTCCCTCCTTTCTCACCACCATAACTTTCAAATCTCTTAATTAGTTTCAGCCAAATATGACAAAGCTACAGCAGCAATTTCAGATAAAGTGTCATGAATCTAGGCAGATAAAAGACAAGACTCCCCACGCATTAGTGCCCATTTAAACAGATGAAAACACTGTAAGATTGACCTCTGTCATTTCTGGAGAATACTCAGAGGAAGGAGAGAGAAATAAACTAACCTTGAATCAACAACTGCATTAAATCTGAGAGAACCAAACCTTAAATCTGTAGGAGACCATGTTTACTTCCCTGGTTCATGGAACTGCTAATTAATTTCAGAAAAGAGGTGGCCTCTCAACTGCTGTGTTAAAACTGTATGTAGACTCCCTTCTTTGTGTCTCATATAGTACCCAGTACAGTGACTTCATAAACTGTGAGCAGGTTTCTAGTCTTGCTGTTAGCTCAAACTGGTGTCCTTAGAGGCATTGTTAATAACATCTGTGTTTTAGTGATAAAATTACCTTCGAAGAAACTGCTATGAAGATATTAGAAGGATTTCTGTGTGAATTGCGTGTTCCCCTGGTGCTTGTATCTAACATCTTTGTCCAGAATACAAAGATTTGAGGCCAAGTCGCTGTAGGTAGTTTAAAGGTATGTCTCTGAGCCCCAAACAGACAGTGCTATGCTCTTGTGTCCAAACTGTTCCCATTTCTCCTTTGTGTAAAAGGGGAAAGGTATATTCCTTTTGTCCTGTAGCTTTGTCTGCACCTTGAAAATGAGTTATATTAAAACATTTGTAATACATTTAATTAAGACATTGATAATCAGTACTGAGTGCTAGTGTCAACTGTTTAAGCTTGGCAGAAATAGCATGCAGCTGGTACCAGTTAAAGCTGATATGATATACCTTTGCTGCTTCTGTTAGTTTGACCATCACTGAGACACTCTGTCTAGCCTAGAGATGTCCAGCCGTTGCTAACAAAGCTGAGAACTTTAACTCTGTTTTTGCCAAAGTCAAACTCTGGTACATACCATATCTTGGAGCACAAGTCTGTTAGGTTTTCATAGAATCAGCCAGATTGGAAGAGACCTCCAAGATCATCCAGTCCAGCCTATCACCCAGCCCTAGCCAATCAACTAGACCGTGGCACTAAGTGCTCCATCCAGTCCTTTTTTTAACACCTCCAGGGACCGTGACTCCATCACCTCCCTGGGCAGCCCATTCCAATGGCAAATCACTCTCTCTGTGAAGAACTTCCTCCTAATATCTAGCCTTTACCTCCCCCAGCACAACTTGAGACTGTGTCCTCTTGTTCTGTTGCTGGTTGCCTAGGAGAAGAGACCAATACCCACCTGGCTACAGCCTCGGTTTAGATAGTTGGAGACAGCAGTGAGGTCACCCCTGAGCTTCCTCTTCTCCAGGCTAAACAACCCCAGCTTCCTCAATCTCTCCTCATAGGGCTGTGCTCCAGGCCCCTCACCAGCTTTGTCACCCTTCTCTGGACATGTTCCAGTACCTCAACATCTCTCTTGAATTGAGTGACACAGTACTCAAGACGTGGCCTGACCAGTGCTGAGTACAGGGGAAGGATAACCTCCCTTGTCCTGCTGGCCACACTATTCCTGATACAGGCCAGGATGCCATTGGCTCTCCTGGCCACAATGCTGGCTTGTGTTCAGCTACTATCTACCAGCACCTCCAGGTCCCTCTCTGCCTGGCTGCTCTCCAGCCACTCTGTCCCCAGTCTGTAGCACTGCCTGGGGTTGTTGTGGCCAAAGTGTAGAACTCTGCACTTAACCTTGTTAAATCTCATCCCATTGGTCTCTGCCCACCCATCCAGCCTGTCAACCTGTCCAGCATGTTTTCTGTGCTGAGAATCTCTGTCCCAAACCCCAGGAAGTTTCCTGATTGAGCCAAAAGTTACAGTTTGACAGATTTTACCTCTAGAAGAGGCACTGCTAGAGGGGCAGAAGCACACAGCAGGTGTGCAATGTCTCTTTTTTTTTCTTCCCTGTTCTCTGACCCAAGGAACTTTTACTGTTTATTTGGCTTGTGCATTGTGATCGCAAGCTGCCTTTCCTTCTTTCAGAGAAAGGCCGTGGTGAACTATTTAAAGGAGAGAAGGAACCAGCATTAGGATGCCTTGACTTCATGAAGTTTTAGGTAATTGAATGTGTTGCAGTTACCTAGAAAGAGTCAACTCTGTCCTTCAGACTTGTTCTGGCTAGATTTGTTGCAGCTGAAAGTTTCCATTCCTTTGATGACTGTGTGAGGGTTTGCGCAACTTTCTAGTAGATAACAATTCTCATTGGAAACTGGTGGCAATAATGAAATTAAATTGCTCATACTGAGGTCCTAAAAGTGGTGGGCCATAACTTGAATTGATAGAGAAAAAAAGTAAAGCATTGGTAAATTGCGGGAAAGAACTTACTAGGATGGTCCCTGAACCAGAGGGTTTAAAACAAACCTGTATTTACAGATGAGGATGATGGTGTCTGAAGGAGATTGAGATGAAAATTAGCTTTATCCCTCTTTCCCCAATTTTTTTTTGTACATTACTTCCCTAGCTATTTAAATTAGGAATTCGGGGTACATTTCACTTGAATGAAGCCATATAATTGGAGGGGTTGGAATATGTTGTTCTCTTTTAATCCTGAGCATAGTATATTCATGCACCTGCTTGGTAATAGAAACTGAGAAGTTGCATATTGCAAAATTTAAGCTCTGTTTATGAAGTAGGGAAAAACAGATGCCACTTTCTGATGACAAGCAGGATGGAAAGCTAGCGTTGTTCCTATTGATCTACAAAGAAATCTTCCCTATCTATTAAAGTAGCAAAAACGGGTAACTTATACTGGTACTGTCTCGATGGTGCTGCCTTGGCACTCAAACTTTTTCATGCTTCCAGTCAGTGGCAGAGCTGGAAGCAGTCCATTATTTCTGAATTCAATTGTGTACTGCAGCTATTTGTGACTGCTAGCATCCCTTATTAAGATTTCTAAAATATGTTGTGTTAATGGAGTCTAGATAAAGCATGCCTGAGTCCTGTCCCACCAGTTAAGCTACACCTTTTACATTGTTTACTTTAACATGTTTTCCTGAATGTCACTTTTTTTTCACTTCAGTTCACCAAGACTGTTTTTTGGGGTTTTTTTTCAGAAGAATTCAGGCTACTCAGGGAGTGCCATGTGACTCTGCTAGACAAGCAGCAAGGTTTTATTAGCAGATGAACCTGTGTTTCACACTGCCATCACCAAGGCATTCAGGTCTTTCACACACAAGGTTTCCAACTCCAAGAATTTAGCTTTGGAGTTTAACGCAGTCAGCTAATGGATTCCCACTTGCATTTACAACTTGTTTTTCTTTGGATAGTGACCCAGGACCTTCTTACAGGGATTCCCTTGAATGCCTTTGACAGAAATAAGAATTGTGTTTTCATGTTTGAGCATTGGTCGTTAAGGTTCAGTTCCTTTATAAAACTGATCTGAAGCAGAAGCACTGTTCCTTTAAGAGGAGCTGGTCTTGAAGCTGGAATGTAAAAACCGCCTGCTGAAAAGGGCTGTTTCTCAATCAATAACTTACTGCCAGAGTTGAATTTCTTTAGGTGGAGTTGATGAGACTTCTGTATTTAAGGCGCAGATGTGCTTTGCTTTTGAGGGGTCAGTTGCTGGGAAATGTGTTATTTCTCCATATCTTGCATTTAGAATTAATGTGAAGGGGGAAAATTAGCTGAAAGTGCCTCATTGAGGACCTCTATCCTCTTGCCTATCAAGGTGAAAACAGCTGGTAAATAGCACCTTGCTAAATACTACCTATTCCCTCTGAATTGTATCCAAGGTATTCTGACTTGCAAAACAGTAGCTGTTGAAGAATGCATGAGTTAGGCAAGCTGGGAAAAAAACAACCTTCACTTTTGAAACAGATCTGATCATAAGTCTTAATTAGAGCAGGCCATTGCTTTGGCTTTCTTAATTGCAAAGTTTGATTATACTTTATTTCTGAATCTGCCATTTTGTAAGGATGAAGAATGTAGTAAAAGGAACCTCTGAGCTGCCAGTGTGGATTTACAAAGGCCCTTTCCCCTTGCTGTGGTGTGGTGAGATGGTCTTACATGCATGGGTACTTGCACTTTCCTTTGAAATCGAGAAAAAGCACCAGCTCTAGTCCTTGTAGCAAGGTCAGCAAAAACAGAAGTGATAAAAACTTGTTGTTCTTAGAAGAGAAGTAAAAGTAGTCCTCGTGTTAGAAACCACCCAACTAAATATAGGATTTTATGCTTTTTTCTGTTGCAGACAAGTGCCTGTATTCCGCACTTGCTTAAATTTGTAGAACTAGATCTGTAATGCAAGACTTCAGTCGAAGACCCTTCCTCATTCTTTTGTGCTTTATAAGTTATTACACTTTATTTTTAGGAATTCCTTGCTTCACTCTCATAATTAAGTTTCACTGAACAGTCCAAATGAGGACAGAACAATCTCCACCAGCTGGCTAAACAGTGCTCCTTTTCCCAAGGTCTCTTCTAATATCTTCCTGATAACAGCACTTTCTCTCTCTGTGAGGAAAAGGTCACAGTGGTGGAAACGGTGTGTGTTTTGTTCTCTTGTTTCTAAGCTGTGCTATTCTTTCCTTGTTGTTGTTGCTTCTGACAAGATGGTTGCCAAGCCACTTTGTCATCACTCCTGCATCTTGACAGAAGGCAGGAGCTGTCCTAGATAACAGCAGAATATGTCCTTCCAGCAAAACCTAAGTGACTTTGTCCAATCCCAGTTTTAAACAGACCTGACATGTTCTGCCCCTGTTTACAAACAGAATACTTCAACAGGACTATGCAACAGAAATTGCTGTGCCTCTCTTGCTGGAAAGCAAATGTTTCATTTTGGAAGAAACAGAGTTCAGTGTTGATGGCATCATCAGTAATGAATCTTTGTAATGAGCCCATGTCCTTTATTGCTATCTATCTTAAGCCTCTAATATTGCATTCTGCTGCACGTTGAAAGACAACATACTAAACAGAACCTATCTGCTGGGGCTAGTAGACTGAATTCAGTCGATATAATTTTGCATTGCATTATGTGTATAGTTGCTCTAATTGCGGGAGGAGAAGGAAGAACAATGAGTGAATGTAGCAAGCTGCTGCCATCATTATCTTCTGTCCACATCCCTGTGCTACAGCCAATTATATTAATGCAAATGGTAAGAGTCTCCCTTGATGCTCTTATCAGTCTGCCTGCAGTTTGTGTGCCCTGATGACTCCCAGCAGTCCATCGAAAGCCACACTATTTGTCTGGCTTATCAGTTGGTGAAGTCATGATATCCTTCACAGTTTCCTTCCTTCATGCACATACATTAGTGAAATATATCTATTTTATTTACATGTAGATTCTGGGGTTTGTCTGGTTTTAGATAACTCAAGGCTCAGGGAAAATGGCATTTCATAATAGTATTTCAACCAGGACAATGCAACTGAAATACTGCTTCCATGCTAAACAGCGCCACACAGCCACTACTCATGCTCTACCAGATGCTCTGGTTGATTTCATGCCTTCTTAGTTTTTCAGTCATGCCTCTTCATTATGCACAGGTGTCAATCTTGAAACTCTGAGATGGTTTTAATGACACACTTGATCTTAAGAGATTCATTTCACTGGCAAGTGTGGCAAATGCAGTGCAAATCATCAGTCATGAGGTATATGCCAAGCCGTATTCGTCTGTGCTGCTACTACTAACAAGGGAGCAACTGTCTCTGAGCTAAAACAGATGTGCTAAAATGTCTAAAGAAAATATAGGCTGTTTTTTACAGAGCAGATCTTTTCAAAATCAGAGTATTTGAGACAGCCATTTTGGATCACTGGTTAATCACAACTCTTTTTCTCACAAGCTTGTCAAAATTCAACATCCAGTTGACTCAGGTTTCTAAAATTGCTTCAGAAGGTTTTAGAGAGATTATAAAATAAGAAGATTTGCACTGGCAAAATGATGAGACATATAAATTGAAGGAGGGGAGAGGAAAAAAAATAGTATCCAATAATGCTTTTGGTATGGTTTTTATCTTGGCATTTCATTGATGTAAAAATCCATAGTAGCACAGAAGAGTGGAGAGAGCTGCCTTTAATAGGTGAAGATTCATCATATCCTTGTTTATGGCCATCATTCTTTGGAATTGCATTCTTCAGCCCTGATTTTTCAATAGGCTGTATACTATTGCACATCCCTAGAGAGGAGAGCTGGGTGAACCTAGGCATAATTCCAGGCGTTTTAGATGTTTTATGTTTATAGGAATGAGACCTTCCACCTAGCTCTCCTACTTCATGCGTGTGTTTCAACCATGGGACTGTGATGTCATGTTTTTCTGCTCCCATGGTGTTTGCTTTGTGACTGTACTTAGGGAGTGCCTTAGTCCAGATCAATCTGATAGTGCAGGGAGGTGGGTACAATAAATTTAAATGTTCTTTGGCTGTGTAGGACATCTTCCATTTTTCTGGATGACTAAACTGTTAATTACAGCTGAAGAGGGACAGCATGACCTTCTCACTCAACACATTACAAAAGCTGAGGAGGGACAGTATGACCTCCTCCTCACTCAACATACATGACAAAAAAATCTTGAGAGTCAACGCTACTCAGGCATCTCTTTGGCAAGGGCCTCGTATGCTACATGAAAACATCCAGTGCTTAGCCCTCATTCCAACACTTAGATGTCAGGGAGAAATGAGATTATGCCCTAATGGTAGGGCACAGGGGAGTAGTGCCCACCACCAAGGTGGATAGCAGTCAGGCATAGGGGAGCAGTGGCTACCACCAAGGTGGGTAACAGCAGGGCACATGGGAACAGGGCCTGCCACTAGGGCAGAGGAGAATGGTGCCCACCACCAAAGTGGATGACAGCAGGGCACAGAGGAAGGGTGCCCAGCACCAGGGTACAGAGGAGCAGTGGCCACCACCAAGGCAACTAACAGCAGGGCACAGGCGAATGGTATCCACCAGCAAGGTGGCTAACAGCAGGGCACAGGAGAAATGGTGGCCACCATCATATAACTTTATGTATCTACATACCTAAAACTAACAAAGGATGAGCTGTGAAATATCTGCCCACCTGGAGGCATTGAGATAAGGAAACAAGGACTTGCAGAGATCCTGAGAGCCAGAGACGTCAAGTTAAAGAAGTGAACACCCCTACAGAGACCCTGAAACTGGCCAGAACTGACTTAGCAGTTTGATAAGCTATACAGCTCAGCATTAGAGATGTCTTTGTACTAAACACCTCTTGTAAGTGGAATGTAGGTGAATCCGTGTTACAAGATAGGGATTTGAAGCGCCACTTTTCTGAAATATCCAATTCCCCTAAATGACTGTTCCAGGAAACTGAACATCTGAGTTTGTTCTTCAAGTTTCCTCAGTTAGGGCTAAGGGCTTATAAAACACAGTGGCCTCCTTTAATGTCAGAGAAGACAGATAAAGGAAATCCCAGCTAGTCTAGTGTTTCTTTACTTGACTTCACTGCTCTATGATGACAGAGTCCTGAGGGAATTCTAAGTGATCTGAAATGACCTAAGACTCAATGTCAAGTGGGGAAGAAGATCAGAAGTGACAGAGGCTGACATAGCATTTGAGCAAGTTTGGACTTCCAGGTATGAATTTACATGAGAGTGAGAGCAGTGAAGCTCTGAGCACTCCAGAGTGGACTGGTAACATGTAGCCTGAAAGAAAGTTTTGTCTGTTCCCTCCCTCTGAATGTTTTATCACCTTGGCTTGTTTGCATTCATCCTTGGGGAACAACCTGCTCCATTGCAGAGCTGAGAGTCCTCTCTAGCAGTGGCGTGGGTGGTGTGAGCTAGTGAGTAAGTGTCACCATAGAAAGAAGACACCTTCCTGTTAGATGACATGGAAACTCAGGCTTCGTGTTTTAAAATGGGCTCCAGCTACAGACCTGTTTTTCTCAAAATCACCCTGGGGAAAAGGAGGTTACTTTTGTTATGATAAACACAGTTTAGAATCAGTACTTGCTTGTCTTCTACATTCAGGTGTTTTAAATGGACTACTGTCCTGCTTCTCTCCTAGACTATCCTTATTCTGGGTTCTCAGCTCCTGGTGACTGCAATGAAAAGATTGACCTTGACTTGACTAACAGGTGACATCTCTTACTAGAGGAGTCAGTGGATTGCTCTTAAAAAACTGTGTTTTGCTGGGCAAATAATCCCAAGTTTTGTGTAGGTCTCTGTTCTATCTCAGTAAAAACTTTCTGACTAAAAAAAAAAGAAGCGACGTAGTTTCATGGTAAAATTCTAGGATAAATTAGGAATATCCAAATGTCTGTGCATTTTGACAATGTGGCTCGATGAGAAAAAGCTTTATCTCTAGGGATGGTTGGAAACAATATGAATTACTATTTCTATTGGAAAAAGTAAGACTGTGTAGTTAATTGACAGTGTTTGTATGTCAAGATAGTGTCCTTTCACTTTCCAAGTGTAATACTGAGACAGTATCTTGGGTAACTATTGGTTGGTGGGAAGGTAGAACACTTCCTGGAGTACTGCATAATCTCTAATGAGAAGGAATCTGAAATTATGAAAAATAAACAACAAGAAACATTTATTTTGACCAGCAACTGGAAGATTGATTGCCTCCTGCCCACGAAGTCCTTAATAAAGAGGTAGGAATGCTTCTGGAAATGTGATGGCAGGCTTTACTGTAGGGAGGAAAATGTTTTGTAGTGGAAAATGTTATGCTTGCAACTTGGTTCCTCTTTCCAAGGGTTTTGCAGCCGTGTTTACACATTGAAGGTCTGTTCTTGGGTGAGATTTCCTTTGCAACAAAAACTGAAGGTGTTTTTGTCTGTCCATTGGTAGATTCTAAAGTCTGCTCTCTGCTATTATAAAGAATTAATCAGCAGAGCTGACTCATGGTGAGCCCCAGGGAAATGGGAAGTAGATAGTGGTCTCTATCTTGAATAGATGAGCAGGTAAGTGGTAGATCTGGGGGAAAAAAAACAGTTGCCAAGCTGGTAAGTAACTTGACTAGAAGGGGGACCGAGGGTATTCTCACATCAGTGAAAAACAAACTGATACAAAAATAGAATTGGTCTGTGTCTCTAGTGGCCCTTCAATATTGAGATATCTCTGAACTGTGTTCAACATCTCATGACACGTGCTTTCTCTCCTCTTGCCATTGCACTGCTATGACGCAATATGAGAAAAAGGGATCAGTGCAATTATTATAGGGATTCCTGCTTGAAACAGTGAAGGACAGATACTTTCTAGTGCTTGAGCTTTCTCTATCATCTTATGTTCTGAAACAGAACTGGCACTAAAATGAGTTCATTTAGTAATGTGTTTGGTTTAGCCTTGTTTCCATAGGAAACAAGCATACAAGATGCTGGCTTTGCATAGCTTTTCCCTCCTTCTTTTCCCCTCCCATTTTAACGCATTGGCTAATCACAGATTTTGCAGACTGGCAGAAGTCTCAAGGGTGATCAACTTACTGCAGATGAGCTTCCTATCGTTACTAGAGAATCTGCCTAGGGCAGAGCCCTGTGACACAATGATAGCTGTGGGAAGAGTTTTGCTCATAACTTGTACAGTGAGGCATCATTGAGCCCAAGATGCAGATTTGCCAGAACACACTTCCTTAATTCTGCTATTCAGGAAATTATATGTTTTTATCGATGGGCAGCAATATCTGTGTTCATATGGGACCTCATTTAGGATTATATTTATATACAGTAGTCTACAGTAGTGCAGATGTCCTGTTGAAGATTAGACTGGAAGCCAGATAACCCTGCTATGGGGGTCTCAGAAGGGCCTCCTGTGTCTGTTTGTGCTGTCTCTGTCTCGTTCACACAAACAAATAAATAAGTGTTCCTTCAGTTGTTCTTACTGTTGATAGACTCTAATTCTTGTTATGACAACTTTATTCTTTTGAAACAAGAAATACA
The DNA here is from genome assembly GCA_013396835.1 of Psilopogon haemacephalus. NCBI lineage: Eukaryota > Metazoa > Chordata > Aves > Piciformes > Megalaimidae > Psilopogon > Psilopogon haemacephalus. The sequence goes on from VWZI01009168.1 coordinate 569,252, forward strand.
GCTGATCAATTTTTCAAAGCAGAAACAATCCTAGCTGTACTCCCAATTATATCTCCCGTGATGCATAGCCTCCAAGTGATGGGTTTTGGCATGTTTCTCCCTCTCCCTTCTTTTGATAATTCAAATAATTCTAGTGATCTTGAGATTTTTGACCTGCAAAAGCAAATCTTATAGGGAAGGTACAAGGAAACAGTGGGACATTTTCTCCAGCTTTTTTTTTGTAGTGCCTATTAAATTATAAGTGCTTGGAGAGATGTTTTCACTGTTTTGTGACTTAGAATGCTATATGAAACTAGAACTTTGTGGGGAAGAAGCTGTTTTCAGTTACAGTGTCTGGTGGGGAAATCCTTTTTTAAAACTGCATTGGTAGCCTCCTGTGATGCTGGTGTGAGCAGATCTTGTAAGCCAGTGTTTAGTGTTTAACAAATACAGTATAGTTGGGACTTCAGCTGAAGATGCTGTTCATACTTAATATGACACAACTTTATTTCTTTGGTTTTCATTCCTTGGGTTTGTTTCACTGTCATTACAGTGATATCTGAAAATCATACAGATCTAAGACCATCCTAGAGTGGATCACAGATGGTCTGAATGAGTCTTCCCTTTTAGACTGGTAAAGCAAAAGCAGCATCTTCCTTCAGTTTTCCTCTTACATTTATTTTTATCTCTGCTTACAGTTGCTTCATCCTCATTCCCACATTGATCAAATCAATTTTCAGTTATTTTTCCATCCTGACCATGATTTCCTTACATACTATTGATGTGACTCATGCTTCAGGATTCCCTAACTATGATGGGATTAAACACCCTCTGTGAGAACATAAGCCTTAGGAATAGGAACATGAATTTTTACTTACAAAATTGGGATATCAGAATTGTCTGAAATTTGAGACTAGCAGAAGTCTCTCAGCAGGGAGAGATTCTTTGCAGCCTATTGCACTGTTGATAAAACACACCGTTAGTTTTTACCTTTCTTATTAGAAGGAAGAAAGTGAAGGAGAGCACTCAGAGTATTAGTGACAACTGGTTAAGTGCTTTGTTTCTGGTGATTTATCTTCCTCTGTCCCACTGGTTTATAACTGTCTCAAAGACAGGCAAACTTTCTTGGTCCCACATTACTTTAATAGGGGTGAGGTATCATTCTGTTACTGAGCTCAAGACAGATGAATTTCCTTGAGCCTCATATTTTAAAAAGTCATCCTTGCACAGTGGTGGATGTGAGATCAGATTCTGCGTAACCTGAGCAGCCATCCCTCTTCTGTCAGCTTGGGCACTGCCCATCTTGCACAGCCTTATCCGCTGATTCCTCTATTTTGAAAGGCTGTGTTGATCTGGACTGGGAGAATAGCAGTGTTTTGGATGAGTCACGTGGTGATACTCTGATCTTAGTTATAAGATGGATTTCTCTCTTTGGCCTCCCTGTTGAGCTCGCTAAAAAAACTCAGTGTCACTTTTACTTTGTCCCTGTTGTGTTCTTTTCTGTGTGCTTCCTCATAACTCAGCAGAGACATCCTGAAACGAGTTAAAGACCTAGTGTGCAGGCACATGTAGCCATGTTTACATGTGCTCAACAAGCCTTGCATCACTGGTACAAACATGAGTTGTTTCTGTCCCATGAAAGAAAAAAATACTGCTGAGATGCTTTCTCTCTAACTTATTCATTGGCCAGAAGCTGAGGCTTGGAGAGATCCTGTGACTTCTGTGTTGGTTTTCTGACAGAACAGCAAGAAGAGAAAGGCTCACAATTTCTCTCCATGTGTTTAGTGGTTAGCTTTGCTAAATGTCATCAAGTTACATGCCCTCATTTTGAGTTTCCTCTTAGTAATGCCTAGAGAACAGCCTTGTGTTAGACCTACATGGAATACACTCTCTCATGCCTTGTTGACTGCCTATCTACTTCTTCATGTCCTCTCCTAGTCCACATATCTGTGACTCTGCATCACCTTTCAGCTGTTGCAAGCACATGCTTCAGAAAACAGTGAGTAGTCTAGTGTAGTGGGGGAACCCATCAAATTATATTATTTAAGCATGAGAAATTTTCAGATGTAGTAACGTTCTTGTGCTGAATGACCTGGATGTTTTTTTCTCTATAGAGTTTTAGATTACTATGTCTCTTGAAGTTTTAATAGGGAACTTGTTCTATATAACAACTATATTGAAGTTTTCAGAGAGAAAAGGTTATGGTTTACTTAAAATGTGAACATGTGGAATAACACATTTTGCTTTAGTTTTTGCTGAGTATCACTCTATCAGCTTTCATGGGTCTTTTCTTTTGATTTCAGTGTCTCTATGGCTGGCTCTCAGACAGCTTTTGCAGTTTCAAAGGAGTTATTAAACACATCCTGAAGATAATAAAATTTATGAGATAAATTAATAACAATGTAATATAAAGCTTTTATGCTTTTATTATTTAAGAGTAGTGCTTTATTTGCCAGCAACAGTCACTTCAGTGTAGCATGTTCTGAATGACTGCTAAAGAAAGGAATGCACACCTCACTATGGCATGCTTATCTTATAACATGGGTATGTACAGTTCATCCAGCGTTTTAAAATGAGCTCTTTAAGTGATGCTACAGTGCAAGCAAGGTTGCGCTAATTCTGTCCCATTCCTTCCAATGCAATGTGTTTTATGATTCTATAGCTCTAAGAAACCAGCTGTTGGACATATGCAAAAGCCAGCCTAGAGCCTAAAGTTTTTCTGTTCATATAAAATTCACGTTTGCTATTTTGCATCCTGGTGTAAATTTTAGACATTGATACTATGGAGGTCATAGTGTTCATCTTCAGAAATGTAAGACCTCTCCAGGTAACCTTCAAGGTGCTGTGACCATGCTACTTGGGTGACTGTGGTAAAAAAATAATCTATAAAATGGGGAATGTCTAAAAGCCTATATTGCTTTGTGTTGATAAAATCAAATTGAGCTTTTATGGCAAAGAGAACTGTGTGGTGCTCTGGGGATGGCAGTGGAAGAGCAGTAAGAGCTCTTTGCAAGAGGAATCACTCATTCAGTCCCATCACCCCATCTCAAGGTGGTATGTTTCCCTATATGTGCCAGCATCCAGCCCTGCCTAACAGCCATCTCGTCCACAACAATGAGGATGTGCTTGAGGATGGTAACAGCTTGTTTGCCTATCTGTGCAAAATAACTTGTGTTGACCTACTGCATACTTCCAGCTGGGAAAGCCCTACAAAGGCTAATTCCTTGTCATGGTTATGCTCAGACTTATGATTTTAACTCATATGTGACATGTTGTGTGATTCCACCAACTAATACTTGCATTAAGTTGTGATGTTTCCTGATGAATTAAAGGACTTCAACAAGACATACCCAGTCTTGATTGGAGCAGGTCCTAAATGATAGTTAACTGCAGTTATCCTCTGTAAGTCTTCACAATAAGAAACTACCTCTGTGGTAACAAAGTACTTTTTTTTCCAGCTTGAATATCTTGTTTCTCAAATTCTGATCATTGGGATGTTTCAATGGAAAACATTCTGATCATGCTTTTGCCTTTCTCGGCATGACTAAGAGCTCAGTGGCATCAGTTCTCTTTTCTGCCTATGAGTAATTGTCTTCCTAACTTGCTTTTGTTAATCTGTGTGTGTTCTTTCTCCCTTCAACATGAGATCACTCCACTATTTTTTACTTGAAACCATTTCCTATTTTCATGTGGGTTGGTTGTTTTTTGATTGTTTGGGTTTTGTTTGTTTGGGTTTTTTTTTGGGGGGGATGCTGGTTGTGGTTTTTTTGTTTTGTTTGTCTGGGGTGCTTTTTGTTGTTGGTTTTTGTGGGTTTGGTTTTTTTGTGTGTGTGCGTGGGTTTTTTTTACAGATTAGGCTATAGAGTAGAATGGGAGCTTCTAATAAAAGTCATGACAGGGTGATTCTTCCAGGATGTAAAGGCAGCCAGAAGCCACTGGGCCAGACATAGGACCTAGGTTAAGCCCAAATTTGCACTACACAGCATTGATGTACACAGGACACTTGTCAGGGTTATTATCTTCAGCACAGCATAAGGAATATTACATTTTCCTGGAAGGTTTATATACATTTTTGTGGTGGTGGTGGGTTTTGTTGGTTGTTTTTTATTGTGGTGGTAATTTTTTTTTTTTTTAACAAAGTTAGAAAGCAGAAGTTTCATTGCATCTTCTGCAACCTACTTGTGGAAGATGTCTTATCAAATCTGCATAAAAATGGGTGTAAGGTTGTTGCTTCAGCTGACTGTATGTTGATCAATGTGAGCTGTTGCAACTTGGAGAAGATTCCTGATACACTAAGTGGCATCATCTCCATGTACTTCCCATCAAAGGTTTACATTTGATTTGATTTACAGATCAAAACCTTGATTGGGACAGCTCTTCAAAGGCACAACACTGATCTTAGTGAATTTGTGGAACTGTTTATAGTAAGTCTTTGTGTAGTTGTGAGACCTATTTGAGAAGTAGAAAAAAATCCATATGAGCAACCTACTTGTCCATAGCTCATTATATTTATTGAGGAATAAAGAATTTAATGTTAGTTTCTAGCATATTGTCCTGATTACGCAGCTTGGAAAACCTTGTGTGAAATCTTTTTCTATTTCTCCCCTCCTTTCCCTGCTTACTGCTGGCAGGTGGTCATTTGCCCTATGGCCTTTATCAAGTATGGAAATGTGTGTGGGTGACTTCATTTCCAAATGGATTCAGAAGAGAGCTTCCACCCACTCAAAAATGATGGTCTAATCGTTTTATTAGCCTTTGAGTTGCATGAACTTGTAACCCCTGGTGGCTTAGAGAATGGCTTCTGGAAACAAAAAGATGTTTGGCTAACAAAGTGATTTGATCAATTGAAGGTGTTTTTGTGCTTCTCCTCCCCCTCTCTGTCCTCTCTTAAATAAAGGAGCTACTTATTCCACATCTATATTCTAGGCTTTTAAAAAATTCTGTGGGGTAATGAGTGCTAGTGCTGTCTTTTATGTTTGAAAATAACACAGCAAACAATTGATTCTAAATTAAAGTTTGGAAGAATGAGTCAAATCCCTGTAGAGAAATAACATGTGGCTGAAAATGTTTCTTTTGTAACAAGGTGATGTCAGAATTCAGAGTTCTGAGTCAACAAAATTGTCACCGAGTCAACAAAAAAGTGCCAGACAAATGTGCAGCTTTGCTGCTTCCTGGCCCTGATTTCACTGAAGATGCATTTTTAAACACAAAATGTCACCACCTTGATGCCTATATTTGTCCTCAACTAAGTTTATTTATATTCCGTTCCAAGCAACTAGACAGGCCAATTAAAAGGAATTAATTTCCTAAAGTATTAATATATTTTAAAATAGATAGCAATGTTCAGGGAAAGGCAGAATCTTTGGCAGCTTTTGTGACTCTGCTTCTTATTCTGAGAAACTATGAGAAAGGTGCTTTCAGTCAAGACAAGGTAACTAGGATGTTGAACAGGTGGTAATTGGCAATGCATTTTTAACAGTTCTGCAAAGATTTAATCCTGGTTTCACAGGTGAGGGGAGACAGAGGCAGTAACCAATGAATCCCTGCAACAAGTCAAGATTGTGGTGGAGACTTTGGATCTATCCTGTGCTGTTAAATTGCAATGGCTTCTACTGTTCAAACACTTGCTTTTCCCCAAAACAAGTCTTCCTATTAATAGGTCAATCTTTCTCCTTGTGTCCATAGTGCTTTCAGTCTCTCCAGTTAAAATAGTTAATAGGTTAATTCATTACAATGCTTGGTCTTCTGTGGTGACAAAATACTAGGGAGAGTTCGTGGACAATTACAGAGCTAAGCATGCCCCAGTGCATGGGGAAGCCACGCAGCAGGGAGATGCCATGGGTCTTTCAGTTCTATGGAATTTTGCTAGATCTTCTAACTTTCTCTGTTTCACATTTCTGTATCCAGATGAAGGATGAAAAATATGTTTCACTGGGAAGAAGAAAAATGAACTTTTTGGCACTGAAATAGCATGCCTTTATGCTGCAAGGTCTCTCTGCTCTGGATGTGAAGAATGAAATAAATGTCTTCGTAATTAGCAAATAAAAATCTGAAGGTCTTGCAACATTTCTTAGATGTAAAAATACTTCCTTTATGGTCATGCTTATATTTGTCTTCTAACAAAACAATGGCAGCCTTTCTAGAGATGAACTTACGGCCCTCTCAGGTTTGATGAGTGCTGGTCAGTTCAAACCATCCACTGGGTTCCACATTTGACACCGTCCTCTTGTAATGAAGGAAGAGAGAAGACAAGTTAGGAGGGATGTGACTGCCTCCTTGTAGCCATGGTTGGCACACAGATGCAGGGGGAGGCCAGACAGCACCTGCAAGTCAGTTGATAGTAATGGAGAATTCAAATAAATCTCTCTGCTGGTTCTCACTGCACTGTCCCTGTGTTAGGCTGAATGTCTGCTTGCAGCACTTTGAAATGGCATTGGGGCAGTAGCTATGGCTCTGCTATCGTCTGTTCCCTAGCTGCCAACTTGGATTCTCCTTGGGCCCAAACATAGAATCATAGAATCAGTCAAGGTTGGAAGGGACCACAAGGATCATCTAGTTCCAACTTCCCTGCCATGGGCAGGAACACTCTACCCTAGATCAGGCTGGACAGAGCCTCATCCAGCCTTGCCTTAAACATCTCCAGGGAAGTGGCCCCAACCACCTGCCCTGGGCAACCCGTTCCAGGGCCTCACCACTCTCATGCTGAAGAACTTCCTCCTCACATCCAAAATGAATCTCCGCACCTCCAGCTTTGCTCCATTCCCCCTAGTCCTGTCACTACCTGATAGCCTAAAAAGTCCCTCCCCAGCTTTTCTGTAGTCCTGCTTCAGATACTCTAAGGCCACAATAAGGTCACCTGGGAGCCTCCTCTTCTCCAAACTGAACAGCCCCAATTTTTTCAGTCTGTCCTCATAGGAAGGGTGCTTCAGCCCTCTGATCATTCTTGTGGCCCATGCATAAACTTGCATTCCCTGCCTCCAGTTTGCACCTTGTGAGATGGAAATGAGAGACAGGATGACGGGCAGGCTACTTTCCTACCTGGTGCTGGCCTATGGGCTCATCTCTGCCAGGACAGATGCAACCTGGCACTTTTTTTGTTCTTGTTTACTTTAGGTGGGTCTTCCAGCTGGCATGAGAAGTCACAAACTATGCATGGTTAAAGCTGATGAGGAAGCATTGCCTCTCTTAAGGAGGAGAGACAGCCCCAGTTGGGTGAAGAACTGTTTCTTGACCAGGGACAAATAACAAGACAGAGACAGGTTAGCCAAAGGAAAGCAGCAAGTCAGGCTTGGGAGGCATTCAAGACAAGAATTTCCTTTTTTAAAAGCTTTTCCAAAGCAGTTTCTTCTCTCTGAGCTCTCCTCAGAACAAGGCAAAAGGCATGCACAATGCTGCATATTGTTTAATGCCTCAGTATTTTATGATACTGTACAGATGAATGCAAATCCTTGCATCCTGACTCCACACAAATTACAGCCAGTCATGGTAGTCTGTGGACAGTTGCTGCAGCATTTCTCTCCCATCCCTTATGCTGTTCCCTCAGGCAACAATCTGACACTGAAAAAAAGGTTGGTGATTTGAAGTACATATGGCGGTACAAGAGAAAACAGGTTCAGGATTGAACCTTAGTATGAGGCTTACAGAGGTGTCAAGGTCACTGCAACGCCCTCTTGTCAATTTATTGAAATATTTGCTTTTCCAAAGTTCAGGCAGCTGAAACAAAACCAAAACAAATTGTATGAAAGGTATGAGTTGTGTCTTGATGAATAATAGAACTACCCTTCTACCTCCTTTTTCTTTGAATCAAGTATGCTGTTGCTTGTAGCTGCTAACAAAGTCCTTTCAAAGCACGATGGGAAGGACAGAAATATAGTAACAATTATTAGCCATGTTTGTGCATGATATCTCTGCTTCTTCATGATTATATTTTGTGTGCATTTCTGTCAGATGACAGCAGGACTTAAATTATATAGCAACTAGTATCCTTAAGCTATAAACCTTGTGTTGCTGGTACTTCTGCTTATCAGCAGAGGACAGTTATGACTTGATTTATTACTTTAACTCAAGTTGTTTGGCAGCAGTGCTGAAAGGTACTGTACACACTTGCCAAAGATCCCTGAATTATGAGTATCATAAAACAAATCTTTTCAGTTACTGAGAGAAATAATTGGAAAATGAAAAGGTCAAAATTATGGTATGAAAACCCATAAACATCTTTTAATAGGTATTGTGTTTGGTGAACAGGTCATCCTGATGTTTGTACATAAACCATAAAGTAGGACTGGTCCTGTTCAGGGAATAACTGGAGAGTAGCTGGTGTGTCTCAGACCTTTTATATGTTAAAGCTTTAAAGATATCCAGTGATGATTATGGTATTTAGAACATGTTTCACTGTAATTCCAAATATAGAGAAGGGAGAAGGATAGGAATTGAAAGATAAATGCCTTCTTGTAGTCAACATGCAACATGTACATTAAAATCTATGTAGTTCCATCATGCACTGCTTTTCTAGATTTTCTGCAGTGTGGCCTTAAAAGGATTATCTTGTAAAGAGGGAATCTTGTAGGATACAGTTAAATCCTGTTGTTTCTCTGAAAAAGTTTAGAACCAAACTGAGTGTTCTTGTGAGAAAACCTAGATGCTACTGAGCTTGTTGTGACTGAAGGCTGTGAAATTGAATTTTTGGCTTACAGTAAAGGAGTTACTTCCATAGGATGAGTCTCAGCTGAGTGGAGATGTACCACAGGTTTCCCTATGTGGATCAGCAGCATGTTCTGCTGGAGGTTTTACTTCTCAGGAAAAAGCTTTAGAAGATCAAGCCTTTAACTGTGGCAGTGAGTGTGCTTCTTTTAGTGATGTTGAAGTCATGAGTCAATGGATTTGCTTGGAAGTTACTTTAGATTCAGGTACTACCATACAAAGAATCAACAGCCTCAAAATGCCTGCAATTCTGGTCACACAGTCAATACTGTGGATAATATATCCCTTTTTTTGGTTTAGTAAACTATAGTTTTGAGCCACTGCAGGTATGCAGTGCATACAGCATTAGAGTGATGTGCAATGCAGAAAACTGTCAAAAACAAGCTGCAGTGATCTCTGTTCATTCAGCTGAATGGTTTATATGTTATTTTTCCATTGGTTGTTCTGTCTTTATCAGGTTTAGAGTTGTTAAATGCTGTTTCTAGAGAGGTAAGGCAACATGCACATTCTTCATTTCTTTCAGTAAATGCACTGTTCTTGCATGGTTGTGATTCTTAGCTGGTAACTCCTTTTAGGAACAAAATCAGCCAGTAGGGTGGAAGGTTCTAAGGTGATGGAGAGTAAAAGGGAGTAGATTTTGATTGAAGCTGCTCTTTTACATGAAGAGGCAGATGACTAACTCCTGTAAGTTCGCTTGAATGAAGCTTGAAGCATTGCGTTTCCTGTTTCTCCTACGTAGAGCTTTATGCTACACTTGTCTGTTTTCCAAGTGCTGATGGAGAATCTGAAAGGAGTGAGTAACTCCTGAGAGCATCCTTAGACCTGTTAGTCAGCTGTGTGTAAACACATGCCAATGTGTAAAGTTGTACCAGGCTATTTTTATAAAAATAAGACAGGGAACTTGTTATCAGAAAGATCAAAACATTCAAGTATTAAACTTTGATAGGCGAAAATGCAAAGGAATACACTCTTCCATGTGACAGAATGTTTGTATTGAATAGCCTTCGTGTTCCTCTGATAGAGACACATGCCTTGTACCTGCATGATAAGGAACAGAAATTAATATATGTCTCGCTCCATACATGAGATGTAAGATTCTGAAGATCAAGTTCAAGTGTTCAACTTTGTCTGCTGGTATTTCTTTCCATGTAAAATTCACCTTATTTAGTGAAATCTGAGTATAATGTACTAATACCGAGAAATGGACTCTTTCATCTTCCTTGACAATGTAATCAGTGCAGCAAGACTTCATTTATTTTAGTCCCTATTTTGTTGTGGTTGGGTTTGTTGGTTTTAGTTTTTTGAGGTTTTTTGTTTGGTTGGTTTTTTGGGGTTTTTTTTGCCAGTGTCACACTGGGTTTTTATCTGCTACTTTTTACCTAGGGAAACGGTCTCAAAAAACATTTCTAACATCATGTTTACAAAGGCTCCTTTGGAGGCACAAAAATGTTGGCAGCAGGAAAGCAAGCCAGAAACATGGCTGTATCTGTTAGCTGAGGCTCTGCTGGCACACAGGCCCACTGGATTTATTACATAAGAAAAAAGGCTCTTGAAGAGGAGCAAGCATCCAAGGAATAGACATGATTGCAAGGGAAAGCACAAAGGGGAAGCAGGCTGGGGTGCTGTGAGCCTGAGCTCCCCCATCTCCATGCCCCCGGGGATGGAGGCGCGGCACCGCCAGTCGGGGTTGAGAGTAGAAAGAGGCCCGAGGGCGCTTTAAACAGTTAACTGAGAACCGCATTGCTACCAAAAAGGCATTTCCACTGCACCTCCTGAAGCCCAGCCGCTGGAGAAGGGCCGGCATCCAGCCNAATCTATGCCGGTAGTTTTGGGAGTGCTTTTAAGTGAGCTTGCATGGGTGAAACAGTGTCGAAGAATCCCATACAGAGCTGTCACTTGTATATATAGACTTGGCTGCTCCAATATGAGGTCTTTCTAGCTGTGTCTGTGTAGACAAGGCCAGGTCCTCCAAGCTTTTCAAGACCACTTTTATGCTTCAGTGCCAAAATTCCTTTCTGAAAAGAGTTTCTGAAAGGAGTTTTCATGATTTTCACCTAGAAAATGCATTAAAGTTATTGTTAATATTTTTATCAATGCAGACAGCATGAACATGGACATGTATTGTAGTGGAACTGAGCATGGTTCTCTAGGGGTGGAGAAGCCTGCAATGGTGGTCCTGCCACAGGCTTTAAATGTGCTTTAAAATCTTTGTTTTCTCTTGTTGCTTTTTTAGGTAATGAGTTCCTCAGGACAGGGATGATCTCAGTGCGATGATACATAGAATCATAGAATGGTTTAGGTTGGAAGAGACCTCAAAGATCATCCAGTTCCAACCCCCAGCCACAGGCAGGGACACCTCCCACTAGATCAGGTCGCTCAAGACCTCATCGAGCCTGGCCTTGAACACATCCAGGGAGGGAGCAGACACAACCTCCCTGGGCAACCTATTCCAGTGCCTCACCACCCTCACTGTGAAGAATTTCTTCCTAACATCCCATTCAAATCTCCCCTCCGCCAATTTGAACCCATTCCCACTTGTTCTGTCATTACATCAGATAGGAAAAATTCTTGATGTTGGTTCTGCCTCTTGGTGAAAATATAATATTGGTATTTCATTATGATCCATAGGTGACTGTGAGAATCTGTATTTGCATTTATGAAAATGTTTCAGAAATGCTTGTTTCTGACCCTGCTTTGCCTTTTGCTTGTACAGAAATAGAACTAGGCTGAAAGGGAGTGAGTTTTAAAACAGGACTCTTTCAATCCCACAAAAATGTAATGATCACCTTGTGTCTGGAAGATAGGTCTTTGGTGATCTACTGGTGTCATGGCATTCTTTTTATCCCCTCTTAATTTATCTCTTTTTCCCTACTTATCTAACTAGAACTCAGAGAAATATTCGCTAGGTTACTGCAAATGTGCTTTTAAAGTTAATAGCACTTTACAATGCTAATTATACCCCTCCCCAAACAGTAGTTGCATTAAGAATATAACTCCTATAAAAACCATTCCTCCTGTCAGTTTTAAATGTTCTTCTACCAGTGGCAAACAATGGACTGCTTAAATTTATTCAGTTGGTTGCACTATCTAGTTATTACCTTTATCTTTTATGTTGCAAACTTATAAGCTTATTTACAGTAGGTGGAAGCACAAGTGCAGTATGTCACAGCATACATCTCATGTCTGTTGGATATGATATGAGAACAAACAGATGATCCTGAATGTATGTTTAAACACAAAGGAGATGATCAGGCAGGAGTACCTGTTGCTTTGGAAATGCATCATCTTCACATCGTTTAAGACAAAAATGAGGTGGAACAGAATACTTTCTTGGGGTGTGTGTGATAATCTAGTTTCTGGTACAGTTTTGACAGCATTACACAGTTAATCAGTTACAGCTACTCAAAGCTTTTTCCAGTGCACGACAGCTGTGGTTGTAATTTGTACTAATGGCTTTTTCTTAATGTTTATGACATGTATTGGATGGAGTCCTCTAGCAAGTGGAGTTTAACTCTATTTACACAGCATGGACAGCACAGAGAGGAACAAGGAGACCCCTCCACGTCTGTGACACGCTGTGTGCTTCACCTTGGCCTGTAATGACGCACCTTGCAGCTTCAGTTTCCACACCCACGCAAGTCTTGGCCAGCCTCAATAATAAGAATGCCAGGGGCTTTTATGGACAAATTGCCAGGGAGAAATAGGCTACCAGACCAGTGTCAGAGATCAGCTGTTTGAGTCATAATGCTACTTGTCTGCAAGAGGACTTGCATAGGACAATTCTGGTGCATGAGGCTACCTTAAACCTTGTTGGGATTTCTTATCCTTTTTCCATGTTGTGGGGTCATTTTCGTTCAGAGGAAAACATAGGATAAACACACTTGAAGGAAAGTTCAAGATGTTGTTTATATTAGATGTGTTGCCAGCAGTTATACAAGCCTGTCCATTTCTCTTGACAAAGTGCAGTCTCTCATGAGTTTAGACCATTTAAAGAACATACTGTGCTGCACAATGTATTAAAGGTTTCCATGGAAATAACAAAATGCGAAAAGACATTTTCTCCTCTTAAAAAGTTTTCTTAATGACCTTTGTCTATGAAATGTCAAGATTGGAAACAAGAGATTATTAGAGCTTCTTTAACTGCCTATGTTGTTAATTTGCAAGTGTGCACCAGGAATAACTGTTCACTATATTCAAGCAGATTCTCATTTAATAGAGCTCTTCTCATGTCAGTGGACTTCAGTCAAACTCATCCTTTCTATGTTTTTAGTTAATCTGTGCTAAAAGCATCTTTTTCTGTAGCCTACACTGGGGCTGTCAGCCAGTGTCCCGCTGTGCTATTCCATCCACTAGTCGAAAGAGTTATTGATCCACAAAATAGTGTTATGTGGTGTAATTGTCCTCAGATCTTTGACTCAGACACTGGAATATGAACTGGTCATCCAGTATTAACAAAATAGGAAGCCCCAAGGTAGACTTAAAAATGCTGGTTCAAATTTTGGCATGGCACATAAAGTAACCAGCTAGTTTCATAGGCCTGACTCTGAGAAGAGCTCTGATGAGCTGTGTACCATGCAGTGATGCTGAACTCTGCAGAATTCATCCCTCACTTCCCAACATTCCTCTGCCTTTGTTTTCCTACACCTGGCAAATACTTCACTCAGATTTCATTCCTGCAAAGTGTAAGGATCGTGACTGCAGGTGGGAAGAGAAGCCAGCTCCTAGGACTGACATCTTAAGCGATCCATCTCTCTTCACTTTGCCATATGAGTCTTCAAAATAATGTAGTTGTCTGAAACAAAAGCTAATTTAATAAGTTTTAACTTTAGTAAGTACTGAAGCATCCTGTCACTGCTCTGATCACTGTTGCCCACTTACCTGTCCTGTTAGTCATACAGCCATTTATACTAAGCTGTAACTCACTTCAGGAAATACTGTTGTTAATTTATAATCTTACAGTAAGATCCTGGCCTGGATTTTACTTGTGGGTGATGTTAAGGTTCCTGTAAAATTAGGCCATATAACATTTGGCTAAATGTATTATTCAGATATTGTCTTGCATATTATGAGACCCATCTCGTACTCCCTTAGTCTTATCTTATGTCATGGTGCTTTATCTCCTAATTTTTGCAGAAGTGTTTGTAATTGAAAGTTTGTGTGGGCTATGTGATCTCTGCTGACGGCAGGAGAAAAGCCAATCAAATGTATTACAGATTGTGCAGTAACAGCAGATGATAATGCACCTATCATAAAAACTGTCCAGCTGTTTGCATCAGCAGTGGCATAACAACACTTTGTGAAGATAAAGCATGGGAACAAACAGTACACTGCCATGAAAAGTGCTGGAGGGGTGGGGAGTAATTACTGGTCGTTTTAATTTGTGGGGCAGTCAAAATGAATATGGTGACAATGTAATTAATTTTGCCCGGGAAGCTATCAAAATAATGAACCAACAGGAGCAGTTTGGCCTTGCTGTACAGATGTTTCATATGGCATGTAAAGATAAAGAAAACTGCCTGACTGCTCAAGGCAGGGACAATACTTCATCAGAAGAAATTAATACATGGTCTGCTTTGAACTAATGAGCTGTTGGAAGCTTCTTTAGCAGGGACTCTTTCTGAGCACATGTTTAACTTCACAAGACAGAGCTATCAGGAAATACATTAACAGGCAGGAAAAAATGCTCTTCAGAATAATGCTTTACTATTTTTATCTAATGATGAGTTCCAGAAAATGCTTAGGAAAAATGAACTTTGTCAAACTTAAGGAGCCTGGAGTAGAGTGGCTAGCTTCAGAAAATGCTAAGTTAAAGCAGCCCTGTTCATAGCTGCATTTAAAAGCAGTGCTCAATGCTAACTGATTTCAAAGAAGGATGAAAGTGGAGGGCAAAGGTTAATGATGAATTCAAGCTCTACCATTATTATTCCATCCCATCCAAGTGGACTAAAATCTACTTCCAGCAGTGCTGCACACGGTCCAAAACACCATCAGTGTAGAAATGTATTGCTATCATGGTTTTCAGATCCTGTGAGAAGTTACCAGTTTTTACGAGCTTTTCACTCTACTGTGCACTGTGGGCTCTGTGGGCTCAAGAAGGTGAAAATGTAAGAATAAAAGACTCTGATGAAAGGGCAGCCAAATGAAAAAGCAGAAACTATAGTTTGTGCAGAAAAATGTGGAAACTAGGAAAAAAGATGAGAATGGGAGAGAGTAATCTTAACACCAGGGAAAGAGAAGGATCTTACTACTGGGTGTAGCTGGCATAAATCTTGTGCCATTCTTTATTTATAACATGAAGTAGTGTCTTTTAAGTTCCTTTGGGTACACTCAGAGAGGCATTTCCTAAATAAATAAAAAGAATAATTGATGTATCTCCTTTAAATTACTGCATGCTAATTTGAGG
This sequence comes from Psilopogon haemacephalus, assembly GCA_013396835.1. NCBI lineage: Eukaryota > Metazoa > Chordata > Aves > Piciformes > Megalaimidae > Psilopogon > Psilopogon haemacephalus. The sequence goes on from VWZI01009168.1 coordinate 584,334, forward strand.
TTTTAACATTGCAGTTCCCATTTTATAAAACCTGCATGAAAAGAATCAGACCAATCCATATTTTATAGGTCTTTAGGAAGCCTACCATGTACATCAACACAGATTAATCCTCTCTTTGGACTTTAACACCTTAAAGCAATTTTTTACCTATACAAAAACAATGCCAATCCTACTTTTGTGGTCTACGGATTTGACTGAAACTTCTAAACTATCTGAATGAGGCCTCTAGAGGAATTAATGTATTTCCTGTATACATTAGTGGTTCTATTGAATTGTGTTATTTATACAGGGACTAACTTTTAGGAGTGAGTTTTTTAGGCACAAAAACAACCTGGAAGAGTCATAAGTTCTAAAGACTTAGAAGTTCTCAAAAATAAATATTCCAAAAAAATATTGGAGCCCCATCCCTTTTCAACTTCAATCAGTTTTATATATCTTGAAGTAGATTGATTTAATGGAGTCAGATATTAGGAATATTGAAGCTGTTTGTCACTTTGAAGGAGGATGCAGGCTCAACCACCTTCTGGATGTCAGAAAAGTCTCATAGTTACTTGGAAGTCTGTTTTTAAAAGAATCTTTCAAAATGCTTTAATGTTTTTGGATTGATCAACACTACTAGGGTCAAATATCATCAATCAGTTTTGATATCAGAAGAACTTTTGAACCCTTAAGAAACCCCTTTATCTATCTATCTATCTATCTATCTATCTATCTATCTATCTATCTATCTATCTATCTATCTATCTATCTATCTATCTAATAAATGTCTATTTCCTCTCTCCAGTGATGCTTGTAACTTGGAGGTGAAAGCTGTGGTCTTTTTGTTGTTCAGAAAATGCTGTTTGGTATCTTTGAGAAATTTGATAGTTAGCCATATATCAGAGTAGGCGAAAAACAGTTATTGTATTTTTGCATATAAATGAATGTTTGTGCTTTAACTAGAGAATTGAAATTGATAATCAGGGAATACTTGTAGAAAAGAGAAAGTTAATGTTAAAAATTATTTCTTTCCTTTAGAAAAGACTCAACAGTATTTGAAGTAGACTTTGAAATAAATTTCTAATCCACATGAAATCCTTACTACCACTGTTCAATTTCAATGGCTAAGATAGAAAAGATTTTCGTAGATAACATAGATCTGAAATTATTCATGGAAAGTAACAACTCTGGACAGGTAAACTTTTGGAGTATATGGAAAGCCCTGTTAAGAGCTCACTAGGGTAGAAACAATCACTGTTATGCTTAAAGGATGTTTTCTAAACACCATGCTATTGTCGATTCTGTGTCTCAAGAGCCTAACTGAAATCTGGGCTTTGTATCTTCACTGCCAGCAATATCACAGAAAGAAGCTCTGTTTGTTGTGTCATATTTACCCTTAAAGTAGAAAAGAGAGTGGCATAGATTGAAGTGCTTTGCCTGGAGGTGAAAGCAGAGCTAATGTTCAATACCGAATGTTCAGTGCCTTGCCTAGTGCCTTATTTGTAGTGGGGCTCTTTAATCCAGCGGTGCTTGTTGAGGTCCAGAGCTGCCTCAGTTCTGGTAGAATTCTGAAGGCTATTTTTATAGCCTACTCCTCGTTGGTCAGAGCAGCTTTCCAGACACAGGAGCAGGCTGTTCAAAGGTTTTGCTTGTGTTTCTTTCCGAAAGGCAAATAGCAGCCAGTGTTGTAGCAAAAACCTGGATGACAGTGAAATGCAAGTGTCGTGTGCAAGTTCTAGATGCCTGTCCCCATTTAGACATAAGTTTTGTGGTCTTTAGTTTTGCTGAAGGTATGATTTTCACATTCTGGTGACAACTAGTTTTGCCTTGGTGGGCTTGGAAACCTACTGATTTCAGGGTGTCCAATTCCTGTGTAGATTCACAATGAAAACTGAACATTTGTAAACCTCGGGATATCTTTTGGGACTGTTCTTATTTTTAACCACATTAGCAGCAAATGTCATTAAGTGTATAGCCCAGAAAGGCTATGCTGGTGCATATGCAGCTTGCATGTATATTGTCAAATTTGCATAAGCAAATGTGACTGTATTCCATGATGCAGGATTGTAAGTTTTTAATTGTAGCTTTGAGTTGTTCTTCAAGTGACAAGCCCAGTGAGTCTGAGAACTCTGCACTGTGTTTGTAAGTGCCATTTTGTTGGCTCTTTTGAATTAAATCCTTGCCCTTTGACACTTCTCCAGTCTCAAATTGTTATCAGGAGCTGCAAGTGCCCTAGTTCCTGCAGCAGGATCCCTCCAGCACAAAAGCTTCAGAGGGCAGTGATTTTATAGGCAGTACTGCTGTGATTAGACACATCCATAATCCATATTGCAGTATAGACTCTAAATGGTCCTGTGGCCCATAGGACATCCTTGCAAGAGTACCATAATTTGGAAAGGGCCAAAGGTTGAAGCAGCCAAAGTAGAGCACAAGCAAGAGCACCAACCAGTGACACAAAGCCTCTTTAGTTTGTTCTGTTCTTAGGCTGTGAGTTCTGAACCACTCCTCTTTATGGATGTGGAATGAAATCTTCCCCTTCTTTCACTTTCAGAATAATGTATAATGCTGCAAAATTACACCAATTTATTTCAAAAAATGTTGCAAAAGCCTTGTCTGTGATAGCAGCTAGAGTACATAATTTTAAAAACTCATCCTGTGCCCAGAAAAGGCAGAATTTCAGCTGGTCTTGCCAGCTTTAAAGTAACTTGCGTTACTTTGTACTATTTAATTAACTTAGTGTTTAAGTGCATGTGACATATTAAGGTATATTGCTTTGAAACAGGGGTGTTTATTTTCCTCCTCTGAAGAGCTAGAAAATCATTCATGTGATAAGCTGTAACAAATTTGTAATGAGAAAGATGAATATAGAACAGTTCATTAGTTTCCAGTATGAGCAACGATACTGTAGATATTTGTTAATTTAAAATGAAAAATGAGTCTTAAGTTCCGTGCAGAGAAGACCAATGAAATCAATTTTGTGCCTTTGTGCAGGGCATTCCTTTCAAAGGCAGCAGGGCACATGGTCCAGCTATTTTGTTGTCCGTAGCTGTATCTCCCTTCTTCTCAGGTGTCAGTTGCATCCCCTGGAAATGCCTCTGCATACACTGCACATGTTGGACATGCAGCATGTTGCTTCTCAAAAAGGCCATTCCAGATGTTGGTGAAAACAATTTTTTTTTTTTTTCATGTGCAGTGCATGATCACATTTATTATCAGGCACACATTCTGTAAAACCTCAAATCTAAACACTGGGTTGGGAATTTTAGTAAGCTTAGAAGGGTTTTCCCCTGTAAGAGCCTGTGACACTGCTATTCAATAATAATTAAAGGATAATGTAATCTTGACAAGATAGTGTTTTTTTTTTCCTTCACGCTCTGTGAGCAATCTGAATGCCATTCCTTTCTCCTCTTCAAAAATTGTTTCCATTGGCATTTCCAAAACATACATTATAAGAGATTGTAAACATTACTGGATACCAATCTAGCTGTGATTTGATACAAACTAAAATTACCATCATCAGCAATAAGCAGAGAGACCATAAAAGGGAAATGGAGCGGCACTGCATATTTGCGTAGGGGCAAGGTCGAATGTGAGAGATGCCCCAGCCGCTCTGCTGAGAAGGAGGAGAAGGTGATGATTGAAAGGGTGGGATTTCATCAGGCTCCCGTGAATGTTTGAATGGAAGTAAAAAAGGCAAAATACTATCTCTTCTTAAAAGGGAGCATCACTCAAGTGCAATGTACAGCCAGTATGCTATGTCAGAAAAGGTAAATAGTTTTATTTATGGAGTGTGACTTAATGTATAAGGGAAACCAGAAGAACTTTGTCATGGGTCATCTATATTTCTCCCATTCACTAATTTGCCTTCTGGTGCTGTTTGTGGAGCAGGATGTGTGGATGGTTGGAGAAAAGTACCTTGGGTTAATATCCAGTGGAACTGCCTCTATCCACAGTGCTGCAGCAGGCTGGGGAGGGCTGGAGTTCGCAGCCAGCACTGCTCTGCCCATGGAGTTCATTTGTCTTGGGACTGGGTAGCACGTCCTCAGTGAGGGCACAACTGCAACAACTGAATCTCTCTAAAGCTGTGAGTTAGGGGTCCATCCTCAAGCTGAGCTACATATGCTGCTAGTGGCATGCAAAACATTTAAAATCAATATGCAGGACTTTTTCCACTCCTGTGCCATGCTAGCTTTGCTACAGAAGGTTCGGAGAACAGCATGTCTGGGCTTTGTCCCAGATGGGGCTGCCCACTGGCACTGCTGCCCTACTACTCCTACAGGCTCTTCTGGTCATACCTGTGAAGGGCCTGATGACAAGTAGTTGTAGATGATGATACTTCTAATTGCAACAAGCAGATTCTCAGAGCTGGTGTCTCCCCATAGCCAAAGTCTTGCAATGCTTGAACTTGAACTTGGGTTTAAAGAAATCAGCTCTGGCATGGGAAAGGAGAGATGCTTTCCTTTATCTTGTTCTTTCCTCTACAACCACAAGAAGTTTGTCTGCAAGAAGAAACTGAGCCAAGTAGCTACTGCAAAACAAACTACTTTGCAAGAGTAATGGCTTTAATTTATATTCCAAAATGGATATGGTACGTTGAAACTGTGCCTCATTCCAGAATAAAGGCTTTTGTAGATAAAGGAGAGAGGGAGAATAATCCTAGAAAAAATGAAATTGGAATAGTCAAAAAAGACAGATAAGAAAGTTGGGAAAGAAAATGAAACTGACTGAGACAGCAGTCCTGGGCACGTGAAGCTTAATTATCTCAGTAGACCATATTCCACTGTTCATACTGGTTTGCACTACAAAGTCTCTCAAGCATCTTGTAATACAATGATGAGAGAACCATAAGAATCAATAACACAGTTATGTCTCTGCCTCCCATCAGTAACTCATCTTAAACTGCAATTTCATCTTTGTGTGCAGGTGTGCTCACAGATCTTGCTAGCTGGAGGTCCTGTGGGCACATTACCAGTATTATCTCTTAAATTTGCACTCTCTCTTTAGTTGCTCACAGGATAGCTTGATGATCTTGGGATAGTGCGTTTAAGTTCTTTTTCTGAATATAGGGTAAGGAAAGTACTGAGAGGAATGTACATAGAATGAAATACAAGGCATGTTCATAGCTGATTGATTGCTACTGCTATTGAGAAATATGACTGCCAGAAGACCATTTTTATTTATGGGCAACCTTATTACTGCTTAGTTTGTAGCTGTCATGGTTTAACCCCAGCCAGCAATGAAGTGCCACACAGCCACTTGCTCACTCCCCTCCATAGTGGCACAGGGGAGAGAATTGGAAAAGAAGAAAAAAAAAAAAAAACCCAACACAAAAAAACCCTTAAAAAACATTAAAACTTGTGGGTTGAGATAAAGACAGTTCAATAGGACTGAAAAGGAAGGGGAAGAAGTTACCATATACGAACACAATTGCTTACCACTGCTGACTAATGCCCAAGCAGATTCTGAGCCACAATGTCCCACTCAGCCAACTCCCCTCAGTTTAGATATGGGCAAGACATCATAACGGTATGGAATAGCCCTTTGGGTCATTTGGGTCAGCTGCTCTTGCTGTGTCCACTCCCAGCTCATGTACATTCCCAGCCTCTGCTGGCAGGGCAGTGTGAGAAGCTGAAAAGTCCTTGACTTAGCATAAACATTGTTTAACAACAACTAAACATCAGTGTGCTACCAACGTTATTCTTGTCCTAAATCCAAACCACAGGACTATGCCAGCTACTAGGAAGAAAATTAACTTTGTTCCAGCTGAAACCAGGACAATGACTTTACGTTACTGCACCTGTCATCCATCCGCCCACATCTTCTCCCACATGTAGTCACAGATACAAAATGTATTTTTCATGTAGACCTAGATCACATTGCAAACAGATAGGGCAATACTACAGTTCAGTACTGTGCAGGTGATTTGTAGCCACAGTGCAGTGGTCTATCATTTCAAGTTACTGTAAATGTGTATTGCTGGAAGAGATTTTAATTAGGTAGCAGTTAGACACACCTTTGCTGCCAGCAGGGACTGTGTGCTGAGGTCTGTAACGCAAGGGAAGGGTGGATGTGGACTCTGGGGTTCCTGCTCTTTTTAGCATCGTAGCCAGAGCACGAGAAGGTAGAATGGTACCCAAGCAGCTGCATCTACATGAGTATATCTCAAGTTTTACCATCAAAACCCCATTGTCAGACTCTACAAACATTGTTTCTTTCCCTGGTTGAAGAGGCAGAGACACTAGGAAACATATTGGAAAATGCAAAGCAGGTTTTATTCATGGCATGCTCAGATGGTTGCAGGTGGAGGGTCAAAATCAAAGATGCATTACAGAGAGGGCAGAGACCGAGCTTTCCGCTCTCACAGATGTTCCACATTCCTGATGGGTTTCCAAGGTCAGTAGATTAACTTAACATATTTTCCCAAGACCTAGAAGGAATTACATGTTTAAAATGTGTTTACTGTCAGTGACAAGGTCAAGCTTGCCTTGCCAAGGGGACACTTTAAAACTACCACTGCTTTTGATGCACAAGGGAATTGTATTTTGTAGAGCTGTCAGTATCTTACATTAGCTTGTTCTATCACACATGATGCCAACAAAAGGGAAAAGTAGAACTTTGAGGGGTTTGTTAAATATATGCATATTAAGGGAAGAATGTTGTTAGTCCAATCTGGTTTTTCAATTATTTAATGTATTTTCCTAGGTTAAATCTGATTACTTTGTGTGCAAGTCCTGTGTTGTAGTAATGATATACTAACTATACTGACAGTGTTTGATTGACGCTGCCAGCTTCTGTTGGATGTCTTACAGAGATCTGTACAGGCCTTGTGTTGTTGATGGCTTACTAATGTGAAGAGATTTTCTTTAAATATTATAAAACCTTCTAATTAGCTTGTAAATAGAGCACTATATTTTGAATAAGGGAAATATTAAATAAACCATAATATTAAAATCAGATTTTAAATCTGGCAATTACTTGGACTCTAAAGATAAATTATTTTTTATTAAATTACTGTGACAACCTATTATTGCTAGTCTTTGTGTAAATATACACTTACCTATAGTCAGATGGGCAGGAAAGAACAAGAGAAGGGTGAGGCAATGTGTCTACAGAAGGAGGGCTGATAGGAGACTTTTCTGAAACAATAGTAATCCTTGAAAGTTGTTTGCTTTACTGCTGTGCACCGAATTGACCTTAACACTGTTAGTCAGCCCTTTGATAGATTTAATTCCCCTTCTTCCCAGATGAAGGTGGCTTTGAAAAGGGAATGGCAGAGATAATCCTAATTCTTCCGGACCAGGTCTGGCAGCCGCAGCATGTTGGCACCAGGTTTGTGTCTGCTTCTGTCTCAGAGGAAGCTGGTGCACAACCAGTCCTTCTAACAGAGAAATACCTCTTCTCACTATAATTTGTGTAGAGCCTGGTCATACTGGAAACAGTACTAGAAATTGGATTGTTAAATGGGGAAGATGGGACACAGGTGTCTCTATCACATGCTTGGAATACCTCCATGGTCTCCTGCAGAGGAAGGCTCTTCCTCTTTTTAGAGGTCAAAAGTACTTGAATCATGAAAAAAGTCTTTAGTACGTGCTTCAGAGACACTTTAGAGAAGATCTTACTTTCCTCCCTGCTGTTTAGAGAAGATGAAGTATAAAAAATTGAGGGACATATTATTTTTTACAATTGTTTAATGCACAAAGTGGGGTTAATAAGAGAAAGCCTTTGTGTCGTGGTGTAATTCTTCTTTCACAACTCTGATTTCTGAGAAGGCAGTGTACCTGATTCACCTCCTCATGCCATTACAGACCCATGGAGGTGAACAAGTTTGTCTATGTCTGGAGGTGCAAGTGTGAAGAACAGGACCTGGCACTTTTAAGGCTCATTACATAATGCCTTCAGAACAACCTGTAATTTCATCAGAGGTTTTAAGGAAGAAAAAGTTGTCTTTGAAAATAATTTCCAAACATTCTGAAAACGTCATGTATCTGAAGGTAGAATTACTGTTTTGCGTACAGTTAAGGCAACTCAGTTCATTGGAAAACATTTTTTTATTTTGATTTTTTTTTTAATCATGGAACTTCCACTGAAATCAGCAGAGGTTTATTGTAAAGTTGTCAGAAATGCAGACTAGCTACTTTCACCAGCATAAACCATTTCTGCAACTAGAAAACTGTTGTTTCCTTGTCTCTCCCATAAAGAAATGTAAAGTTTGGAGAGGTCTGTTTTGTTGTTTGCTTGTGATTTTTTTTATATTTGTGGTCATGAAGTGTCTTGCAGCTTGACTGCAGTGAGTGGGATTTGTCAATGTGAAAGGTCTTTTTTCCTGTAAATTGCTCAACCAGGTGCAACCATTATCCTGCAGAGTGATACAGGCTGGGGTCTCTTCATCATTTCTGTTATGTATGTGGCAATACCTGCCAACTACTCAAGCAATAGTCTTGCAATTCTTTGCTGTATGTACTTTGCTGTATCTTACGTAGGCTGAGCCAATGCTTTTGTAGCTGAGCAGTCCTTTTGCAAAATTTTAGGTATGTACAGCTCAGCACTTCTCCCTCTTGTAGGTAATACAAGGCACAGACTTGTATGTCTAAGCATATAATATTTAAGTGGAGTGAATACTAACTTAATTCTTGTTTCAGAATGATTTAGGGTTAATATTGCTTGCTTGATTTGAAAATGAAGCAGTTGTTCAAGTTAGGGTGAATAATTCATTTTTTTCAGAGTTCTTCTAAAGGGTAGATGTTAATATTGTGAAGCTGCAGCTGATGTTACAAAACCCATTCATATTAGGAGAACAAATTGCCACTTGGCACACTGAAAAATTAACTCAATTTACAGCATGGGTGAAGATGAACTCCAGTGAAAGTTACATTTAAACCACCAATAAGATAATTCCTTACATCTCTCGTAGCACAGATGTGCCTGCTTTTTCTTCATAAATGAATACTGCTCTAGCAACTTCTAAAAATTTGTTTGCAGTCCTTTTTTTCTCTATTTTATGCATTTTTATCTGGAAAGTCTAGAATATAAAAAATAAACAATGCAAGGCATCCATACATAATGTGACAGTGAAGAGTTAAGCCACAAGGCAGACGAAGCACATCCAGTGCATGCTGTTTGTCCATGAACAAAAGTTGGGGAGAATTAGCACAAGTCCCATTTCCAAGCAGGATGAGTATCTGTTGTGAGTGCAGCTGCATATGAAGATAGTTAGTGACTGTGCAAATTAATCTGAGAGGAAGCCTCATCTTCTAATTTCTGTTATCTTACCTGGAAAAGTCAGGTAGTTGCACAGGCAAACCAGGGCTACTTCTCTGCTATGTTAAAAGTAAGGTCCATGATATGTGTGTGTCTTGCTCAGCGTACTTTTGAATGAGCAGTTTTAAACTTTTATCTATTTAAATCAGATGCAAGACATCACAGCAATTGAGCTGAGCTTTCCTAAGCAAACAAATTATCCGCCAAAACAATGTCTTTGTGTTTCTAACAGAACTGGAACAAACACATCTCTTTTGTTCTCTTGTTTGTGCGTGATTTGTGTAGAAGATGACAGTGCAGAGCTGGGAATGACTTTCATCTGCTAAAATTGAGGGTACCGGAAGATCCTGGCAGTGCCCACCAGCCTGTATATCCTCTTGCTTCCCTGCTGCCTTGCCTTTCCCTACCTTGGGGACAATGGCAAAAAAAATCTGGTGTCTTATGCCAGGTGACAGCAATGGGAAATCATTTGAACCTCATGGCATGATGTTACCAGGCCAGAACCATCCTGCCCAGCTGAGCTGTCAGTGGTGGTCACAGGAAGAAAAGAGAGTGAGGAGAGGTAGGACAGAGAGGGACATCCCCAAGCGAGATGGTATTTGTTTACTTAATGGGTTTTCCTTTCAACTTCCATTTCTCAGGTCTCACAACTGCTCTTCTCAGGGTACTGGTAAACTTGATGGCTTCCAGGAGCTCCTGAGCTTTGCAGTTTCTAGCTATTTATCTGTGAGAAATATTATAGGTGCTCTCAACTTTTATCATATGGTCACATAAGTAGGGGAACTGATTTAATAAATGAAGATTAAATGTATTACTAGTGGAGTGAGATGCTGAGTAGATTTGGTGGCTGGATACCGGAACTCATCTTTGACCTGTGAGTGCTATTTAACTGCTGTGTGCCCATAAAGTAGGCGTAATTGCTGTGTGTCCATGAAATGGGTATCAAAGCTATTGCACAAAGCTAATTAATGTTGGTAAAGTGCTCTGAGGTCCAGAGATAAAAGGGGTCATACACTGCTGGTGCTAAATGCAGACATCTGTTTTTCTGATAAAATAGCTTCCCTCAGTCATCATACTCCAGTCTAGGATCAGACTATTTCTTGCTTAATAATTTGTAGATCTGGACATAGCTCACCAGCTATAAATCACTACGATTAGTGATACTGAGTAATCATTTTCTGTAAGGATTCTCTGAAATGCCTTTTTTTTTTTTTTTAACTATCCATGTACTTTACTGCAATTTGATGTGCTGAAAGCTTCGCCACGATGAACAACTACAGCATGTGCTATCTCTTGTCTCTCACCAGCTAGCTTAGCTAAATGTGTGATACAGTCCTAAACAAACTGAATCCCATGTGCCATGGATAACCTTGCCTCCCTACCCCCAAGATACTCCCAAGCTTCCAAGTGAACCTTGAATGCTTGTTTACAAGAAAGACTTAATGTGTGTTTAAAGCAGAAAGTTCTGTGAATATAAATATTGATTCTTGTTGTAGTATGTGACAATCAGAGGACCGTTGCTACTGTCCTGATTTTCTAGAGATTTATATTTATATTATTTATATTCTTATAATGATGGTCAATTGGGAGTGTTTGAGGCTGATGGGAATGTGCAAAAATGCTTATCAAGATGCTTTTCCCTAGTAGGATTTTAACCTGGTTTCATTTGGAGAAGCTGGACTCGTGGTATTCTTAACCTGAAGACAAATGGTTAAAATATAAACTGCCTTGAGCTTTTCCTCCTTTTGCGCATAGCTCTGGCTCTATTGCACTTGAGCATCACAGCCAGTAACAGTAAGGATCCATTAGTTCAAAATGCCACTTATTTTACGTGACTGTCTTCATCAGCTCTGTCAGGTCTCTACATGTATCATTTCTAGTTCCCTGGCCATGCTGCCTCAGGTGATGGCCAAGGGCTCACGATCCGAAGGCAAATGTATGTCAGTAGTGCCTAAAAAAAGTGAACAAAATCCCCAAAACCCACAACCCCCAAATGCTGCAGTAGTTATGTAATGGGATGATGAGCTCTGGCAGCTTCCATCCCACAGATGGAAGGAGATGTTATGCTTCCCTCCATCTCCTTTGGAAGGGAAAAGCACCGGGTTTGTGGTCCCTACAGCTGAGGTTGGAGAGAGATTGAAATTACTTGCCTGAAATGATCAGGCAAAACAAGGAGTCAGTCCTAGCTATTTCAAAGATCAAATTGGAAACTACTGAAACATCTCTTTTGCTTTATCTATATTTATCTGTCACAAGTCTGAACAAGATTCAAACCCAAGAAAGTTGAAGTGGAAGAAAGCAGCTTGTCTTGCACACGCCTGGCCCAGAGGAAAAGCTGAAAAGTCAGGACCTTGTCAGGCTGTGCCTCCATGTGCAGACATTCTTCTGTGTGTCCTTGCAAGAGGAGAGGGTGAACTGCTCAAAGCAGGACTCGTTGCAAGATGCTGGATTGCATTTGTCGTGGTAGATGGGAGGTTATGGTACTGCGGGAAGATGTGTTCCCATGGTAACTGGAAGCTGTTTTCCCCAGAGCAGAAGTGGAAGATGAAGGTGTGCTTTGCCCATGGTCCCTTATTGCAACTTTTTCACCCGGCATTAAGGGCTCATTGTGTTTGAATCATATTGATCTGGATGCAGGGACTTTTCAGCATTAGGAGGAGGAAGGATAAGCTAGGGTCTCAGCTTTGAAGATGCTGTGGGAAACTAATCCTTCGTGGGCACTGGAGGGTTAGCAAAAGAACTGTGTTTACCATGCAGCTGTGGGGCATGTAGTTGATGTTCTTGTTCTTTTGTTTAGACTGTGAAGCAATTACTCAACTAATGTCTTGTTTGAGCTTGGGAACTTTGCATCATGACCTTTATCTGCTTTGGTGTCATGCTTTCAATATTTTAGTGAGTAATAAATGATGCTAGCTTACAGAGACCAAGAGATATTTTGCTGTATAGTCCTGTAATGTTTCAAGATCTCAGTCCACAGAGGGATTATGATGTAGATATTAGGCTCCCAGTCTCCCCTGTATAAAGCCTCAACACCATTGTCATGCTGAGTATGGGACATAGAATCATAGAATGGTTTAGATTGGAAGAGACCTCAAAGATCATCCAGTTCCAACCCCCTGCCATAGGCAGGGACACCTTCCACTAGATCAGGTCGCTCAAGACCTCATCCAGCTTGGCCTTGAACACATCCAGGGAGGGAGCAGCCACAACCTCCCTGGGCAACCTGTTCCAGTGCCTCACCACCCTCACTGTGAAGAACTTCCTCCTAACATCCCATTCAAATCTCCCCTCCGCCAATTTGAACCCATTCCCCCTCGTCCTGTCATTACAAGACCTTGTGAATAGTCCATCTCCAGCCTTCCTGTAGGCCCCCTTCAGATACTGGTAGGTTACTATAAGGTCTCCTCAAAGCCTTCTCTTCTCCAGGCTGAAAAGCCCCAACTCTTTCAGCCTGTCCTCATAGCAGAGGTGCTCCAGCCCTCTGATCATCTTTGTGGCCCTCCTCTGGAGCCTCTCCAGCAGTTCCATGTCCTTCCTGTGCTGGGGGCTCCAGAACTGTACACAGTACTCCAGGTGGGGTCTGACGAGAGCAAAGGGGGAGAATCACCTCCCTTGCCCTGCTGGGCTGCCTCTCTTAATGCAGCCCAGGACACGGTTGGCTGTCTGAGGTTGGCTGTCTGAGCTGCATGTGCACACTGTTGGCTCATGTTGAGCTTCTCATCCACCCAGATGACATCTACCTCCTGCCTGTAGGAAAAGCTGTGGACAGTATTGCATCACAGTAGTGGCATCCTTCCAGTGGAGGTTGGGAACTAGCTGCCTGCATGTTGAACCCGAGGTCTGCAGTTTGAAGTGCTCTCAAAGAAGTGATGTGTGCAGCGGTTCCTTCACAGGCTTTAAACTGCAGGTGGAAGAAACAGAGCATGTGAAATGGGAGATAAGCTGCCCCTTTTATGTGAAATGGCTTTTTCAGATATGGGTAGTTGAAGTTATCTCTAAGCAGAACTAAACATTTCCACATTTCTGCTGGAGCGTGTCACTTCACAGAAAAGAGAAAGATGTGGAGTAAGCAGAGGAGAGTTATGTGGAGTAAGCAGAATTACAATACTGCACAATGTTGGAGGAACTCACAGGGAAGTGTGGGATTCTTGTTCCTTTTGTCAGAGTAGTTACCCATTTGTAGCTAATAGGGTTATTCACTTCCAGCATCTGCTTATCATCTTCCCTCTAACTAGAGTCAATATGCTAATTAACACACCCCAAAATCATTCCCTTCCCACCCCCAAAACACTATGTTTGTATGTGGTGAGATCTGAGAGTCTTCTAGGAGTGTCAAACTGTAGTTTGCTGTGCAGTAATTTAGGATGGGAGGAGGAGTACCCTCTCCTGTTAAAACTGTGTAGAGGGGTGGGGTGGCCAATGAGAAGTGAGCTTCTGGAATGCAAGCTGTATTAGGAGAAGTCCTCCCTCATGTTTGCCAATGAAGATGTCACCTTGTGGGTAGGTTCATTGTAGTATGCATTTCCCGTCTACTTTCATCTCACTCCATCGCTTTGCACTTACTTTGTGAGAACTCTGTAAAAATCTATTTAAAGTTAAGCTGTCTCATCTATTACAGCTTATTTTAGGGACTTGCTTTAGAAACCAACCATGTTAATCCTCGTGAATGTGAATCTTTATGAATCTTTAATTTAAAAGCTATGCTTTTGAGGTTCTGTTACATTTTGCTTTGTTCATATCTATCTTTCCCTCACAAATGTCTTTATTAAATACCTCAGAACAAGGCCTTCTCCAGCCTGCCTTGGGAGGAGTGCCTGAAAGAAATGCACACTAGAAAAATGGAAAACTCTTGCAAAGTTGCAAAAAGTTTAGTGCAAAATACTCTTACTTCAAATCTGTCCACCTACCTGAATCTTATCTTTCCTCTTTTTTTTTGAAAATGCAGAGGAGGAACATATCTCACTGATTAAATTGCTTATCGTGTTCCTTTACCAGCTGAATAACTTCAGTATGCTAAAACTATGATAGGGAAATATTAAAGCAGAAACAGAAGAACTCAAGTTGCATAGCCTGATGCATATGCATTCCTGCATAGTCCTGAGTTATTGATTACGTGTTATTTCAGTAATTAACTTTTCTGCACTTTACACTGCCTTTAGAGAAACCTGGGAGAATGAAAATGTTCATTTGTATTGTTGAAACAATCTAGTGTCTCTTTAATGTTTTTATTGAGGTGATCATGCCCTTCTATGTCACTGCTGATCTGTGGAAATTCAATATCTTTGATTTAGTTAATACTGATATATGTGAAAGAAGATGGGGCCTCTCAGTGCCTTTATACATCCCTGTTCCTCCAAGCATTAACTGTTGTGTGCTCATTTCACTCAAGTATTGTTGCACTGTGATGTAAAGCTTTTGTCATTAACACAAACATTACTTAGGGTTAGCCAAGTGGCTTTTAAGTCATGCAGCAATTTTCAGAATGAAGAATCCAAAAGTATAAGGTATAGGTAATTGCATTACTTTAAATAATTGCTGTTTGTAATATTTCTGGTAATTTCTAGTTCCCTCTTCTTGCAGGGAAGGAATTCAATTTGGATATTAATAAGCATCAAATTCTCAAAAACAAATTAGTCCACTTCAAAAGAGTACCAAACAGCTATACTTGGCCAGAGAAAAGACCCATCTAATCCAGCATTCTGACTCAGATCATGGCTTGGTCCTTTCCTCTTTTACCCAAAGCTTCTGTTATTGTCTGTTGTAGCACAGCAGCACCATTCCTTTCCAGCTTCTGGCAGTCAGCTGTTTTGGTACTACTTGAGCCAGAGGTTGTATCTGCATCATTGTATTTAATAGCCCATGATGGACCTTTCTTCCATGAATTTCTCTAATTGCTTTTCTTTTAATCCATTTATGCTTTTGGCTTTCAAAACATCCTGTGGCAATAAGTTCCACAACTTAATTATGTAGTGTATAATAAAAAAAGATAAAATTGGCCCCTCTTGTTTTAAACTAACTATCTGATCATTTAATTTGGTGCCCCCTATTTCTTGCTTCATGAGAACAGTTGTTCCCTCTCACTTCTCTGTACTATTCATGATACTAGACCATAATCTTATTCTTTTCCACAATGAGATCATCTCTTGCAGGCTAAAAAGTCCTCTGGATAATCTCTTCCTGTAAAGAAGCTGTTTTCTACTTCTGCTACTTATGTCTTACCTGTCTTTTTCTAATTATCCCTAATTCATTTAAGAACTGTGAGTAGTATTGAAGATCTGAGCAAAACTTCAGTTTATATGAAAGAGAGGTTATGTTCTCAGTTTCTTCCGTTATCATCCCTGTGATTGTTTTTGTCTTCTACCATCCTTCAGCATTCAACTTGATGCTTTCAGAGAACTCTGCATTATGATTCCAAGATCTCTTTCCTGAGTAATAATGGGTAATTTAGATCACATAACTGTGTATGCACAAACTTGGTGGGTTTTTATCCACATACAGCCCGTTGCATTTACTGACGCCCTATTTCTCAGCATCCCAAAGCAGCATTCTTAATTTCTGCTGTTTATAGCATTTATCCTTGCATAATGGGTGAAACTGAGCAAATAAAGCATCTAAAGATTTTTGCCTCAGTTGTAGCCTGCCTCGAATAAGTCACAATTTCTTCAAATTCAGCTTTTGCCACTGCTGCACAAAGCAAAGCCAAGTGGTAAGGGGAAAACAAAACATTCCTCAAGCGAAGAACTGTGCTGATTTGCTTCTGCTTTTCACAATGGCCAAGCTAGCTGGGGACTCCTTACATAGGCCTGCACTGCAGAAATGGGTCAGAGAGGAAAGCTGGCTCTCAGTAGCACTTTTCTATCTCTGCAGTAAAGATTACAGTTAATAATAGATTTTTTAAAAAAATAATAAAGCTTATGTGGCATATATAGGGCCATAGTATGATCATGTCAGTTTCCTAAATAAACAGATGAAAAGTGGATGGAGACTTCTTCATGCTCTCTCTCACAAAGGCATGGCAGGAACAGCAGTGTGTAAGCTGGATGAAGTTTGCAGCAAGGAACTTTCCTTTCCTTTGGCTCCTTCATTACCTCCTGGTGCACAGACAGGACTCTGCTCAAGGTATGCATTGTTCTTCATGCCCTTTCTTCAGTTTCTCTGTCAGCATTAAAAAAATACAAAACTAAGTGCAAAGGTGGAAATCCTTTTACTGGTATTAGAAGAGCTGAAAGCACAGACTTTCTGAAAATGGAAAACTGTGCTGATGGAAAATGTAAAGGCTTGAATAGCTTGGTAAAAAATCCAAATGCTCTATTTTCTCTGAAGTGTTGGCTTTCCAAGTAGTAAACCAGCAACCAAATGTGGTTCCTCAGAGGCTTGCATTAGGTATTTAGTATTGAGTAAATATTAGCTTTCATGGTCTGGTGGATTTGCAGTACTGTACACGATTATAATTTTTTATTAAGAAGTATCTTTAAACATCTGTGTGATAAATAACTGCTGCATTATGTCAGCTTTTATCTGTCATGTGAGCTCCAACGCAACCATAAAGGCAGTCTTTCTTCCATGGCAAATGCACAAGGTTTTGATGTTTTTTTCTTCCCCAGAGAAACAAGCAAGACTCTTGTGCTCCACAGTTCCATGTTTATTGTCTTTCTGCTTCTTTATACTAGGGTATGAAAGTGGAAGGAGTGTCTTTAAAGTTATTGTTGCTGTCTATTAATTTTTTTTCATGTGCACTCATTATTATCCCAAAATAAAACTTGCAACTTCTTCAGTAGGAGTAGAGGGTACAAGAGAGCAAATAGATTTGGTTGATAAGAGGTGACAGTGACTGCAGCTGGGCTTGCTTAGGAGCCAAAACTGATGAATGCGTAACTAAATCTGAGACAAGCCACAAAGAAAAGCAGGGAGCAAGTCAGTTAATAAGTACAGGAGAAGAAATATCTGGCAGAGAGCCTGAGCCTTCTCTTTTACCTACCCCTTGTCATTCTCAGAGTATTCGCTAAAGATAAATTTAGAATCTCTGAATCTATTTATTGTGTTTTGTGTGTGTGTGAAAGTTGATATTAGGGGAAAACGGGAATTCTTTCATTTCCAGGTTTTGGATTGCGAGGGGAGGAAAGGAAGGGCATGGTTAGGCATAACTGCACATGAGAACCAGAATAGTTTGCTGAACCTGAGAGCCTTTCAATAGCATATGAGCCAGCTAATCCCCTGTGGATACAACTCGTATTGATCTCATTAATGGATCTCTAACAATGAAACTTCCCAGCTGCAGGCAGAGAATGCACAATAGATTGTTGGGGCTTTTCGAGAAGGCTTCGGGGAGACCTCATAGCAGCCTACCAGTATCTGAGGGGGGCCTACAGGAGGGCTGGGGAGGGACTGTTCACAAGGTCTTGTAATGACAGAACGAGGGGGAATGGGTTCAAATTGGCGGAGGGGAGATTTGAACAGGATGTTAGGAAGAAATTCTTCACAGTGAGGGTGGTGAGGCACTGGCACAGGTTGCCCAGGGAGGTTGTGTCTGCTCCTTCCCTGGATTTGTTCAAGGCCAGGCTGGATGAGGTCTTGAGCGTCCTGATCTAGTGGGAGGTGTCCCTGCCTGTGGCGGGGGGTTGGAACTGGATGATCTTTGAGGTCTCTTCCAACCTAGACCATTCTATGATTCTATGATCTACCTTGTTGACTGTATTCCGTTATATTCTAATGTACTGCTATATATAAACATAGATGGAGTCTTTGTGAAAGTCCTGTAAACCTTGAGAAGCTAAACTGGGCTTGACAAAGTGGTAGAGGAACTTATCTGGGAATGCTCTTGTTAGATTGTTTCTGAATCACCAAAATTTTTACAGTAAATATGAGAAACTTTTAAAACCTGCATTTATGAGGAACGTCACAGCTAACTTGGACTGCAGTCTGATACATATTCACCATATTCTTTTAGAATAGTAATGTGAAGTGGAAAAGCATATGTTGGAACAACTGCAAAGAAGAAATCAGCATCATTTTGTACAGGCCTATATATAGAAGATGAATCATTTCACCCACCTCTGAAAAGGAATGTGGCCACTTACTAGAAGCATATTGTACCATTGTGTGATAGTTCAGGATAGGTAATTATATATATACACACACATATACACACACACACATACATATAAATTTCTTTTTCCAGGCCACAGGTACAAACTGCTGTCAAAGCTGAGTCCTCCTTTGCTGTGTCTGCTCAGATATGGAAAAGCTTGCCCTCTGAAAAAAGAGCATTAGCTGCAAACTTCAAGCAGAGCTTTCCTTTCCATTCAACTGCAAGATCAAAAGCTTCCCAATCTAAAACTCAGAGTAGATATGCATTTCTTAAAACAAAACGCAAAAGATGAAAGAAATTCTTCAGCTTTTGTTGATTTGCTTTGTCTCAGATTTTTAGGCCAAGATTTAATTTTGCATGCTGTGCTGACTGTCACGTATTTCCTCCAAGTCAAAGTAAATTGGAAAGTAGAAAAAATGCTACTATTGTAAAAAGTAAGGTTAAATATGCTCTCGGTCATGCTTATGGAAGCACTCAACATGCTTTAATATCTGTGCTTTTCTGATCCAGGCTAGATTCACAGTTCTTCATTTTCCTCTTATTAGGAAGAAGAAAGACTCTGATAACATCAGAGTTAAGAAGTGGATACGCTCTCTTGAGCACAGTCCCTTAAGAGAGGCTTCAGAAAATCCTTCAGCTATGAAGGAGGTTGCATTGCATCCAAAGATGATTAGCTGCTGCTCTAGGTCCACCTACTTACAGACATTCCTGACCATTACTGTAATGAAATGCACAGAAAAGTGTCACTAGAGCAGCACTGCTGGGCGCTGAAAGTGGAAGTTAATGGGATGAACTGTGACTGCCTTATGGTGTGAAAGTGAGTAATGGTCGGGTACTTCAGTCCTAGCCACAGATTTGTAGGTAAGACTTCTGCCCAAGTGAATTATGTGGAATTATTCACAAAGCTGACAGTTAGTAGCAGGCCTAATTGGAACATCATGGGAGGATTGGAAATTTTTGCAGAAGAGTCTGAGTCGTGTTGTCAGTTGTATGCCAGTGAAGTGCTTACAGTTTGGGAATCCAAAATTGCATATGCCTAAGCAGCAAATGAAGCCCTGCTAGCGTGACTCTATGTCTGTAAATAGTCTGTGAATCCCTCGAGCTTCACACTGTGTAACTCCCGAGGATTTTTCTAGTAGGTGTGTGTGTGTGTATGGCTAGAAACTGATCAGCCTTGTGCCTTGTGTGTAGCCTGGTCTGAAGCGTGAGTGCAGCAGTGCTGGTGGCTAGAACTCACCTGGGCCCTGAAGGTTTCTTCTTTCTGATCTTCTACCAAGAGCAGACATATGGGGAGGACATGACCCTGTAGAGGGTGGCCTTGGAAGAATAGGGAAAATGAAACTGGAAAGCCCCTCTGAACCTTCTGCACTATGAGGTACTGTTGGCTCTGGTTCTAAATTTAACTTCTTAAAGTGGAGGGGGGAAGTGAATTCTTTTTATAGGAAGAAAATCCAAACCTGATTTTTTGGAGACAACATTGGGTTTCTGAGGTCTGAAGCAACATGAGTTTGCACCTCAGGAGGGGCCTGGTCAGCTTTCTTCCTGTGTCTGCTCGTTTTCTGTCTAGCATGCAGTTTCTCTTCTGGAACATGGAGATCTCTGTTTTGAGCTTGGACACAGCCTCTGCGCTCTGGTGAGGGGTGGAAATGTATTTATGTAGCCCTGTGTGTGAGATGGAGAGAGGAACCAGGCCAGCTCCTTAAGCTGCCCCTCACACACAACACTTCTTGAAGTAAATCTTAGAAACTAGGAGAAACTTTGACAAGGTCTTCTGCTTTAATATTTAGGATTTTTCAGGATGTTTTTTCAGACAAATGAGCCTTGCATAGTCACACTGACTATGAACTCATCACATTCCCTCACCAGGATAGATTTAAACTGACTCACTGCTTTTCTGCCATATTTGATGACATAGAAGAGGTCACGAGGGCTACAGGGATGCCAGAAGTTGAGTAAAACAGCCTCTACCTAGAGGAAGGCAACCCAAATTCATAGAATCATAGAATGGTTTAGGGTGGAAGGGACCTCAAAGATCATCCAGTTCTAAGGTAGGCAGAACAGCAGCAGTCGGCTGTCCAGTCCAAAGGTGGATGGTGGCCCAGTAGCCATTGCTGTAAACCAGCCCTGGCATGTCCTTCCTTGCCAGGAGGCAGAGGAATGGGGCTACCATGGTAAGAGAACAACACAGGGGGTTATGTGTAGTGGTGTAAATCAACCTTTCCTTCTGTACTGAAGTTTGACTGCGTCCCTTCTTCAGCCGCTGTGGCAAGTGTCTGTCCTGGCATGGGTTTTCCTTCTATACCAAGCTTTTAAAAATCAGGTTTTGGTGCTTACCTCACCTGATTCATGGCCTTATGAGGGAAGCAGAGAGTGAGAAGTACAATTTGGGGTCCAGCTCAGCCACCTCATGGCCTCCTGATGCACACCTCTACAGTAACAATTTAAGTCACATAACCAGAGCCTTGGATGCAGGAAATACTTTAGAGTGATGGAAACTGCCATGGTTCCAGACAGATTCTAGCCAACCCCAATGCTCAGAAGATAAAAATCCTAGCTTGTGCATTGAAGTCCCTGTGTCACTTCACTACTCAGTTATGCCTTGGCAATAGGGTAAAGGCTGTCACAATAACCCAGGTATGTGGAGCTTCTTTGCAGCTAATTCCTGCTGAGCTTTGGAAGAATGTGACTGTATCCTCACTCTTTATATGTTTGCGTAACATCCACTAGAAGGTGAAGTATTTTTACTTGAGACAGAAGACAATCACATGAACGCTTTGTTTGCACCACAACTTCCAGAAGAGCAAGTATAAACCTCCCTCACGCATTCTGGAAAGCTGAAAGTAAAGTTGTCCTTTGTTGTGTTGCCTGTGGTTCCCATGGTACTAAGAGAGTTTCTCCCTGTCAGTCTACATGCAGACGCATTCTCTAGTGAAAGCTGGGTATGTCCCTGAAAATGGGCAGAAGCAGGGTAAGATTAGGAGATGTGGCTGTGGTTGTCTTCACGGCTCTCAGCAGCTTGCTCTGAGCTGTTATGATGCAGCTTTTTTTCTCCAGAAGTTCTTTGTGAGAGACATGGGACTTCTCAGCCAAGTGTTACCGCAGGGAAGCACCCTGCTAGCCTGAAAATGAGTGGTGTGGCTTCCAAGAGACCATGCTGTAGGAGGAATCCAGATTTGTAGGAGGTGGTTTTTAACTGCTCCTTTCAGAAACTTTTAGCAGCTGCTTTCTACCAAGTCCTCTCCAAATTGCATTGACCTGGCAATTGTTTGAGGCCAGAATGATAGAGGGCCACCTGTGAGCTGCATTGCCAGTGAAGTCAACTTTTTTTAACTTAAGAGTATATCTGGCTAATGCATTGCTTTGTAGTGTGTTAGCCAGTGAGGAATGTCTCTTCTTCAATTAAGTGATTTGTTTGGTTTTTTTTTAATAAGCAATATTTCTTCTGAGTGAAGCACATTGCTGAAAATATCTTCATCTAGATTTTATTTGTAGCCCCACTTGTAATTTTTTTTTCCTGATTCTCATGGAATGCTCACAAAAACTTGAAGGAATAATAATTTCTTTTGGAAGCACAAAGTAAAATAACTGTTACCACTTAATTTTTACAGCTAGTGACCATCTGCATCTGCCACTGGTGTAACTTGAACATTAAGTTACAGGACTCAAAGCTGAGAGATTTGGGGAAAGGATATTTTAATTCTTCACTGGAGTATGTTTTTTGTAATGCAGCTGTAAAATAGGAATTGTATTGACCTAAACTTTTTAGGATGTCTCTGAGATCAGACATGTTTACAGAGATAGCCTGGAAGTAATTTGATGGGGGCAAAAAAAACAAATACCTTTATAGAAGTTTTGTTATAAATTTAACCTTTTCAAAGATTGTGGTTGATCAGACTTTAAGTCTTCTAATATTCTAATATCAGAGCTATCATGGTGTTGCTGCTATGATACAGTACTGTGTGTTGCCTGTAGGAGGAAAGATGACATGAGCTAATTTTTGCACTGACAAGCTTTCTAGATTAACTACTGAGAAATAACCTCAATGGATCCTACAGTGGCTGGAGTCCCAGCCTAACATATACAAAAGCCTTTATCAGCTTCTCCGGAGGCACCTTTAGCACAAGTTTTGGGATAGTCTGAAGATGTTGATTTTAAGCATTGTGCCTCACTGAACTCAATTGCATTTCATGAGTAGAACATGAGTAGGACTTCTTTAATTCCTAGTCCCCCCAGAATATCTGTGGTGGGGTTTTGTACGTTGGGTAAGAATTGTGAAAGTTTGCTAGCTCAAGGAACTATAGCATGAGCTTAGTTCTTGGTAGGCACTTCTTCAAGATAATAGTACACTATAGATAAAGTAGTGGAATAGATGGGCAAGAGCCACTATAAAGGGCTATTGCAGGAAATGGGGCTTCTTGCTGGTCTTTGAATCTCTCCTTTGGCATAGGTATTTATTTACTGCATGGATTAATTTAAGGTTTCTGCTATGTCGTTTTGTAAGTTATATGCTTATAACTTTCATTTTTCCTTCTAGCCAAATCACATACTGTAGAGCTTACTCAGGAAGCTTTTCTAAGCATCCATGTTTCTGGACAACTATAGGAGTATGCAGAGCTACTGATGGCAATGGGCAGCATCTGTTCTATTTTTAACTGCTGTAGAGTACTATAATGAAAACCCAGAGATGCAGCTTAGGTAATACAAAATAAGATAGAGATCTCAAGTCAGCCTGTAATTTTTTTTTTTTTTTAGCTCATTGTGTTTCACAATAAGAATATTCATAAGAAAAGGAACACAAAGTAGATTTACTCCTACCTTAATGTTCTATCTGCATACAAACCAAACACGTTGAACTTGGCACGCAGTCTGTATTCATCACACTGGTTGCAGTTGTGTGGCTTCACTGAAGACTATTTACAATACATGGTTAAAATTAAATTCACCAAAGCCTCAGTCATCTGGAATGTGTTCTTCTGTGTTCTTTCCACATTAGCAATTTTGCAGTTAAATTTCCCAAAAGAGTTCTGTTTCTATGCCTTATTAATTTCGTGAGCAGGAAAGTACCTATTGGAGGACTGATTTCAATGGCTCACTCAAAAATACTTTTGTATCAGTCTCGCAATCTTGGAGCAGTTCTTGCTGAGCCAGTTTAACCGTATCACTAGATCACATTTCTCCAAAATTTTAACACCGGAGAAACATTTTTACTAGTACAAATATTTAGCGAAGACTTCCCCCTCCCCACCCCAGAGTTTTTTTTTAGCTGTTACTGGAAAGGTTTTGTAGTCCTAGGCAGAGCAAGGATGATCCCTGATACAGGCAGGACCTGGTGCAGTAAGCAATGTTGTCGTTTACCCAGATACAGGAGAGCTTGCCTGTTACAGGTAATTTTACTATAAAAGTATAATGTATAGTGCACATAATTGCATCTTCTGTTACAGGGACCTGCTCCTGCAAAACTTTTTTTTTTTTTTTTTTTTTGGTTATGTACAAAGCAAGAGAAAAAATCATCTTCACTCTGATGGAATTCATATTTTGGGAAGGAAAAAAAATGTTCACTTTATAGCCTGTTCACCAAAGAATATGTCAGTAAATTTTGTTGTCCAGATGATAAAAATAAACATCACATTTCTACCCAGATAGCCCTTCCTGTTTCATTGCATCATCCAGCTCCTCTGGGAATGCCATACTGTTAAAAGTTGAAAGGGCATTAACTTCTCAACAGCATGCCTACTAACATTTTAAGAGCTGAAATTAAATATAGACTTTTCTGATTTCCTAACCTTATTTTTGTAGGCTAGTTCAAGTTTACCTCGGGGCAAGGTTATAATGAGAGGCCTGTAAAAACTCCAAATAATGTGACAAGTGAGCTCATGGTTATCTGGTGTACAGTACTCTATTCCTGCAGGTTGAGTTGTTGCATTTAACCCTAGTAGCTGTTGGCCTTGGTTTCTGTCCCATTTGTCCCTAGTTATAGAGTCTGTCTTCCAATTTTAAAACATCTCTATCAATTGAGTTATTCTGTAGTAAATCACCATTTTAGCACTGCACCTTACAAGCTGCATGGTTAATTTTACTTCTCTGCCTTTACCATGTGAGTGTTACAAGGCAGTCCTTGCTTCCGTGGCTATCAACAAGAGCTGCCCTGCAGGTGGAGGACAGACTGTGAGAATCCTTGATAGACAAAGAGCTCATTGAACAATCAATATCAACAATATCTTGGAGCATATTTTGCAAGTCATTCCTCTCGGTGGCAAAATGAGTTCCTGTTCAATTGTTCTAAAGACTACCTCAGTTTTGGTACAGAAATTGCTGGTAGCAATCATTGCGCAAATGTTCTTCACACCAGTGGACATTACTGTGGAGATGCTCGGGCAAAGGAACCCTTTCACCAGCTCCAGAAGTTGATTAAATGCAAGGGGCTGGAAGCTGCTGGCAGCTTAGAGTGAGGAAATTTTGCTTTCATGTATGCAGCCGGTGTCTCATATGGGTCACATAGATTATCCTGCATTGCAAGCATGAAGTAGTTGGCATTGTTCTAAGATGTATCAAGAGGAGTGTAGTATTCAGGAGGGCTGAATTAGCTGTGAAGGCTGTTTTCTCAGCCTAATTAGCCAAGTGGGAGGCTTTTCTGGGGGCAATTCAGAGCACCTACAGCAGAGTTTCAGGTTTGAATCACTCTCCAAAAAAGGCATATTCTTCTGAATCCTTTTACAAAGTAATTTCAGCTTTTCTAAAAGAACTAGCAGTTGAGAGACTAGCAGCAGCCTGGAGGTGGCTTTTCTTTCTGCTGATTTGTTCTTTTATTTTCCCCTTCTTCCCAATATCACCTGGAGTTTGTTCCTAAAATCCTAGGGAATCAGAAATGTAATGTACCGCTGGAGGTTACTTTAAAAAACAATGTAGATTTGTTTTTCATGACTCATGAATATCCCAGGTCATTCCTGATAGCTGATTTCTTATTGGTGAGCATCTTCAGTGAGGGCAGTTCCACAAGTACTCCTGGGGCATGTTCCCATCCTTAACTGTCCATACTTAGGGAAAAATTCCCTGGGGCTTGACCTAAATAAACCTTCTTTTCTGCAAATGGAGCCAACTACTTGTCTTTTATGTTGTAAATATGATGAACAATTATCTGCTCACTTCTCCAAGTATCTCTAGCATCTATCAAGAGTTACTGCACTCCTCTCATTTTCCTTATTCCTAAACTAAACCAATCAAGATCTTTCACCTTCTGCTTCTGGTAATTATTCCTCCTTTATTTTCTAGAGAGACAACATTTAACGTTCCCATTTTTCTGAATCTTCCATGTTCATGGAAGATTCTTGGAAGGTGTTTGGCAGTGGTTCAAAGGTTTGTGGGTTTTTTTGTTTAATTCATTACTGAAATTCACTAAAACTGGACTTGAATACATTTAACCTGTCTTACATTTTTTACTGCTTAGAATGGTGTAATGTTAACCTTTTCCTGTGAAGATGTGGAACAACAAATGCATGGATTACTTTAGTCTACCTCAGTTGTGAATTTTTTCTCTCCTTCCTTATTAAGCAATAGGGCTGTACCTTCTGATAAAGTTATAGAATATTCTCTTTTCATCTTTCATGTCCCTCAGTCCTTGTGGTGCTGCTCTTGTGATGTAGGTTCTGGTTTCATACCAGGAGAGCTTTGCTGTTGTTTTACATTTATTCTTAGCTGTAGGAAGCTGTTTCTCTGTTGGATTTTCTAAACATCTGATTTTTAAACACCAAATCCTTCTTGTCTACTGTCCTGCTTTCAGCCTTTCCTCCTGGCAGCTTTTTAGTGTTCTTTCACTGAAGTTTCTGTTCCAAGAGCCCAGCCAGCTGGTTCCCTGGATTTACTGAGACCTTTCTGAGTCTGTCATCCTTATTCTGTTGATTTTGTTACTTCCCCACACACTTAGAGGATAAGATCAGTATTGGTCAAGTTCTCCTTCTGAACCCTCAGAATGTGCATCCCTGTAGATGAGAATTCCATCTAATGCAATCACCTCTATTGTAATTTTCTGCAGCTTTGACACCAAAGTTTGTCCCGTTGTAGGTGAGCCTCCTTTGAATAAATTGTCACGGGTTTGAGATTAATTTTATTTAAATGTAGGCACTGAAAACTAGGTATCTCAACTCTTGGTGCCATCTTGGCTGTGCATCTAGGTGTTCATCTAAACAGTAAGAAACAGATACCAGTAGGACAATTAGAGGAGGAAATTTTGTTGGATGTGAGATGGTCCAATGGCAGAGATGGAAGAAATGAACAACAGTTTGCATGTCTTGATGCTGCTTTTACTGTTTTGTTAGTTTATTAAAACACCTCCATTTACAAGCCTTGCTTTGTCTTTAAAATGGACTTATTCATGCCACTTCTGTGGCAGTCTGTACCGTTGCTTCTGGGTGGGTGGTGGGACGGGGACGATGCGAACATGCCCACTGGCACTCTTGTGTAGCCCTGCAATACCTGAGGAAAAAATTCCTTATGCATATCTAGCCTATTCCATTAGAGGAACTGCTTAAAGCACAATAGCTGTTAGTATAAACCACCAGAGAAAAACCTGGACAAAGCAGGTTCTTTTGCCACTGTCCAGACTAGGAAAGTGGCCAGTGTTTACCAACTGCTTTAGCTAAATCGTTTACCTAAAGTAGGTGCTAAGTGGTGTTTAAAACGTTAGCTAACACCTCTCCTAAACATGCCTCATCTGATTTGTTTAGACAAGACTGGCCAATGTCTCCCTTCATTGGAAATTATTAATCACAACCCAGAAAAACGTTGGTTATGAGTTCCTCTTAAGTCTGAATGTTGAGAAAACCTCAGTCCCAACGTGTGGATGCTGCTTACAGTTGCTCTTTGAATCTTTCCAAGCCACTTGTGTGGGGTTTGCTTAAGTGCAAATTGTGGGTTTTCATTGCCGGTCTGGCTGCACCTTGATCTGATTTCAGGGCCTTTCATTGTGGGTTCGGTCTCTTGAAGAGAAGAAACTTTTCAGTCTCAGAAAATTTTCAAGCAAGCCAGCTTCTTCATTGTCTTCTGTGTAATTTTTTTTTTTGTTCTTGTTGA
Source organism: Psilopogon haemacephalus (assembly GCA_013396835.1). Lineage (NCBI taxonomy): Eukaryota > Metazoa > Chordata > Aves > Piciformes > Megalaimidae > Psilopogon > Psilopogon haemacephalus. Next base: position 611,725 of record VWZI01009168.1, read on the forward strand.
GAGAGAGCTTACTATTTGCTTGGTTTAAGTTTATAGTAATCCATAGACTGGAGCACAGGAAAAATCTGGGATGTGAAACAGTGAGTGAACGTGAGCAGACCGCATATGCATGCAGAGAGACCAGTCCTAGAACACATGCTTAAATGCTCAGCTAAAAGTTCAGAGTTTTTCAGAACTCTTCCTGGGATTAATGATTTCTTTTTCTGAGGGAAAACTGGCTTTAAAATGGTTGTTTATTTTGCAATATTTCCTGAGTATTTTTATAAGGTTTCCACCTTTGGGTTATTTTAGTGTGAGTGCCTGGTGACTGTTGTGCAAAGGATTTATCTTATTCTGAATCCAGTTTGCCACCAGCCTGATTCTCTAGTTCCCTGCTTTTCCAAAGTTTCATACAAAAGCAAACGCACTATTTTTAGAATGATAATTTACTCACATTCTGCTCACATTTGAAAAATTAACATTGTGACCTTGGCTGCTGAATTGAGACTTTGCTCCTCAAATAATGCAATCCCTCTATGTCATATGCCTTTAATTAAGCAGCTTAAAAAAAAAAAAAACAACAAAAAACAAACAACAAAACCACAACCAAACAAAGAAACCCCAAACCTGATCACATGTTCTGTACAACTGTCATGTCTTTTAAATTGTATCATATTCCAGAAGGTTTGTTTTCACATTTTTCAGTATTGGAGACGGTTGTATGGGTGAGTAGGGGATGCCTCCCTGCCGCTTGATGCTGGAGCTTTCCATTCAAAGTAAACCTGAAACCTACATATTAAATACTCTTGAACCTGCAACGTGTTGCTTGTGTTGTGCCGTGATGAGCAGAGGACTAGACTGTGGTGCACACTACTTGGATTTTGCTTCTGGTTTTACTGGTGGCCCATTGCGTCACTGCAAGTGTCTCTCTTTGATATTCTTCCAAAATGCAATGGAAGGAGAAACTTCTTTTATGTAGTGCTTTGGAAAGTCACTACATAAAGAATTACTTACATTGATGTTTCAATGCTGATATCAGAAGCTAACTGACTAAAGTCATATTCTGAAAGGTATGAAGAGCCCACCACCCTTTCATAAACTATTACAGGACTTAATTGTATGGTTGACAACAACAGAAACGTACATTTTAGGAGCAGGGGAAGTGGGAGTGTTGTTTCCCAGGGTTTTACCTTCCCAGCATACATGGATGTGCTTGTGAGTTGCAGATGAGAATGTTTTAATGATTTGCTGAACATCCCAGATCATGCCAAGTCCAAATGCCTTTCTCTAATTTTTCCCCGCAGCTGCCTCAGCAGGATTATGCTTTCCTTTCATCCATCTTTCAGCAAGTGTATTGTGCAAGAGTATGTAAATATCTGTACAGAGAGGGTAGCACAAACTGCACACATGGTACTGTTTAGGCAACTCAGACAGATGGTGCGACTGTAGTTACAATGAAAACAATTCCTTAAACATGGGTGGGGAAATGTTTTATGTCTCTTTGCTTGTGTGGAAGCTCTAAGCAGGATCTGGGCCTGAGTTCAGAGTAATCCCTCAGCTTGAGGCTCTTGCTGGCAGAGAATTACGTTATGCCATTCCAGGTAGCTTGAGTCCTATATTTCTCACTAGGCAAAGATGCTGGGTTGACTCTCTTCATTTTAATCTCTTCCTAATTTTTGGCTTCCAGGAAGCATTTTTATTTACCTTTGCCCCAATAAAAATATGAAACAATGGTGGGATTAGTTTCTCAGGTCTTCAGATTTTCTGTTAGTTGTCTACAGTGCTGCAAAATGCTTCCCACATTGCACACGTCTTGTATTCTGCTTTCTACATTCTTGTGTGCACAGCTAAGTTGGTTGAGAAAATAGAAAAGTGAACAAGAACCTCTTTTAGAAACAAGAATGGACAGCAAAGCTCTTCAAGTCAGACTTCCCTGATGTGGTGAAATGGATTGTGTTCATTCTGTCCTTCCATCCATCCATTGCTGTCAGCCTGCCTTACCCACTTGCACTGGTTACTCACTCTTTGGCCAGGTTGCTTTTTAAATGGCTTGGCAATGTGGAAACAACTGGGACAGGAGGAAAACAAGAGAGGGCACACATCTAGCAGTAATGGCAGTAAATCTGCGATCAACCTTTTTCTTGATACTTGTACTTGTCATTTGTCCTTCCATGGCAGGGTTGCTTCACTGCCAAATGTTGCTCCCCAGCACTCCTCCAGCTCTCAGGTGAGCTTTCCTCCTCACCTTTCTGTCTTGGTTGCACAGGAGCACCATTTCCTTCATTCTCCCAACTGCTTTCTTGGTGGGGCTCCTGGATGACTGATGTGCAGAAATATGCATGACAGACAAGACCTTGCTCAGTCTAGCAGCTGTTGCTAGGGAAGGATCTTACATTTAGTGCTAGCACAGCGGGTCAATTAGATAGGAGCCCTAAGGATAATTTCTGTAATATGGGGTTTGGTGATTTGGAGTGGGGGAGATAGCAATAAGAATGATGCAGCTGCTACTAATCTTGTTGGTCGGCTGGGTTTTTTTTGTTTGTTGGTTTGTTTGTTTTTTTTTTCCCCAGCCTAGCCTTGGAGAGTTCACAGTTTCAATCAGACAGATGTTCCCACCTTCATATATTAAAGACATGCCTAATCTCTATGGAGACATTTGCTTCACCTAATGAAATGAGCTGCAGCAATCAATTTTATTCTGCAGCTATTGATCATGTCTGTTTTAGGGAGACAAATACAAGACGACCTTAATTGAGAGGCTTTATCTCTTTAGCAGTGCTTTCTAGCAGGAAGCTTTCACATCTCATATTGTATTTTTTGATATAAAATCTCTCTTCTATTTGAATTAAGATTAAATTGCAATCAGAAGCTTATATTTCTACTCTGTGTGCTGATTTTAAAGGAACAAAGTGGTCTCTATATTTTAAGTACCTAATTCAATTTATTTACATTTATTGTCCCACAGGAATTAGAAAATCAATAACTTAAGCTGCGAGGTGCATTGTTTATTTAGATATGTTTTTTAAGGCTGTGAATGCTCTATCTTTCCTGAATTGAGCAACTTCATTGCAAATAAATAAAAAGCATAGGGTTTATGTGTTTGGTTTGGTTGTTATTTTTTTGTTTGTGTTTTTTAAGCATTTACAATGTGGATATTCTACCTCAGTTTCTATTCTTCTCTTCCTGCCCACATACAATACACACTGCTTTCAAATTATGCCTTTAGCATAGTCCTCAAAGCCAGAAGCTTCAGTAAGTCAAGCAGATGTTATGAGTGTTGTTGAGGTAAGTCTTAACTCTACAGCAGCCCTAAGTATTAAAAGAGAGATGCTAGTACCACTGATGCAGAATGTGCTTCTTTTGCAGCTGGCCTCTAAATAGAGTTAAAATATTACCGTGAAATTTCTGAGAGAGTTGGTGCTGGACATAGGTTCTAGAAAGCATTTCCTATAGTGTTTGTGACTGGTGGGTGGCTCTGCTGTATGGTGCATGCTGAGATGCTGGCTTGATCAGCCAATGCCTTGAGCAGCATCTCATTTTTTTGCAGGAAAGGAGGAAAAGTTGGTATGGTGTGATGGCTTTGTAGCAGTAGTGCTCTGCATAATTTGTCTGCCAAATCAAATGTTTTCTTTGCTTGTGAGATGTCTTGTGGAAAGTACACACGGGAATTATATTTAAGGAAATATTTGCTTTTGTGAGGGCAGAAACATGAAAATAGCTCACTAGTGGCATTAGATAGCTCACTAGTGGCATTAGATTGTTCCGGTGCACATTTCATAGCGTGATAAACTCAGGCACAATGNTGCTCGTGTTATCTAACCATGGCAGTGCATCTCAGTGTCAAGCAATGAAAATACTAAATACTGAATCAGCAGGGAGTGATTGCAGAGGGCTTTGTCAATAGTGCTTAGTATGTGCTCTGTTTCTCACCATCTCAAAGCATGTGTCGTCCTCCAAGAGAATTGTTCCGGTGCACATTTCATAGCGTGATAAACTCAGGCACAATGTCCACACTCAGCATATAGCAAAAGTGGGAAGAAGACAAAAGGAACCTTGTCCTTCATTTTCAGCACCTCCAAGTGTAAAACAAGAAGCACATTATGGTCTTGCATGGCAGCTGAGCACTAATAAGGCTTTCCGTTTGCCTTCTTTCAAACTGGTTGAGCTGGGTACAGTGTAGAAACTTGATCTTCTCTGGCACACAGGTACAGAATATCGGCAGGCTTAATCGGTCTCGACTTTGTTAGAGGTGCTAAAGCTGCAGTGAATCCCATTGCTTTGTGCGTTGGAGTCTCTTGGAGGCAATAAGGTTCTGCGTGGGTGGCATTAATGCCAGAGCAGTTTTGTAAGAGCAACGCTTTCACCTCCGTGCTGGAGGTTGAAAACTCCTCTTCTTTGTGCCTTAGCCTGCCATGCTGATGTCCCATCATCAGAGAACATTAGGTCTCATCCCTCCCGTAGCATCTTCCCCTCTTTCAGACTTTCACTGCAGGTGCTTCTCAAATTAGATTAGAAAAGAGTTTCTTATTTCTGAGCTCAAGTTAGCCGAAGTAGTTTCCTTTTATGGGAAAGCTATGTATGGCAGCTGGGGGAAAATGGGAGTTTAGCACATTGATCTAAACAAAGGGACTAACTTGATTCCTCAGCCTTTTAATCCCCATCTTTTGTAAAGCTGATAGCCCTGTTTCCAAGGAATATTGCCTGAGATGAGTATATGTAGAAAGCATCCAGGCAAAGCAGTAATTCAAGTGCTTTTACTTAACTGACTCAGAACTTTTTGTGAACAATGCTGAAGTTATGTAAGCTTATCTTTATTTACAGAAAGTTCAACAAAATAAGCAATTTCAATCTATTGATATTTTCTTCCCCCTCCTCCTTTCTAGGACATAAACTTGAATTCATTTGACTTTCTTTGACATTTTTTGCCCCTATAAGGAAGTTCAGCATGTCACAGCAGTATGCTTTGCTTTGTTTTAGTTCTCTGCTGGGTCTCTGGGTGAAGTTTGGTGTACTTTAGATGCTGCTCAAGAATTCAACACACTAGTTTGTTTATTTGTAGGAAAACAGTTGTTGCTGGACATCTGCTGCTTGGGGGATGTCATGCTGTAGTTAATACTATTGCACTACTCAGCCTGAATTAGTAATAAGTACAGTTTGACCTATGTGACTTTGAGAGATGGGACTTACTGAGAGTGGTATGAAATATTATATGAAGATCCATGTTGGATCTCTTAAGTCCTGTGATGATGGATATTGTGCAGCCAGCAGGAGGCCACTGCACTTCAGGGCTCTTACCTTTCTTATTAGTTTTTCTGCTCAGATACTTCCTTGTCTCAAACTCCTGAAGTTCAATTAATGGATCATTAATTTAATGATTCAGCCAGCCCACTTTAATTCAGTTTAGTCTGCAGATTAAAGGGTCACAAAGTAAATCCTGTTCGGTTTCTCTTGGACAGACAGGCTGCAGAGAAACAAGCTCTCCAGGACGATTAGCTTGAGGGAAGGAACTCTCTAATGAACTGATAGCTCCTTTAGGGAGCTGGTAAGACAGGAGCTTCTTGTGCTCTTCTATCTCTCTCACTCTTCCAGCTCATCATGGTGATACAAGTAAACCAAAAAAAAAGATTTAGAGTTGTGTCTTTTATAGCTGAAGACAGTGGTTTATATCCTTTGAAATATTGATACTCAGATAGTTTTCCATCTGGTTTGAAAGTTTTCAGTCATACGAGTAATTAATGAATTTTGAAAGGCCAGGAGTTTGTGAGGTATGGGGTTTTTTTTTGTTGTTCTTGTTGGGGTTTTTTGTGGGTTTTTTTGTCTCTTGTAACTTTTTTCTGACCTCACAAGTTGATAGTTTCTTTCTCTCTGAGTCCTTTTCAATATAAAAGTAATATATTCCATAACAGATTGAAAAAAATAAGAGGTTTGGTGCATGTATAATAGGAAATGTTAGACCTGATTAAATGCCAGGCTACATTCAACCTACCTAAATTTCCACCAGAATTTCCCTCAGAGGTAGTGCTCTTCAGTTGCTCCACTCTGCTGTCTGGTGTGTGGTTGAGCTGCTTTTTCCAACAGGTTCATCTACTGGCACTGGGTTGAGCGTACGTGTACTGCATTTCAGAGAGCAGCAATCCCTGTACTGGTTTCCCTGCAAAGCCTTTGGGATAAGAGCACTCTGCTGTTGTGAAATGTTTTCTTGGTTTTATTACTGCAGTGATAACATCTTGCATTGCTTTTTCAGTGGCAGTATTGCACTCGGGAGGGCAAAGAGTTCATGCTTTAGGAGTACTGCAAATTAACATTACTCTTCCTTTTGATAAAAAACATTAATTTGAGGCAGAATTGAAGGACAGTCAGAAAAGCTGATGGAGTGAGGTTTTAAGGACTCAGCACAGAAGGGAGTCTGTCATTGTCTCGCTTCATTCCACAGGACAGAAAACCCTTTTAAATTAATGAGAGTAATTAAAATAATATTGACTCTTATGCAGCCTTAGGTATCAAGGGCTCAGTGCTAATTCTAGCAGGGTAACATTTCCTTGTTACATGGAGTAAGCAGGCTTGCCTTTTCAAGTCCCTTTCCATCTTGAAGTGTGGATGGTAGGCAGAGAGGGAAGAGATTTTTTTTCTCCTTACCAGCAGAAAACACACAAGCTTTCTGCAATTGACTTGCATTACACAGCACAAGCCTGTTTGAAATTCATGGAAAGAATGTGGCTTGAATGTAGCTGAATATCCCACGCTGAAATAAGTGGTGATGGTTTAATAATTTTGAGGTTGGCTAAACATGTTATAGTATGGCCTAGTATGAAGTCACAAAGTGGAATAGACAAGGTCACTTGATGTGTGAACGCTGCTTACAGTGGAGTTGTTATTACAACTTCAGCTTATTAACTTTCTGTTTAATTGCTAAATAACATGAATAACATCTAGTTATTTTAATATTGCATTGATTTTAAAGCACCATTTTACTTGAATGCTAATGATTAGACTTTCTTTTTGGGGAAACAGCAGAAAGAATTTATTTTTTAAGGAAAAATGCACGTAAGTGGGCATTTTCAGGGCATCTCCATGGCACTGTTTCTGGAAACAAAGCGTAAGAAGCAGCATATGGTATTACATCTGCAGACTGTTTGACAGTAACCAGTCCCAGGTACTTCAGAGGTCAATTTACAGAACCCAGAAGAAAGCAGTTAATCTGCCTAAGGAAGTTGCTCTTCTTAAAGCCAATAGCTTGGAGGTTAACATAAACTATGAAGTGTTAGTCTCCTCCACTGCTTACCTTTACTGAACTCCGTTTCTTAACACCTCTCTGGACAACTGTCCAGAGATCAATCCAATTTTTCTGTGAACCTTGATCAGACTTTTCCTTCAGTAGTATCATTAACGTTTTGCAATTAAGTGAGCTGTACTAAGGATCTGGTTAACTTCTGAATAAACAAGTGAACTTGATTTAGAGTAGAGGATTCTGATATCCATTTTGCTATTTGTGACAATACATACCTATATTAATATATCTTTTTTCAGGTAAATAGTTCCAGTCTTTCCATGTCATTGTGTGAGAAACCCTTCTGCTCCCATGCCCTGGATGATTGTCATCCGTTTCTGAATCCTTTTTAGTTTTTCAGTGTCTTGTAATGGGTGGAACATTTTAGCACACAGTCTTCTAGATGAAAGCAAACCACTGATTTATAGAAGATTTTGCTACAAGTTTATGGAATGGGAGCATTTACCAGTTGGAAGATAGATGAGTTTCCATGTCCATAGCTCTGTCCTTAAACCCTACTGCTGTAAAATTCTCATATTAGATGTTCTGTGATTAAATATGAAGACCTCAGGGAAGCAGAATCCAGTCAGAACCCAATTTGCAAGACTGAGATTGCTTTAAGCAGATAAATGACTTCTGGACTATCAAGGCATAGGTGTCTGAAGAGATTACATTTTAGCAGTGAACAAAAGCAGCGTTACAAATGATGTGGCTAGGAGGATGAGCATGTTTTTCACTATAATGTGAAACCAGCACACATGAAACCACCTCAATATTTAAACTAATAGAGTCATTCTAATTTTGCATGTGTGTCTTATTGTTTCACATCCATTATGTTTGTGTAATTGACTTCTGTAGTAACTCCATAATACAAGCAAATTGTCACCAATAAAGCAGATGGAATGAAATTCCTTTTGAATAATGCAATTAAGAAAATAAGCACATTGTAGGAAGGAGTTAGTATGTTGCTTTCTCTCACAGAGCAGGAACTCAGCATCTGCGCCAACCTCTGCTGGCAAAGCACATGGGTGCTTTTTCACTTTTTAAGCAAGAGATTGTTCTGCTTGTTTTTTCTTTTGATTTTTTTTTAAAGCCTTATATGAATTATGATGTTCATAATTACTGCTGTCTCATTGAAACTGGTGAGTTTTGGCCTCTTCAGGAGCTGTTGAATCTCATAGTTAGACAAGCAAGAGTGCATTTTCCTCTTAATTAGGAAATAAATGTTGCTAATAAATAAAATAATAAGAGCATTTATTTGGTCTGTGTCATTCTCCTAGCATAAACCATCTGAAATGTATAATCTTGAGACATGTTAATTGGCATACCATATTTATTAAGAAACTGTGCCATTTAAAAAGTCATCTCATAAGATAATAATTTAAAAAGCAAGATGGAAGTATTAAGTATCTACTCATGTAATTTTTGACCTGTCAAAGTTATTATGTAACATCTCTGCAGTTTGAGATTTACTGGATTCCCTGGGCAATCTATTTCACTGCTTAATTATCTTCACCTTTAGAAAGTTGTGTTTGTTCCTTAATACAAGAAAAGAAAGTTAATGATGATAATCTGTTGGGTTTTTTTGCAATTAACAACTTCTTCTGGCTAACAATGACATGAAGAAGAGATTCTTTCCTTTTAGATTTTTGCACTAGGTTTTCATATATTGAAGAATATATTGTTGTGTCATTCTTGCTTCCCTTTCTTAAATTAAGCAAGTGTAGTACTTCTTACAGGATGTGATTTCTGTTTCTGTAATCATCCTTCTTGTTCTGCTGGAGCTGTGGACAACAAACACTAGATATAATAAGAGCATTGTTGTATGTGTCATGCTGACAGAGTAGAATAGAATAGAAATAGAATAGAATAAGCCAAGTGGGAAGAGACGTCCAAGATCATCCAGTGTGACCAGCCCTATCCAATGCTCCATCCAGTCCTTTCTTGAACACCTTCATGGATAGTGACTCCACCACCTCCCTGGGCAGCCCATTCCAATGGCAAATCACTCTCTCTGTGAAGAACTTCCTCCTAATATCCAGCCTATACCTGCCCCGACACAACTTGAGACTGTGTCCCCTCGTTCTGTTGCTGGTTGCTTGGGAGAAAAGACCAACTCCTACCTGGTTACAGCCTCCTTTCATGTAGTTGTAGACAGTAATGAGGTCAACCCTGAGCCTTCTCTTCTCCAGGCTAGACAACCCCAGCTCCCTCAGCCTCTCTTCATAGGGCTGTGCTCCAGGCCCCTCACCATCTTCATCACCCTTCTCTGGACACGTTCCAGTACCTCAGTATCTCTCTTGAATTGAGGGGACCAGAACTGGACACAGTACTCAAGATATGGCCTGACCAGTGCCAAGTACAGGGGAAGGATAACCTCCCTTGTCCTGCTGGCCACACTATTCTCGATACAGGCCAGGATGCCAATGGCTCTCCTGGCCACCTGGGCACACTGGTGGCTCATGTTCAGCCTACTATCTACCAGCATCCTCAGGTCCCTTTCTGCCTGGCTGCTCTCCACCAGTGTCAGAATTTACAGGGTTTTTTAAAGTAATATTTGCCTTTATTTCATGTCCTTTTATATGATGATGCATACATCAAATCTGTCCAATTGTTGTGCTTAAAAAAAGCGGCGAAGTTATTTGGCTTGGGTGTATAAAGGAGGAATATTTCCCTCATTTAAATAGTATTTCTAATGTTAGAGTTTTGCTGTAGTTCTTATAGTGAACACTGATTATTATTGATCTCCTATTATTGAAATGAGAGTTACTTGTGGCCACTGTGATGTTAAACAAAGTGCTCATAACTTTGCCAATGGTTGGTTTATCTTTTTGTCTTCAGGAAGAATTTGTTAAGTTTAGGTCTTGAAGTAAATCAAATGAGTTTGGAAGTAGAGTGGGAACCACAAAGCAATATAGAGCTGGAATAGAGGAAAGCCAGTAAAAATTGTAGCAACTATGTTGTTTAACATTTATGCTTTGTTTTATTCTGAATATATTAATTATTATCAAGTATCAGTTAACAGAGTCTTGTAATATTGTGGGGTTCTTTATTCTTAAAGAGGTGAAGCACTGGTCTTTGAATTATTTTCAGCACACTTTTAATGCTTGGGCTAAAAATCTGGATATTGCTTTTATTGAGTATCAGAACATTTTTGCAATGTCATACAGTATTATGGCATCTCAATATTTCTTATGTTCTTGAGATGTGTTGAACTGGAATATATAAACCCAGAAGGCACTACAGTCTGAGGTGAATGACTTCATTGACTTGGAGAGTGATAAAAACTGAAGCTTAAGACCTTTTAGTCTGAAGAGAGATCAGCTGTAAAATTGCTTATCAGTGCTGCCACTGAAGACGTGAGGAAATATAGTTTCCAGCCCTCTGACAGATTGCATCTCTTTATTTGTGTCTGTCTTCTGACATTGAGCATATTCCAATCTATAGCTTGATTTAAGCAATCAGTATTATTTTACAGAAAGCTGCAGACTGTTGGATACTCTGTCATGGGCCACTGTCCAAGCAGGAGATACAGGATAGCTTACAGTTTGCTTGAAACTAGGATGTTGTTAATTGGAGGAACTGTCATACAGGCAGATGTTTTATTATTTGATCTAATCTAGAGAGTTGTGTAGTTGCTGATATTCCAAACTTCAGAAAAGAACAGTTAATTATATGTCATCAGCCATGTGCTCAGTGTAACTGAGATATCTTTGGTAAGTTATTTTTATAACTTGCCTAAGAAATATGAATGTCAGTTATAGTCCCGATCTTTTTATAGTTTTAGCTTAGGATGCTGAAGGTAACTGGAGTGTCACCATTTTTGTGATGAGATTAGTTAATTCTAGGTGATGCAGAGGAAAATTGCACCATTTGTGCAGAAAACACAACTAGAGCTGCGGTTTTCTCTGTGTGATACCAACACAGACAGGAATTCTGTGCCATGGCCATAAAAAGCAGAAAAAAAATATAAAAGTTTAATGAGTATCTGGTGACTCTCTTCTAGTAAACTCTGTGTCTTTCTTCACATTTTTAAAAGTGATGATGGATGCCAGGGAGTCAGTATGAACTAGAATTTAAGAGGGATACATAGTCATTGTCTTTCCTGGTTCCTTGACTATGGAAGCTGAAGGGAAAGTTCCACATAGCTTTATTTCCCCATTTGTTTCTTATTATTCCTCTCCAATGGGTGTCACTGTAGAGGAGACAAAAACTACTGCTCTAGCATAACAGCTGGACTTAGACATCAATAGATAATTTTTTAAATCCTTATGCTGGTGGTGAGCCTTGCAACTTTGAGGAGATGCTTTGTTTTCCTACCTGACCAATTTTTGGCTTTTAGCACTAGATGCCATGCTTACTAATAAGACATAAAAATGAATAGAGGATAGAAATTCTGCATCCATGGAGATTTTCTAGCTGGAACCCAATGCAAGATACATGGTGGGATTTGGAACGTCAGGTTGTTATCTATGATTGGCAGGCATGCTTCAGTCTTGCTCTTTTGGGCAGGTAGCACACTGAGTGATCCCATGGCATTAACCTTTGTGGAGAAGCCAATCAAACCAAATCTGCAAACTGAAGGTCTGAATGGGAGAGTTTGAGAAACTTGAGATTTCTCATTCTCAGAAGTGTCTGCTCAAGTGTGAGAGGAAGCAAGGAGCAGAACAAGGGGGAAGCAGAAAAAAAGATATATTTGAAAAGAACAAGAAATAATGAGGTAAGGGAGTGGATGGATTGAGGATGGATATGACAAGCTTGTGCAGGTAGAACAGAAGTCGGATGTGAAAGAAAAGATGAGGGGGTTTGTATGCTGTGTGTTGAACATGACCATTTTGCTCCATTAGCAGGAAGGGCAGAACTATTTCTTCAGCCAGCAGAGAACCCAAATCACAGCTGTTAAGCAAAGTCAAGGATCCCAGCATGCAGTCTAGCTACATAGATGTACCTCTTACTAGTACCATTGCAAATTCACCTGGGCATCTGTAAGCTGTGAGAAGGAGGTCTTGGAGGAGAGTTCAGCAGCACTGGTAATCTAATGTAATCTTGAATCTGTGACATGTGGCATCTTCAGGTAAATCAGTATTCCAGTTAGATCCATGTGCCAGAAGTCCGTCTTTAGGTATTTGCATGACTAGCACTCTGTTCTTTCATGATTGCTTAGTTAATTGTCTTTTGAGGCTTCCTAAGCATATTCACTCTGAAAGGTGTCACACCCACAGTACTTCAGTTTCAGGTAGAAAAATCATGTAAAAAATAGATCAAGAATAAATGAGAGAAAAAAAAAAAAAAAAAGAGAAAGTAAAAACTAATAAAGTTCTTGGTTTTTATCTAAATATCTGCAAACAGTGCTTCTGAAAATTTACCATCCTGCAAATGTCTCTCTTAATTCTAAAAAAAGGCAAGAGAAGGGAAACATAGATGGATAATTTATATAGAGCAGACTTCAAATATTCTATTACAATTTTATATATTCCTTTTTCTATAAGAAATCTCTCTGCATAAAACTACTTTGCCACTTCTAATTTAATTAATTTTCTAATGAAAAAAATCTGCAAATTGAAATTCACGTTGATAAGCCTATAGATCTTGTAATCTAAAATGAAAGCAAGTGAAAAGGATATTTTCCTCTCCTTCACGGTGCCTTTTGGACCACAGACAACATGGAGAGTATTGGACTATGAGACATTATGTAGATATGATAGATTAAATTATAGATTAAAACCAGACTTTGAACAGAATTTGGTATGTATTCAGGCTTCATAGAACCTCTTGTTCCAGAGTTATGTGCAAAGTGTGATCTGTACTATGTATTGGTAAAAAGTGAAAGAAAAGGCTTTTCAGGTCATCTGAAGCCAAAACACTTAACTAAGAGCTGAACCTCACAAAGAACAGTGGCAGGACTGAAGGCTATCATGGTTTCTTAGGAGACATAAAGCTCTGGGATGTGTGCAGAACACACTGTAGTTAAGAACCAGGCTCAGAAGCCAAAGTGATGTATGGTACTGTCATTTTGAAAGGAAAAGGCTTTTAGAACCCAGCAATCCATTGTAATTCGAAATACATTGCCACTTAAGCAGCAAAGGAAAAGCAGACAGGCACCCACTGTCCTTGTTGTTGAACTCAGCTCTGAAATGAAAACCCTCAGAGTATCATTCAAGATTTATTGAGGAAAAAATGTCTACTGACATGTGTGAGTTTAAAAGAGATGGAAAAAATAACATGCATAAAAAACTTGTCTCATCTTCAGGAGGAATAGCAGTTGTCACTTGTACTGCAATGAGATTTTAAGGAGATCTTCACTTTCATCTCTACTGCTGTTTAGTGAAGTGGTACTTGCCACAAAAGTGACCAGGAGATGGTGGGGCACGCATAATGGTGGCCCATACAAAACCAACACTTGGGAATAAAGAGCCTGAAAGAAGGAGTCGAAGCTTCTCATGTTGTCATGAAATAGCATGTGGGAAAATGTGAGAGAAAGAGAGGCCTCCTCTGTAACTTATCCTAGGTTTTTGTTCCCAGATCAGATTAACACCTGAGATCAGTATCTGACGGAATTGTTACAGCAGGTTCAGCATAATTTATGTTTCCATGAAGAAATACTGCTGTGTATTTTAGCCGCCCATGTAGAGTCTAACCCAGTTTAGCCTCTTACCAAATACCTATCCATCTTAGCACCCCACTTCACCCACAGGATAGGCTTTGTCAGGGAGAAAGAGAGGTTGAAAGCCTATGTTTCCTTTATGGTTTAGGTACCTCCTGGGAAGCTGAATGAAGTTTTCTTCACCCAGCTGGCTGTGATGCCAGAGGGCCCAAAGTTGCCTTAGATATTGTATTGCAAACACCGTTGTTCTCTATTTCTCTCAAGCCAATAACTATATAATGGGAGGGGTCCCAGAGGTCAGAATCTGCTTGTAAAATTACTCACTACCATTATTATCCTCTTATCTGAGCTTCTGCTTTTCATATGGTGGAACTGCTTTGACCATCCTGCCGAGAAACAGGAAACAAAGGTTTAGGAATAATTACTTTGTTCAAAGTAAGTGAATGGGTGAGATTTCAGTACAGTATTTCATATCATGATCCGTGGATACTGTGCATGTAGTTGGGAAAACATGATGAAGGAGATGCAGTAGCTCAATATTGCAGGTAATTGTAAAGGTTAGTGAAAATTAAGGAAGACTAGGGAGAGGTGAGGTGAACGGACATGGTGGTCCATGGATGCATTTTTGTTGCAAGCTAGGCACAGAAAAAAGAGTGACAAGGCTGATTTGTGTTTTGCAGGATTTTAAACTAACAACCATTATTAGTGTGTTGAAAAATATTTTGGGGAATAAAAATATTTGTTCCCACAGCTTCCACTATGGGAAGCTGAGTGAATATGTCTGTGTCATGGTGATCTAACAGAACATATTTCAGAATTACAAGGAAGAGGACAGAAAAAAATGCTTCCCATTATTAGTATTAGGCATTTTCTGTCACTGATCCGGTTCTATTTCTGCTCCATTCCTATGTAGATAAATGATGAGAACTGAACAGAATAATGCCTAACCAAGGTTTGGAATGTGTCCACCAGTAGTTTCCACTCTTTTTTTCTTTATAGAGAAAACCTAATATCTTCAGACCTTAATGTAGTGAGTCCTGTACAGAATCCTAACAAAAGATTTTATCTACCCCCTAGGAAGATAAGAGATAACTCGTAAGAAGTGGTGATACTCTATTAGTTCTCATGTTCTGAATGTGCCTTTGAGAGCCTGGGAATTTGTTTTAGTGTCAGATTTTTCAGACTTAATTTTATAGAAACTCATAAAACTGAGAGGAGTTGTGCTTCAAAACTGACAGTAGAGATTATTTCCCTAAAAAGTTGACCGTAGAAATAACAACTGGCTTATGAACCTCTTAAGTTCATTTTGTATCATCATCCATTATACAGATTGGTCAAAGAGGTAAGGACTTTAACTTCCAAATATGTCAACACTTTTATCTATGCAGTGCTTAATTCAAGATACAGGTTACCTGAAACTCCCATGAACCACAAAGGTTTCAGAAGGAACAAAAGTGCCCCAGATGACTTCACATGTTAAAATAAGATTAGGCAAAAATAACATGAAGTTCCTTCCTGGCATTTGTTTGCAAGCTTCACTTACTAACTCCCACTGAAATCCATCCAAGCTTGCATTGCATGGGAGAGAGCAGAATCTTTCAGAAAGGTACTAAATAATATGGAAATTAGCTCTGTTTTCCCTCAGCAGTATTAGAAAAAACACTTCCTCAAGGAGAAATGAAACATGGAGTCACTTAATGAGCTTAGTCTGTTTGTAAAGATTGCTTCCTGCCCTTCATCATAAAGTAGCCCCTTTCTACATGAATTTTGCCTTGAGAAGTGGTAGCTAAAAAGGCATATGTAATTTTCACTTTTACAGACACATAACACATCTTGCTATGATGTTGGGCCATCTAGTTTTAATTTTTTATCCTTAGAAAGCAAAGCATATTACTCACTTGCTATTAGAGCTGCTTTCTTGTGGAGGTAGCGTTTTATCCTCTTATTACACAACTATGCCCTGCACTTCTCTCTCCTGACTCTAAGGACAGTCTGCCATCCTTTTTGCTTTTAATGTTTTCCATAGCCCATTAAAGTTTTTTCATGTTCTTTACTGCTTATTGTGAAGCTACCTAATTTATTTTGGACAACTCTCTCTCTTCAGTACTCAATTTTTTTTTTTAAGCGTCATCTGTTGTGTTCAATTTGTGTGGATTCAAATATTTGCTTCTACCTTTTCCTAAGCCTACCTCAGTTTTACAGTTTCATGAAATTTTCAGGTTTTGGGGATGGATTTATGTGAAATAAATATTGGCAATATTTTGGCAAGTTTGCATATCGCATTTCTTCTGTAAATATGATTATAATAATCTGTGGCTTGATTTAAACCAGTGTTTGAAGCTCGATGGCTGTATGTGAAAGTGAGTCATGGTGGTCTATTGTATGTAAACATAATAGGAGTTTGATTGATTTCCAAGATCACTTAGCATTGCTTGATGGGAAAGGGTTGCTATGGGAGAAGTTTCAGAGGATGATGGCAATCACAAGCTCTCATCACATGTACAGTAAAAATCTTCTATGGGATATTTTTAAACCTTACCTTAATCATGCAATAATGTAAACATTTGCTGGAGTTCTGCCCTGGCAGAGCAAGAAGCAGTATGCTAGAGAAAAAGGAGCAAGGGGCAGGGTCAGATCAGCTATTCCTTGGCACACCACAGATGAGATGGCTTTCTGATGTGTCTCCCAGCCTACTAGTCCACTCCTGTTTTTCTTTGCAGATGAATGATCTCCAAGGCATCCAGGTTTCTGTGATCTCTCAGTGGGGGATGTGTGGCATTATGCGTGTGAGGTTTTAAACTTGCTTTGGAAAAGGCTGGCTTCACATGCCTTCTCTCTCATTTTGGCTAAATCCCTAGAATAGAAATGTGTCCAGTAAATATTTAATTCCAGAGACACTGCCAAAAGATTCCATGCTCTGTGCTTGCTTTGAGGTTCGTTAGTGCCAATCAGGGTTTTTTTATTTCTTAGAACTGACCTTATAGAAGCAAGGCAATAATCAACACCACCACGTGAACTGCTAGCTAGTAATTTCTAACTGCACACAATGCAAGCACAATACCTGTACCCCATTATTTCTTAGGAATGATACCATGCTTGTGGCAGAGCTTTGAGCAGTATTTCCCCTGTCTCTGGCTCAGCATTTTTGCCTCTTGGTCCAGTTCTGCACTGAGTTGCAGTAGATGAGGCTCTGAAGTGTTACAGACTTTGACTTTCTTAATTGCACGGTGTCATTTAACTACCCACCTAATTGCAGCACTGTTCTTGTTATTTTGCCTGCCTGAACGTATTTATAGAGATAAAAATAGAACAAGGAAAGAACAGCAGCTGCCAAGGCTGAGTTTAAGTTAAAGACCACCTAGGAATGGATTAAAGGTGAATAACTGTTTTGCCTCAGGACAATACAGCTGAATAGCAGGGGAGAGGGAGAAGAGGAGAAAAAGTGAAAGGAGCATTGCTAAGAGATACAGAGAAGTGATGGTGCAGTTACCACATCTAAATATAAGCAAGTTTTAAGCATGCTGAAATTAAGGGAGGAGTGAAAATGAGTGATGAAATCACAAAACAAGCAAACAAGATTTTAACAAAGACATCATATTGGAGAGAATGCTATAAGTATGAAAAATAGCAAATACAGGTTTGAGAAAGCAAATTACTCTAAGTGAATGGTCAGGATGCTCTCCTGGGTGATTTCAGTTGTGAATCTCAACTGATAAATGGAAACCTTGAGTTTAAATCTTGTTTTCCAGTTGTACCCACTTTCTTCTTAGAGGTAGGGTCTTGCCAATTGATAGCTGCTAAATCATGTTAGTTTTAATTTCAGCTCCACATTTAACCTTCATCAGTTGGAAATGACAGAAGAGTATAAAGACCACAGTGCATGAATCAGTCCAAGAATGACTAAGCTGCTGTAGCAATGAAGCCATGAAAGACAAGTACAACCCTGGGATGCATTTGTGAAGTGCTTCCAATACAAGAGGAGATTAGTATCTCTGTCATACAGTGAGTGAGACCATGTGAAGCTGAGAATGCTGCATGCAGGTCTGGTTAGTCAGGCTAGGGAAGGATGAGGGAGAAGAAGAATTTCTAGGGTTAGCAAAGGAATGGATAGACTCTCTGACACAGGGAAATTAAAAGAAAGTAGCTTCTCCTTATTCAGTGTTGGGGTTTTGTAAGTATTTTAAAATACAGCTGTTTACTCTTTTACATATGTAAATGAGACAACTGATAAAGGGAGCCAGTGGACAGTGTTCAAACCAAAAAAAACGTGCATGTGAGTAAATTTGAGCTGAAGATTAGAGTACTGCTTTCACCTCTTTAAACAACATTATTTTGGGATAGCTTATTCTGGCCATTCCTCAAATATTGGGCCTTCAGCTAAAGTTCCTCAGTCCTTTAGTCGCAAACAGAAGTTTATACATCAGTTGACACCCAGCTGGCCAGCATCTAGAATATGAGGAATATTGGCAGAGATTAGACTTGTATAGAGCACGTTACAATACGTTTCCAGCAGGCACTTGCTTATATGTATTCACTACACAAATTTGTCATCTGTCAGCATCATGACAGCATGCTTGCTTGCATACATACTCAGCATATCCAGGACTACTGCAGCTTTGGGGCAGTCTTTTCCATTAGTGTATGTAACTAACTCCAACTCTAAGTTTGGTTATTTTGATGTAGGGTTTTTGTGCCTGTTTGCCTGTCGATAGGAGTGTTAACTCAGCTAGAACAGGCACCCAACAGGAGCTGTTTCTGTGCTAGCCTGATGCATAGTATTTATGATTAGCGAGAGATGTGCATAGTAAAGATGAAAAAAAAGATAATTAAATTCAAGAGTCACCTACATAAATGTGTGAAAGAGTGCTCATGACAACGGTCCTGGTTTCTCACCAGCTCTTTTACGTTCTTGCAGTGCTTGAGTAGCAGAATGGCTGTCACACTAGCTTATCAGACCACTTTTAAAGGGAACACATGCTCCATGAAAACAGTAGTATTGCACTGAATGTTGGCAGCAGTTCTCTTCCTCCTACCCCTTTCCTTCAGTTATCTTCATTCTGATTTGATACATTGATGTTCTTTTTTATTTAAAAAAAAAACCAACACCCAAACCCGAGAACTCTCAGTCAGTTCAAGTCTAATATGTACTATAAGAGCAACAGCTTTTTTCTCTCCCCCATCTTTGTCTTTTCACTGCTGTTTTAGGCCAAGTTCTGTCATTTTACACCTTGTGAAAGTTCTGTCCGACCTTGTGAAAGGCTTTGCTGGGGTTGTCCAAGGACAAACATGGGTGGAACTCAGTGTTTGAAACCTTGTATGGCTGTTGACAATGTGTGAGAAGGGAAGAGCCCTCTGCTTCCCAGACCCCAAATTAAGCCTGCAGGGCTGACAGCAAAGCAATTCTTGTAATGGTACATAGAGCTAATTTGTTATGAAATCAGAGAAGCAATAAATTTGGGAAAAAAAAGCATTCCAAGTTTAGAGCAGTCTGGAGGGAAATTTCACTATGAGCTCCACATTCTCCTGCTGCTGACTTGCTGGCTTCTAGACTTGTACAACAATGGAGTATGGAAGGTTCATCCCCTCATTTTCCCTTCCCTGTTCTGGGGAAATGCAGATTTCTCTACTCAAAACTAAGTGAATTCTTGTGGACTTTTCCCCATCAGGTTCTCAGGTGGGGTATTCATTCATAATCCTGAGCTGCTAGTCAATACAAAATTGCTGTCAATTTTGAAGAAGACAAGGCTTAGCTGGTCAGACCCTGACATTTGTTTTTCCCGCTGCTCAGTGTCCTGCTCATGGCCAGCTGTTAACCAACAACAGCATAAGAGCTCTCTGGCCTTGGCAGACACAACAAGGATACATCTGCAAGATATTTTGAAGGCAGATGTGAACACATTCAGGCTAGCTAGCATTCATGTGGCTGCATTAACAGGGTGCTAAGCTCTATTTACAAGGGTGACTGCTATAGTTAGGTCACTTGCTTTCTGCCTGTCTGCATCACCCATGGTGCCCCCTTTTCCTGCCTGTGAATACCCTATCGATATAATCAACACTTTCAGTACCCTTTGCAGATGTGAAGAAAATTTGAGACTGGTGATAAAGGTTGGATTCAGGGCAGTACAGGTTTTGTGTGGCTTCTGATAGTAGGTACTTGAGTTTTTAAGGCATTTCTCATGCCAAGCTTTTTCTGTACAGGCAACAGCAGGAAGCTCTGGTCAAATGCAGGATTTCTACGCTCTACTATTCATCAAGGCACACAGTTTTATTCAGCTCCATCATTGTTTCTGAATTCATGACCAGAAAGAAACAGAGGTCCTGCAGATAGTGTAGGCTATGGGAAATTGCAGCACTGCTGAGATAACATAGTTGGTACCAGTACGTCCTGCTCTCATGCTTTCTGAATTACTTTTGTTAAAATAAACAAAACAAGAAAGCTCTGATGGCCTGGAAATTCTTAGGCATGCTTTGCTGTTTTAGGTTGGAAAGATTTAAAGAAAAAGGCATTGTCTGTTTTGCTACTTTAATTGCTTATTTTTCACAAATTACTTGAAAACAAAACACAGAACAAACTAGGTTATATTTATTGTCGTAGCAAAATATGTCTCTGGGGAAGACAAGAGTGGCCTGGAAAGAACAAACAGGTTGCTATTTGTAGGCAGCCTTCATGGCTACACATTGAAACACATCAACTTGGTTGGGGTGTGGAATAGTAGAGTGGATTCAACAGCTTGAGACCTCAGAGGCAGATGATGGGAAACAACTGTTCTTGATGCTGCTACAAGTGCAAGATTTATTTTCTTAGAAATTAAGGGTTTACTTTTACCAAATTCCCACTGAAGGCACTCAGATAACCTTTGTCCAAGGGGAAAGGCTGCAGGGTTATACCACAAAGAGTAATTGTACTATGTATGCAGTGCCTTCCATCAGCCTTTTATGCTGCCATGAACAGGCCATGGTGTTTGTTATTAAGCTATACTCCCTAGGACCAGGACTGGTGCTGCATTGTGCTAGATGCTGTGAGGCTGCGTAGTAACAAACGCTGTTCTCTGAGTGGCCTGATTGAATATGAAAAGGGATAAGAAGCAAAAATAATCCACTACCAAGTTCTGGCACGTGATGGTGTTAAGTAAGTAGCTGTAGGTTGTATCTGTGGGTCTGCTGCAGAGGTGGAAACTAGGATGAAGTCTTCTGTGCTGTCATTATGTTCTAAAAAAATGATAAAAGCTTTTCTTTATTAGTTCTGTTCTCACTTAACTGTTCCAATTTATTCTACCAGCTCTTTTCCAGAGAATAGCGTACATAGGTGTGTGTGCAAATGTGGCTGGATTATAGCCTTGTCCCTCAATATTGCTCTCAATCCTCTACTATTACCATCATTGAAAGTTTGCAGGATGTCTGGATATTGCACTGGCAGGAACGACAAGCATCCCTGAGTGTGTTTGAAGTTAAGCTTTTGTGATTAGCATCTGCATTTATGCAAGCTACTCCTGTGTGCAGAGTTGCATTTGTCATGGTTTGACCTAAAGAATAGTTGCATGGTCGTTTTGCATGTACGCTTTGAAGGCACGAGTCAGCTCAGCCATTTTTTCCTTAGTTTCTTTTCTCTCCCTGTGTTCCCATCTGTTTGATGGGAATTAGGCAGGAAGGAAGGGTTGTTGTCTGGAAAGATTCTTCTCTGCACAGAAAGTAGTGGCCAAGAAGGTTTGGTGTGGCCACATTGTTCTTAAGTACACAGGGACAAGAAAGTCTGAAAATGTTTGTGCTTGTTAGGAACTCTGTAATAAATTAAAACCTTGGGAATGCCTTGTTCATGTGCAGTCTGTTCCAGAACATCAGCAGCATAAGGAAGGAATCAATCTTTCATCCAAGTACGTGGTAGCCACAGGGCTCAATCCCTTTTTTGGTATTATTTTTTCCTTCCCTCCCTGTTCCCTCTATTAGATTTCTGTAGTTGAGCACATGGACTTGTGAGTAGTGCTTAGTCTGAGGGCAATATTGATAATACAGGGACTTGTGCTCTGGCTGCTTTTCAGAGGTGGAAGGATGTCAGCACCAACACAGTACGGTGGGAAAGATGCCTTGTCCCTCTTTACCTTCAACCTCCTAAAGTTACTAGCTCAACTGGACCCTGGACTGTGGCTCCAGGTCACTTAAGAGATTTCATGAAGCTAAACTGGGGATCGGGGCAAGACACCTGTAACTGAATTCAGAGAGTCCCCAAGTCTGTGTGTGATGTGGATGCAGAAACTGGCTTTCTGTCAAAGTTGATGTGCAAAGCCATGGATTAAAGCACTGCTGACTTAAACTCAGTGGGTTATGACATATGCATGTCAGAGAAGTAACTCTAAATGGGCTTTCAGGGGTGTTTTCTGCAAGACCTGAACTCGTTTGAGACCAATAGCACAAACTATTTATATAGAGAGGGGACAGGGACACAAGAAATCTTCTGTGATGAGCCATTCAGTGGTGGGGAGAGATTGCCCTCACTGGAGCATATCGGAAGTATATGTAAGATTATGGCTTGCAGCCATGGGCTCTGTATTCTTTACCCCACAGTTCTTGTCATATGTGTGGATTTTCAGACAGCCATGTTGGAAACTGCATCACATCTTATTTCTCTTTATTTCTTTTTGTTGTTTTACGTTCATTTGAAGCTAAAGAATCAAAACAGAATTTGGGACCTCAAAATCTCTGCAACTGCAGGAGTTGGCACTTAATGGCAGCTTTGCCTCTAGTCGTGGCATCAAGTTACTTTTGAAGCCTTTGAAGTCAACAGAGCTGGAGGGAGAAAGTGTTGTGTTGTTTCTTTAAAAAGAAACATGCCTCAGTTATATTTGCAGCTGGGGTTTTAATGACTGAGAATTAAAGCATGTTTTATTTGGCCTTTGTTTTTAGTGCATTTCTCTCCCCTTAGGGGGACTTGAAGCCAAGGCACAGCTTGACATGTAGCTGGCTGCAGCACACTAATGTAGCCATCACCAGTCTCATCGCTTGTTTCTCTGTGTAGCTCAGCACTCAGAATTTGTGTCCCCCATGGCATGAATCTCCTGACCTCCCTGCTTTACCCACCTGGCATCTCTTTGCATGCACTGAGTTTCCACTCACCACACAGCAACAAGTAGTTCGCTGCTGGCTTTGCGGCTTGGAGTGAACTGAAGTAAACTTTATGCGTTGGCCCTAGAGACCTTGCTTTCTAATCAGCTCCTATTAAATTGCTATAAATCTGATAAAGGAGAAGAAGCTCGGTTTAAAAAGGTGCAGATAGGCACTTAATGTGATTTAATGTATGTCTAAATAGTTTTGCTGCTTATCTGCACATCTGGCCTAAATACTTCTGCAAGTCTGACCCCTACTTTTCGTTACCCATATTGGCATTGGAAGGAGAGAAGGTAGATTATGCAGTTAATAGGTTACAGCTTGTTTCCTTGTGGATCGTGGGAGCATCAACCATCCTGCTGACCGTGCTGAGAACAAAAAAAGGTGCTTGGACAGCAGTGGCAGTGGCTGAGCAAAGTGTGCTACAATGCAGGTTTTTCCAGGAGGATTTATTTCCCTGCCCTGCTCTGTTTCTACAGGATCCACTGTTGACAGAAGTAATAGGCTCCTGAATAAATGTTCTGAATCAGCCTTTTGGCTTGTCCAAACTGTTGTGCAAAACTTCTATTGCACCTGTGTCCCATTAAGAGGGGTTTAAGAATGCTCTGACATGAGAAAACAAAGCCATCTTTCCAGCCATACTTTCAGTAGACCCTTTGTGGTGGAATCTTTAGCAAACAGCATCAAACTGGTGACACAGGCACCCATAAATACTGAGCAATGCCTTTTTTGTCTTTGCTTGGACTCCCTGTTAGATTAACAGTGTTGCTATATTTTGTGATTAGCAAGCCATATCATCTCACTCAGTCAACTCACTTGCATCACAGAAGGCTACATTTTATTTATTTATATATTGTGATAGAAAGTAATGTTTCACAGTGAGGCTTTTTTTTAAGCAGGGAAAGAGGGCACATAATTTCATTACTAGGACAGATGTCTTAAGAGTTTTGTGCTTGTTTGGCAGAGAAGACAACAAATGTCCCAGCTCAGACTGTTTTTCTAGAGGCTATTTTCAGCTCTCCTTGAAAAATCAACAGAATTATACTACATTACCTGATGCATTGAATTTTGGTGAATATCATAACAATCATTCTCATCCGTAGTTCCTTGGATACTGAGGACAAACTACTTAATGGTTTCATTGAGACCATGAAAAAGGGACAATGAGGTTCCTGCATGTCCTCCTCATATTTGAAGGTAGAAAACTCTTGTTCTATGCAGAATAGAATTAATTCTCTGGTTCCTTTTATGGTGTTGTTCTTTAGATCACAATGGCTGTCAAGTGTTTCCAGCTCTTCATGAGTTATGGAACAGGAATTACTTTTGCTTCTCAGACCTGATAAAAGTGGAGTACATGCTTAAGGCAAGTTCTTTAACCTTACTGTCTTGAAGAGATGTAACAAGAATATTTTGCTTGCTTCTTCCTGCATAGCTCTTCTCACAGAGGGTGAGGTAGAGAAGAAGCTGGTGAACAGTTTTTTTTAAGATATTGGGCAATCTAGTGCTTGAGAAATCTGTATGCAAATCTGGCTTTGCCTCTTCTGTGACCTTGGACAAATTCCTTGTTCACTCTGTATATATGAGACATGAAGGTAACGTCTCATTTTCAAGGGTGGTACACTAATAGATCTGTAAGTACTTGACGGGTCATGGAGGCAGGAAATGTCATCAACCACACATATGCCATTTTAGCACCACACTTGTACACTGCTGTAAAGAAACAAGCCTAAAAGAAAAGATATTTCTTATGCGAAAAGATATTTCTTATGTCTCCTGACATTCTGGCAGCCTGTTATCATCCATCTGCTCAATGCTCACCACCATCAGTCTGCCCAGATTCTTGTATTGGGTACCTGAGTGGGATGGTGCCTGCTGGGGGGTTGGGTTTAGTTTTGATTTTAATGTTATTTTTAATTATCAGGACACAGATGGGAAAACTTGCAGCATTCATTTTGTTTGAACATTGCCATGCCATCTGCATGTGTTTGGCCTCTTTGGTTTTGGTGAGTTTTTTTGGGGTTTTTTTTGTTTTTTTCTGTCAATTTTCCCTCTGAATAAGAGCAGTAGGGAGCGATAGAAGATTTCTGGTTTATAAGGTATTTTCCTTTCCACCCCTTGCTTTCTGTGCCTGGGAAGATAGTGACCTGTAGCAGATTCCCTGCAGCATGTGCGTTATTGCATACACATGCTTGTGACACTTTAATAGTGGCTGTCAGATAACATTAAGGTATTGCTGCCACAAATAAACCAAGCAGGGTTACGAGTGAAGGAATGAATGAGACAGTCTTGTCCATCACTATCGGACAAGGCCACTAAAAGTCTACTCACTTCGCTAGTGAAATTGTTTGCTGTATAAAGATGTGCTTAGTAGGGATACCCAGTCTGCACCCAGAAGCTTTCTTGCTGTGAATACTCAAAGGACTTAGTTTACCAATTATACAGGAAGAGAAGAGGAAACCTGAGGCATCCTTGAAGATCTCTTCGGAAGTCCTACGGACTGACCTCTTTTTATGGCATATGTTTTTCTCATGAGAAAACTGGTGTACTGGAAATATCACTGGTGCAGCGGGGTCCCAAACCTCATGGTTTCAATCAGATGGCTCAGCATGACTGCCATGCTAAATCTCATGGCAGCAGAGGATATTGGTAAAAGACTGTGTAGATTATGTTAAACAGGTACTTATTGCTTGGCTCTGATGAGCAGTAAGGTAGAGTGTGAAGCCTGAAACCTCTCTGCCTGGCTTTCTAGTAAATCTGTAGCTACTGAAGCTAGCCACCAGACCAACTGAGTGAGGGAAAAACACACTGAAATTCCTCCCACAAAATTATATCTCTTATTTGTCAGCGTGTTACCACTTAAGAATCTGTGGTTCTCTTTGCACTTTGGACATTAAGCTGATACTGCTTGTAAAAACATCTTTATCTGATAGTGCAGATGTTTCCAAACTCAGGAGTACAAACTGCACCTGGAACACTGTCCTCCTACTGCTTCTGGAGATCTGGAATTCTCTTGCATTTGAACACCGTATTAGAAAATTGGCCAGCAGTAGCTTGCTTGAAGCATAGATTGCAATATACTCACTGCACCGCTTCTGTGGCTCTGCAGATACACTGGCAGCAGAAGTCTGACATTTGAGAGCTGACATAATATGGCTGGGAAATTACTGTGTTAGTTCTCCCTCCTTGATGCTTGTTGACATAGTTTTATTAGGTTGTGATAGACTACAAAGAAATATAGTTCATAAACTTAATGTATACCAGACCATTGCCTGGTTCCTGAAAAGCATTAAAATGTCACTTTGAGTGACTCTGTGATGCAGATGAGTTCTGTGTTAGCGTGAAAGCTCAGAAAGTTTCAGAGAAATTAAAAGAAAAGCGAACACTAAACTTCAGGCAGAAGCAGCTGCTTTTACCGTATGAAGGTGGAAAATTTTCTTGCAGATCCAGCTGCTGAAAGTAGCAGCACTAGTTTAAAAAAAAGTTATACATGATTGTCATTTTCTTAAAATCCTCTTTGTGACAAGTCTTTTGTATTTCTTTAAACTGGTGAAGGGTTTATTATGCTGAATTTGACAGGTTAATGATCAAGTATGAAATCATATGGCACTCATAAGTGCAGTTTTTGATGATACAAAATTAACTCTATCCTACTGCTAAAATCAGAAACTAAATCTAGAGTTTGAAAGTACAGGAGAGATTGTAAAAGATGAGTACCAAGAGGACTGCCTTAGTGTTCCCTCCTCCTCTGCTTACATGCTTGAGTCAGAATAACGAAAGAAATATTAGTCTTCATGCCAAAGACTCAGTACCAAAGTAAAGGGATTTTGGAGGAATATTGTGTGGGATATTGTAGTGATTGGTCTAATGCAGGATTTCTGTAATTATGTTTCCTGAATTATCAGGATTGGAGTGTTGCCTAACAGATGTAGTGATGACTTCTGTGTTGGTTTGAAAGACTGACTTTGTTTGAAGTGGACCTTTTATTTATTCAGCCATTAGCTTGAAACCACTGTGAAGGATTGATTTGAATGGAAGCATCTGTGATATGGGCAGTCTTTTACAGTGTGATGAGGGAAGCAGTATGGACAGAAACAATTAAATGCCATTGCTAATAATAAAGATAGTGTCTAAAAGAAGTAAGAAGACTAAAGGCATCCACTTTGGCCAGCACTGCTCTGGAGCTCTGCTTGTGATTTTGAGAGCAAAGGACCTCACAGCCTCTTTTCAATCCTTGCACTCTGTGTATGTATTTTAATAACTAATGTTTTTTCATGTTTGAAGAGAGTGAAGCCTGGAGAACAAGCTGTTCTTCTGAAGGCCTGTAGTTCATTTATTCCCTGCAGATTCCAGTGGGAAAGAAGATCAACACCTCTCTCTCTCCACTTCTGAACAGTGACCCTCACTGTGTTTACTAATGCCTTTCAGTGTCTATCTCCATTAAAACTCAGGATATAATTGCTCAGTGAGAACATGCAGAGGAGCAGGAACTGAAATTTTTCTGAGATTTTCAGAAGTACACGAATTACATTTGATTTTGGGTGCTCAAAGGCTGTGCCTTACTGTAGGAGCAGCTCATTTGTTTAAACTGCTTTTAGAAATGGAACTTTTTATACAGAGTTTCAGCTCCAAAAACCACCTCATCAAAGTATCTTAATGAACTGATGACAGCTATGGACCTGAAAGCCTTTGAGAGAGTGGGCACAAATGCCAGAAGTTGATTTCCCTCTAGTGCCAAGATAAAAAAAAAAAAATAATTAAAATCTTCTCGTTAATTTTCATTTAACTTCCCTATCACTTCATGCTGCTTAAATGGATTAGTGACTGAATCCTGCAGCACAGGATCTGGAGAACTTTTCCAATGTGCATACCTTGAAAATGCACAAGATTATTTTAAATTAGGTGTTGTAGAACAATTAAGAATGGATTCTGTAATGCAACCAGTGAAAAAGGGAGGTAATAGCCAAATGACAGACAGGAAGGTCTGGTTTACCAAAATAAAAATGGAAGTAGACCTGGGCTAACAATATCTGGTGAGTAGAAAGCCTCCTAGAAGTACTGAAATCCTGGCTGAATCTTAACCTGGATCTGGACTGTAACTGCATTTTCTGTATGACTTGCCAAATAGAGAAGAACTAGAACTATGTGGGCAGAAAACAGTGTAGTTGGGGCCTACAGATCAGAGCAGACTGTTGTTTAAGGAGAATATATGAAAGAAAAATTATTTTCAGAAACAACAGTTTCTTTAAAAGACAACCCCCTCGCCCCATGACAGTTGTAAAAATGAATGGGGATAGCTTCAGTGATTAAATCAATTCTGCTGTGTGTGAATAAAGTACTTGTAATGGTGTCAATATTTTATGAGTCTTACCACAAACTGCTTGACTACACAAGGTAAAAGGTGGAGAATTAAATTAAATGTTTGTTGTTTCTCTCAAGACTCCCATAACAATCCTAACATGGGGAACATGATAACATGTACTAGCAACACATCTATCACTGCTCAGCAATGGAGGTTCTTTTGCCCTGTTTTGAGATCTGATAGGTCTTGTACCCCTGAACAGTGTCTCAAATAAGAACAGTAGGAGTTGATATTTAAGTAGTTACATACCCTTGCTGTCCTTGCTTGGGTTGTACAGATGCAACAATAGCACAGTTTGGCCTTTCTTAAAAGCTTGTGAGGCTTTAGGATAAAATTAATGAGCTGTAACAAGACTGGTTTTGACTCAGCAGGAAGGTTCTGCAAATCAGAGCTTCTCTCCATTGGAGGAAGGACATTAAGCTTTCCTTGGGTAAGCAGTTGCAAGGATTCAACCATGCAGTTGGAAAATTCTACATCCTTCCTTGCAGGAGGAGAAAGGACTTTCCTGTAAATTTTTCAAACTGCCCTTTCTGGGGAAGGGAAGTTGTAATGGAGGAGATCTGGCAACTCCTTGCATGCTTGGGGTCTTCTCAGACCAACCAGACTTTGAACCACAGCATTAGCTCCTTTGTCAGTGATATTCTTTGTACGTTGAAGGTGCCAGGTGTGGTGGTAAGAAAAAATACTGCCCACATGCCCATCATGTATATTAAGGACAGAGGTGAAGGTTGCAGTCTGAGACCATTGCTTGCCTGACACTTATGAATAAAAGAAAGCTACTACTTTGTCCACCTCCTTGCTATGCTTCCTGTGTTTTGTCTTGTAACAAGTATTCAGAAGTTGGTCATGGTGACACTGGAAATAATTTAGAGGGATACAAGTTATTTAATTGCCTAGTGCTTGCCAGTCATAGATTACTGTATAAGCTATGTAAAGGAACACTGGAATACAAAATGTGAATCTTACATACTAAGATGCTTTAATTGTAAGATAGTATGAAGAAATGTGTATTGTCTGATACAGCTGTTAGAGTAGCTGAAAAGGGGCTTGACTGAACACCTACTGGGTGAAATTTGGCTGTAGTTGGACTAAGGCAATTCAGCAGAGTGGAGGGAAAACTGAGGGTTATTCATCTCCCTTGAGGGAATTGCACTTGCTGTTGATAAGATGATTTTCAGTGTGGGGGATCTTTGACTCCTTCCAGACACTTCAGGAATCGGTATACTTGAGCACATTTTCTATCTGTATTCAGATCGAAGGCTGAACAGTTTCTGCCTAAAGTGGAAGCTGTAACTGCCAGGTGCATCTTTTGTCCCTTTGATGCTGAAGCTGGTGTTAGACACTCCTCAAACTGAGAAGCAAGATTAGAGCTGGGAAGGTATGCTTAGAAAGAGGCACTTCATGATCATCTGAGCTGCTTTGCTACTCCATATCAGCTCCATCGACTTCCACTTCTAGTGGCTTTTATGACTGCATATAGGATGGTGAACTGAGAACAATATGTATTCCTTAGGTTTTTCTTTACCCTTCCCCTGCCCCCCAAAATCACCCTGCTCATATTCCTTGAATTAAATGAAGGCCTGGGAAGTAACCTAACCTTATTTTCCTGTTTCTGTTGTTCTCAGTCTCTAATTCTCTTCTTTAATTCTTGTGGATAGATAACTTCTAGCCTCTAAACAATTATATGATTCTTTGATTTTTACTCCTTTCATTTAGACATGATGTGTGCATAATTGGATGAAGCATGATTAGATGCTAGCATCTGACCTATCTGGAGTGGTAGGAAATCATGGGGAAAGTAAATATGCTCCATGAAGTCAAAGTCCTCAGTATTCACTTATCTCAAATGCATACTGAAAGTCCAATCAAACTTGGTTCTTATTTTCCAACTAGTCTTTTTGGAAGGAGTGCAGCTTGCTCAGGACTAATTAAAAAGCCATTTGTAAGATCGTTCTTTTTGATCCGTTCAGTGATGCTAATCAGATATAGCAATATTGCACTGTGAAAGGGCAAATTGAATCTCTGAAGTTGGGTACTCATGCTAGGAAATGTGACACACTGCCTACTGAGCCATCTTGTCTGCGAGATGATGAAAATTATTCAACAATTAAGTGCCTTCTGCAGCCTCAATTTGCTTTCCTTGTGTAAGGCAGTCCCAGGACAAACACAACACAGTGTTTAATGCTCATATTCCCTGCCAGCAAGATGTAGCAACAGAGACCATTAGGTTCTTTGCAGACTAGCCAGGTGAAGAGACTGTACATGTAGTTTGTTTTTCAAGGCAGTAAAACAGTAGGGGAAAAAATAGTGGACATATTCCAGGTTCTATAGAAGGAAATACGCAATGATTCCAGAAAAGGTGCGGATGTTTGTGTTTCTCCACCCATAGCTTAGTAGTCCTACACCTTTATTTTCATCTCTGCTTCTTCATCTCCATTTCCCCCTTCTGTTCTACTTGGTTTGGATTTTGCCTCTTCTGATATTCCACCACACTCTCCCTGTTTTGCACATGTGTGTGTTTTCAGTTAAATGTGAATGGAACAGGCAAACTAACAGATAACCACACAAGAAATTTCTGCCCTAGTTCTCATAATAACAAAAGTATTAGACAAATTTAGTGGTAGTAAGTACACATGCCTATGTGGTGCTTGGCGCTATGCCAGTGTCTTAGCATCAGATTAATTAAATAGTTGGGTTTATTAGTTGATTTCTCCTACAGATTTCTCAAATAGTTCCTTTAAAAGAAATAGGATTTGGAGGGAGTTTTTCGTGAGCAAATGAGATACATCTGAGATGCTGCATTTTATGGCTTGTCTTTTAAGAGTTAAATTATCATTTTCTGAAACTTCTGTTGGAATCATTTTGAGAAGCTTTTCTACTTTTCATTTAGCAAAGGTATTTGATATTCTCAAAAGAGCAGTTTAGTTTTAAAGACTGTCTTGAAGATCTCAATGAATGAAGAAAATCAATGGCAGAAAAGACCCATTTAAATCTTTTGTTCTGGTCTGCTCTCTTTCCATATTCTCCTGGTTTTGCATTGTGTATCTGGAATTACAACGTTCACCATCCTGTCAGTTCTTCTTCTCTTTACTATTATTTCACCAGCTCTGCAGCAGAATGCGTATTAGAGTGTTTGGACCTTCTGTGTACCAAATGATGTGTCAGTTATCACTGCTATCTGTCAAGGACCACCTGCTTTGCCTTTGAAGGGGTATCACATATTTGCTTATGCCTGATTAACATAAAGCACTAAAACATGTTTGATGAGATAAGATCCTAGAGATATAATTAATCATTTTCTCTAGTTCTATCTATCTTAAGTTGATAGAGTTTTGCTGATAAGAATAGAGTACTAAATCCCAAATCTTTATCCTTTCAGTAGTGGCTTAGGAGCTCCCTATTGGATTTAGACCAACAAATGCCATCACATTACAGTGATGGCAAAGAACCAATCTGTGATTTCAAACCACAGTCCTGGATCTGATCACATACTGAAAGATTTTGTACCACTTCTTTTTTAGTTATTATTATTGATAATAATTGATAATTTCTTTATTTTTATCTTTCTCTCATTTGCCAGGCAATACCCTGAGGGAAGTCTCACAATCTCTCACCCTTGTTTTTGTGAGGAACTTCACCTTCCCTCATGTCTGCTGGAAACACAATGCAGCAGAGAGGGAGCAGTCCTTGGAGGTTCCTAGAGTGTGTGGAGGGTAACGTCCTGGCACAGATGGTGAAGGAGCCAACTAGAGAAGGCACTCTGATGACCATGCTGTTTGTGAGCAGAGAAGCACTTGTGGGTGGTGTAATGGCTGAAGGCAGTCATAGCACAGTGGATTACAAAGTTAAAGAGTTCTCAGATGTTGAATAAGTAAGGAGGGACTCAGCAGAACTGCACTTTGGACTTCAGTGGGCAGCCTTTGGCCTGTTTTGTAGACTGATTGACAAATTAGCTTGGGAGGCAGTCCTGAAAGGCCAAGGAGTCAAGGATGGCTGGACATTCTTCAAGAAGGTGCAGGAGTAGGCCATAGGACAGTAGTTGTGTGCCAAAGGACAAGGCAGTGGGGAAGAAGGCTGGCCTGGCTGAATAGAGACATTTGCAGCTCAGGCAAGAAAGGAGAGATTATAGTCATTGGGAGAAGGCGCAGGCCACTCAGGGTCACAGAATGTCAGGGGTTGTAAGGGACGCAAAGAGATCATCCAGTCCAATCCCTCTGCCAGAGCAGGACCATAATCTAGATCAGGTCACAGAGGAACGCATCCAGACAGACCTTGAAAGTCTCCAGAGAAGGAGACTCCACAAGCCCTCTGGGGAGCCTGTTCCAGTGCTCTGTCACCCTTACAGTAAAGAAGTTCCCCTTGTGTTGAGGTGGAACCTCCTGTGCTGCAGCTTACATCCATTGCTCCTTGACCTATCTCAGGGAGCAAGTGAGCAGAGCCTGCCCCCCCACCCCTTCCTGACCTTCAGCCCTCAGATATTTATAAACATTTATCAAATCCCCTCTTAGTCTTCTCTCCTTCAGACCAAAAATCCCCAGGTCACTCAACCTCTCCTCATTAGGCAGTGTTCCAGTTCACTAATCATCCTCATAGCCCTCTGCTGGACCCACTCCAGCAGGTCCCTGTCCCTCTTAAACTGAATGTATTACTTAAGATGGGGTCTCACCAGGGCAGAGTAGAGGGCAAGGAGAACCTCCCTTGATCTGCTGGCCACTCTCTTCCCAATACATCCCAGGACCCCATTGGCCTTCCTGGCCACAAGGGCGCATTGCTGTCCTATGGATAATTTGTTATCCACCAGCACTCCCAGGTCCCTCTCCACAGGGCTGCTCTTCACCACATCACCTACCAACCTGTACTGGTGCAGTTATTATTCCTCCCTTGTCTGCACTTGTCCTTGTTGAACCTCATTTGGTTCCTCTGTGCCCAGCTCTCCAGTCTGTCCAGCTCTCATTGAATGACCACACAGCTTTCAGCTGTATCAGCCAAGCCTCCCAGTTTGGTGTCATCAGCAAAGTTGCTGAGCAGACTCTGTCCCCTCATCAATGTCATTGATGAAGATGTTGAACAGCACTGGCCCCAGCACTAATCCCTGGGGGACTTCACTAGTTACAGCTCTCCAGCTGGACCTGGCACCACTCATCACCACTCTCTGAACTCTATCTTCTAACCAGTTCCTAATCCACCTCTGGTCTTCCATCTCACACTTCCTGAGCTTGCTCACTAGAATGTCATGGGAGACTGTATCAAAGGCCTTGCTAAGGTCAAGGTAGACTACATCCACTGGTCTCCCTGAATCTACCCATTCAGTTATGTCCCCTTGGTAGATCCATGCTGACTACTCCTGGTAGCCATCTTATCTTCCAAGTGCCTCGAGGTGCCCTCCGAAAGGACCCACTCCATCATCTTTCCAGGGATGGAGATAAGGCTGACTAGTTGATAGTTCCCTGGAACCTCTTTCTTGCCCTTTTTGAAGACTAGAGTGACATTGTCTCTCCTCCAGTCCTCAGGCATCTCTCCTGTCTGCCACGATTTGGCAAAGATGATGGAGAGTGGCAGAGCAATAACATCAGGCAGTTCTCTCAGCACACTTGGGTGCATCTCATCAGGGCCCATGGAATGTTCAATTTGTGTAACTGGTCCCTAATGCAGTCTGCACTGACCAGTGGGGAGAATTCCCTCCTCCAGGCTTCCTCTCCTTCATCCAGGGTCTTGGGGTGCTGGTTGACATCCTGGCTGAATACGAGCCAGCAGTGTGCTCAGGTAGCTAATGCCAACATCCTGGCCTTATATCATCAACAGTATGACCACCAGGACTGCTGAGGCTGTACCTCAAATACTGCATTCAGTTTTGGGATCCTCACTACAAAAAAGACATTTTGGGTGCTAGAAGGTTAACAAACAGTGGAGCAGGCTCCCTGGGGAGGTAGATGAATCTCCATCCCTGGAGGTATTTAGAAAGATGCATAGCTGTGGTGCTAAGGAACATGGTTTAGCACCAGACTTTACAGTAGAGTTAGATAATGGCAGAACTTGATGATCTTAAAGGTCTTTTCAAACCAAAACAATTCCATGGTCCTAAAGGTAATAAATACACCTGATTTTCAGGAGATAGAAAAATCTCACTCAGCTATGTTTTTCCTCTTTAAGCAATTATTTATCCAGTTATCTTCTGCATTTGAGATATTTTTCATAAACTCATTTTGAAGTGTACTAATAAATCTCTTCACAAATCAGAACTTGTATGATGTAAAGTTTTACTAGGCAAGGCCAAGTGCATAGATACCATGTTCTTGGAAATGAAAAATCTAATGCTGTGTCTCAGTATTTAAGCAATGATGCAACAGATTATGATTGCAGGGAAAGCTGACTGCAAGCTCATTTATGATCAATATCATCCACTCCAGTAAAAGTGTCTCTTCGGGATATATTAAGAGAAATACTGTATAACATACAATAAAAGCAAGTACTGCTGTTCAGTGCCCTTCAAACTGCAGCAGAATTGTTGTATCCATTTTTGGATATGGCCATTTTTAAGAGACAAGTGGGGAATAAACTACATAGTCATGAAGTCTCTTAAGTCCTTTGCTGTCTTGTCACATTTCCAAAAAGTCTGAAAATAGGTACTCTCTATTCTTCTGTCTTCCTTAGATTAGATTACTTTAAATATTTGTAATTTACTGTTTTTCAAAGTCCAATTTTGTGGTGTACAGTATTCTCTTGGGGAGGTGAGTATGATACTAGGCCTATTTTAAGTTCACCTCAGAAAACCTATTCTGGTAACAATCTTTGGGAGGATAAAAGTGCATGTTCAATTACAGACTCAAAATTTTCCACTAGCTAGAGAAAGTTGGATTTATTTTCTTTATATGCTGTTGAATTCTAAGCAGACCTAGTTTATTTCAATTATCAGAATTCAAAGACTCTTCCAAACTGCATCTCCAGCAAAGGGAGGTTGATTTGTTTGTTTCTGTTAAGCATTCATATTTTTACAGTGTGATATTTTCAGTGCACTCATCTTAAACATTTGACAGGAGGAAAAAGCAAGTTTAAGACTCTAGCAAAAATAACTTTCAGCTATAGTATATCTCAATTCAAGAATCCAGCTTCCTGCCATTTCATAACACTTGCAGAAATTAATGATGCAGTCTTGTGGTATGGGACTTGGATAATGTTTTCAGTACATATGCCTTGAATGTATTACCTTGAAATGTTTTCCTTCAGATACTGCAAAGCAATTTAAACTGTACTCTGTAACATATGCTGTGAAAAGCTCAAGTAATAGCAGAGTAACCACAGCGTTGGAGCTGTCAGAAAAGAACGAGTTCATCTTGGCTAATTTTAAAATATTGTGGTTTGATCCTGAAATTGTGAGGCCGTCCAGATGTGTGTGCATTTGGGGGAAAGACAGAAATGGGGAGCTGAGAAGAAGATCGAGGGTGGATAATAACAGGAGTTGGTATGTAAAGAAGGCAGAATGAAAGACATGTGAAGTAATGGAGCTCCAAAGACAGAGAGAAAAGAGTTTGTGTATAATAAAATAAAGGCAGGCTAAATTGTGTTGTCTAATTTGTATTAGAAACAGAGCTAGTCGTAACCATTGTTGTCTTACACTAAGACAGGTTGTCTTACACTAAACAATCCTGAAGAGTCTTTTTGAGTTTCACTATAAAATCTTTATTGTATTACTGTAGACCTTTGGAATTCAGTATGATGAAGCCAAAGGCCAAGGAATGTGCCTTCGAGTTGTCCATTTTACTCAGTTAAAATTTCGCTGGGAATTTGCTTACTGATAGTTCTTGTGTTGTTGAATCCAAGTCTTCTTAGAGATCAGTATGCTCAGCTGCTCAAGCGGCCAGACCATAAAATACTATAATGAATCTCAGGCTTCTATGCAACCACTCATTCAGAAGTAAGCCCAGTTTAATGTAATAGCTGCCAACACCACACATCAGCTTTTAAAGGAGAGATCCAGTCAGATTCCTTATAGACTGACTTACGTATTAGTGGTGGCTGTGCACAATCTCTGCTATCTGCTACAAATGCTGCTCCTTCACATCATGTGGTATAAGCCACTGCTTCAGTTCAAGAGTTCAAACTCTGCTGGTGGTGCTTGGTAACTTTTGTTTATTAAAAATACATGTTGGGATAGGGATGTTAATAAGAGGGAAGATAGCTTGTGGGCAGGCTGCCCCAGCTATGTGAAATCCAGCAACAGAAGAAGGAAGGTGGTCTTCTTTAATCAAAACCAAAATATTCTTCTGTATTCCATTCTTTCCTTGGTTTTACATTTCTTCCCACACAAGCAAACAAAGCCAGTCTAACTCACCACCTCCCAAAAACACACATTCTAAATGCTTGGGAAATAACAGTTTTTATATCTTACAGACCATATTTAGGACACTAGTTTCTGCATACTGAGCAATTGGAGAATGTTTTGTTGGTTTTTTTTTTTCTTTCCCCCAAATAAATAAGACTTTCATGCAACTACATAAATATTTTTGTTTTCCCGTTGACCTAGAGTGACGCCTGTGCTCAAATTACTATGGAAGATAAGAGGTGATGCACTGCCTGTATCTAAGAACAGGACTGCCTGAAATATTCCCAGAAACATGAAGGACCATGGTGCACTGTGATGGAAGGGAAACAGAGCGGGGTTGATCACTGTGGTTTTGCTTGCTTAGTACAGATATTTTTTCCCACAGCCGTGGAAAGCAAAAACAGTCCTGGGAATGGACTATTTTGTGAAGTGTGTTTGCAGGCAGTGTGTAGGCTGTTGGAATGGACAGAGCACCCCTTGCCAGGAGGGTGATGTTATGAATTATGAAAAATGAATAATCCATATTAATTTTGATGTCCAGGCAAAGATTGTTAGTAACTATGAAAACTGTTTAACATTAATCTCACCAGAAAACTTATTTGCAGTGTTCAAAACACCTGGTTTGGATACTTATACACACAGAGAACAGGCAAAACTACAACACTTTAGGAAATAAGTAGCAAAGGCAAACATTAAAACTGGAAAGAAGTTCTCAGTTTCAAATAAACCTCTTGCCCACCAGGGGACTTGAGACACTTCTTTCTGCTGTGAAGGCAGAAAGGCACAATAGAATCTAGTTACAGAATTTCTTAAAGAGAGGCTTTGAAATATTTACTCGCAAAATAATATCAGACAGTACCCAAAGTTTGAAGGGAATTCTGTCACTATCTTGAAGGTTGTTGCAGGCAGAGCATGTGGCAGTGCAAAGCAAAAGTAAAAGCAAAAGCAGGAGAAGCATGTGGCAGAAGCCTATTTATTGATTGCCCCAATAAATTTGCGGTGGCCACACAAATTCACCAGTCAGAGTGGCACTTTGCCAAACCTGACCATATTAGGAAGTCAGGAGCTTGCTTTCTCTTGTTTGGGAGGAAGAATTCTAAGCAAGTCTTGGACCCTCATAGTGAGTGTCTCCAAGCCTTTTGTCTTCTCTCTGTGCTCTGCTTCCCCCCTCCCCTGTCCTCTGCCCCCCAACAGGTGGAAGGGACTATGGGATCATGCCTGGGCAAGTCAGGACATGTATCTTCCACAACAGGTGGAAAGAACAGATAGTGGCAGATGTGGAGTTGAAGAACTGAGATCTTGCAGAATGGGCTGCAGAGTTATCTCCTGCTGAGATTGTGTAGGTAATACGTCTGTCAGACAAAGCAACAAAAAAAGCACAAAAGTGAAGTAAGCAAAATCCTGCTTCCATCATGGGTCAAATCAGCGTATGCATTTGCTTGAATTGGTTAGCATATATTAAACTGGATTTCTTGTATGTTTCAGTGTAGTGGGTTAATTTTAAGAGAGGTTGATAGAAAATCTAGGCTTTTGGCTTCCTTCCCTCACATCTCTTCCACCAGATAAGGAAGGAAATAGGATATAGAAGATGAACCAAGTACATTTTTTGACCTTTTTCCTCATTGATTACCACTTCCTTTAGCTTTAGAGGCATTGTGGAGCATCTAGAATGCATAACCAGACTTCTTAATTCAACTTTTATTCAATTACAGTGTTTTCTATTAACACCTTGTAAATTAACACCTATTGTATGTTCTTTTCTGTAAGGCTCCTTCTCCTTTTCGAGAAAAGGGCAGGTGAGACAGGCATGAAGACAACTCAACTTGCAGTTGTTTGCAGAACAATGGATTTTGCTGGAGTACCAGACCTTTCCTAAATTTTCTTAACTAAAACAATTGTTTAAATTGACTAAGCAATCATGCATCTGGGCAAATTTTGTACAGTCGTCAAAATTATCTTAACATGCTTTGTGAGTATTAAAGTACGTTTAAGTGTGAAGATGCACAGAAGCTTGGTTGCCATGGTGATTCAGTGAGGATGGAAGATAGCACCTGAGAGTCTCCTTCCCTACTATTTGCTAGTATTTCCTTTCCACCATATGGACGATACTTTGCTGGGGTCATGATAGAATTCCAAGACATTTACGACACACAAATGCTTCTTTTAGCTCATGTAAAAGCAAGATTTGGTCAGGACAGTGGATTGTCCTCTTACAAAACTTAACACTAAGTGACCAAAGAAAGTAGGATCTACCTGAAATCCCAGGGGGAAAAAAATTAATTAATAAAACAGTAGTAAGGAAGTAGAATTTATCAGCAAATGTAGGAATGTTTTCTCTTGAGATGCTTCCTGAAAATATATATGTATTGGAAATGTTTTGATCATTAATAAAACCAGTTTTTAAAGGGTTTAATGCTATTTTTTAAAATAATAATAAATTCAGCATGACAGTGAGAATATCAATGGGATAGAATGCACAGAAAGTTTGCAATTACAGCAGCTGGTAAATGAGTTAAAATGTAGTAGAATAAGATATGAGACATTAAAATTAAGAAAGCGACATCAAACATTGATGTTCACTAAAAGAAATGAAAAATATTAAAACCTTGATTATTTGCTCTGAGGGATGTAATGCATTATGTCTCTACCTGCAACTATGTATTAAAAAGCTAAATTAGATTTTTTAATTATTATTATTCTAAAGGAAGAATGAACTTAATGTGGGGCAACATACGTGTTTGACTTTCCCTTGGGAGCATCACATATAAAAGATCAGTGTCTATGCAAGGGCTGGAAAGGTTACTGAAGTACATGAAATGGATAGCTTCAGTGTAATGTTTTTGCTGACTATAATTCTTGAACCCAGTGACATAAGGCTTCTTTTAGTAATTTCAGCCAAAATGCCACTGTTTCACTCTGAGCAAGTAAATTTATGATGACTCTAGAATCTAGATGAAAGATTGAAGTAGACAGCTTTTGCGCCTTGTAAGCTTCCCAAACAGAAGAAATAGGCCAAAAAAGTTTCAAAAGTATTTCTGCAAGGGAATTTTTTGTTCTTAACATCAGTTGAAGAGAGAGTGTGTATCTAGAGCATCGCTTCCTAATAAATTCTGCTACTTTGGAATAGTTATGCTGCAACTTGGAAGCGTATAAACTTCAGTAGAACTACTCTTGTGCATAAAGTGTACCTCTAGAGGAGTTTTTGGAGGATAGTGGTTATAACCTGTTTTCTGTTCAGCTTCAGGTCCAAGTCATTAGCTGCTGCACAAAAGGCAGCAGAACAGAGAGGGAAGACAACCTATAGTAACTTCAGAAAATTTGGTCTTAAACTCTGGCTTACTGATGTAACCTCTTGTTGTTGCAGTTAATTTCAAGTACTCAGTAGAAGTACTTGTCACATTTAACATAAAAATTCTTCCTAATTGCTTGCCCCGTTCTTCGCTGGCCAAACACTGGGAGAAGAGCAGATGACTTCAACTGTTTAATTATCTTTCTAACATAATCTACAGGTTTTCACTTAGTACTCCTCTAGTTGTAGCTCTGGGAAATGAAAGATGTTGTATGTACAGTACAAATACAGGAGTAATTTGATCTCGGAGCCTGCTGATGTTGTCTTTCATTTTAATTTTCATTATGCCTTTGGCTCTGTGGCTGCTGCAATGTTTTTATTAGATAGCAGTATATAAAGAGGCAATAGAGGGTTAATTGCTGTTCAGGGAAAGTGTTTTCAAAGCAGGACCAACTATACCTTATAACAATAACATTCTTTCATAAGGTTTGTGTGTTTTATCCCTACTTCCAATTCAAGATTGCATGCATTACTGTAGAAATACCTTGAATAGTTAGAGCTTTTGTAGTCCATTATATTTTTGCTTTTACGTCATTTCAAATAAGTATTGTAAAGATTTTATAATATTTTTCTATTTTAAAAAAAATCTTTCAAAAGTATAAAGCTAATTTCAGAGTCTGCCTGTGTAATTAATAATTGGACCAATTTGTCAATTCAGTATACAGCCACTATGAGACATAGTCTAGAAACTCAGCTGCCTTTAACCTAGCTGTTGCATTGATAACTGATTTGGCAGAAGTTTTGCTACTGGATGAGTATTGTAAGAGCTGCAAAGCATAGAGAGCAGTGTCACACTCTGGAAAGAAAGGTTACATGGTTTATTGTTTGCTCTAGATTGTGTTGTACGACTGTTCAGTTTACATGTATATGCTTTCCTTCTGTTAGTTTTCCTGCCCCACGGTAAAAACTTAAAAGGTTTTGTAAATGAAACTTTATGAAAATATCAAAACAGTATTTTTTACTTAAATGAAAATTTAAAAAAAAATAATAATTCAAAATTCTAATTAGCCCTGCTGGAAGCTAATAGAGAATAGCCTTGTGCTGTGATCTCAGAACAGAAGTAACGCTGAGTCTCCGCAAGAGAAGTCGACCAAAGCAGAGTTATTTGGCAAGAAGCAGAAGCTGTGATTTTTTTTAATCAACATTGGCATTCCAAGGAATATGGCCCACCTTCTCGTGTCAGCAGCCAGCTTTGTTTGCTCTGGCAGAGGTAGGGAACTAACAAAATTTATCTCGACACTATCCCGCTTGAGCATGTTGTTGTCTCTTAATTACATATTGAATAGCATCTGGTGTTTGAAGAATAATCGAATAGAAACAGCAGGGAGAAGCACAGCAATATTGAAACAAGCTGGTATTTTTTTCAGCTTGTGGTGGTCCAGAGGCTCTCCCCTGGTCACTGAGCCATCCTGGTTCTTCTTCAGTCTGGCCCGAAATGCCCCAAACATTATTTTTTGTAACAATAATGTCAAGGCCAAATTTAGTTCTCAATTTTGATTTTGTAATACTGGGTTTTCATAACTCCTACAACACATGGAACTAAACTGTTAACATCTTTCTTTTTTTTTTCCCTTTCAATCACCAAGGGAAAAAAATATCGAAAACAGTTTCCTGCAAGAGATTTAACAAAAGCATTGCAGTGCTCTGCCTTTGCAGTGAAATCATAGTGACTAGAAGCTGCCTGCTCTGTTTTGTTTGAGATTGAGCGATCTATTATTTCAGTGGAACTAAGAATTCTCCACGGTTTTTGAGAACCCCTTATAGTACTTTGCTTTTTCTTTTGTACTGAATTTCCTGTAAGGAGCTCTGCCTCAGTAACGTCTGGATGATGGCATTTCTCTGCCACACACAGATGATAAATGTATTAGTTTATAAAATCCTCAAATATGACAATGCTGCAGGCAGGTTTAATAGCTAATCTAGGATTTATATCTAAGTGAAATAGTCTTTTATAAAATACTAGTTTCCAAAATCAGAAGGATAGGAAACTTCTTAGTCTAAATTTCTGGCTAGGCAGGGGAAGAAAATCAACTACAATATAGACAACTGTGTTTTCCCATTGCATTGAACAGCTCTTCAAGCACAGATTGTCTGAAATACTTGCTATAATGTTCTTACTTCTCAGGCCATGGAGCTTAGGGAATCAATTTTTTAATATCTACATCATCTCTTTCCTCCTGGGACTTAAACTGGTTACCATAGCAAAGTGGCAAGGAGGCTCATAAGCAAGGAGTACCATTTGGCAAACAGACTATAAATTTATTGTATTAAGACAGAGGACTGTGAAAAAAAAAATTAGAAAGCTTTTTTTTTTTAATATATTTTAAACATGTATGAAGAAAATGATTGTGAACAGATGTTGAACAAAATGCTCTTGCTCACATAGCAAGTGTTGCTGCAAGTAATAGGAACTTCATGTTTAAAGCTCTGCAGACCTTTAGTGCTTTCAACAGTATACCATAATTTCTCCCCTTATGTTTCAAGGGTGTTGCAGAGATGCCATACCATGAATTAAATGAGCATCTGCTTAACAGAATAAATACAGATGTCTGTCCCCTGCTACTTAAAAATTACTTTGCAATATAGTTGTTTTTTTCCTACTTGATGAAGCGTGGTCATCTGAGTCTGCCTTGTAAATCAGTCTATCAAGTCCCTTGGGCTTGTGTAAGATGACGCTGGTGAGTGATGAAAAGTTAAATTGCTTTATGTGTCATAAATGTTACCAATAATGTCAAGTCTGATGATGTTTTTGGTACTCTCCTTTGACGATGTTGTTGATCTCAACATGAATCGTGTGCCTTGAACTGTGGAGTTCGGCTATTTAAGGCATCATTACCACAATGGTATCTTCATGGGTGGGCCCCACTGGGGAGATTTTTTGATGGCTCCAAGATATAGCCAGAAAGAGTGTGTTTTAAGGACAGAGCTTTTCTTCCCTGCTTGGTTAACCACATGTATGTTGCCTACCATCTAAAACAAGTGTTGTCCACCATTCTTAGTGCAAGAGTTGAGTCGCTGTTTTGGGGAGGATTTTCTGTATTTGTGCTATTGAATGTGAGTGTAAGTGAAATGAAGCCTCAGATTCTTGGATTAAAAAACAATGCTGCATATTTCCTTAAAATCTTCTGTGTTCTCAGTTTATCCGTTTCCAATGTATGATGCATGCTTATGCTGTTTCATATACTCTGGTAAATTTTCCACTTACCATACAACAA
The DNA here is from genome assembly GCA_013396835.1 of Psilopogon haemacephalus. Taxonomy (NCBI): domain Eukaryota; kingdom Metazoa; phylum Chordata; class Aves; order Piciformes; family Megalaimidae; genus Psilopogon; species Psilopogon haemacephalus. The sequence continues at coordinate 654,917 of VWZI01009168.1, forward strand.
GATAGCTCCGATTGAGAGAATTTGGGAGTCTTGCTGGCCATGAAAAAGAGGCCATTTAGCGTTAAGCCATTTTTACCCATAGTAACTGTAACTTGTAGAAGTGGTGTTCACAGAATGTGAGCTGAAATCAGTGCAGCCGTGGAGCACTGGAGTGAGCCATGGAATCAGGCTCCTAGGAAACCTCTATTTCTGCTCTCTTTTTAAGCTATTTCTTCATTATATTAAGTATTAGTGATTTGGGGGTTTGAGTTGAGATTTCTTTTGCTTTTTTCAGGGGGGGAGAGGGTATTTGGTGGGTTTTGGGGTGGTTTTTTTTTCCTTTGGTTGGTTGGTTGTGGTGGTTTTTGTTAGGGTTTTTGGGTTTTTTTCTATTGTTGTTTGTTGAGGTTTTTTTTGGGGGGGTTGGTTTTTTGTACTGTGGGGGGAATTTTGAAGTTATCAGCAAAAAAGTACCATCAAATGCCTACTGTATGCAGCACTGTGTTAGGATAACAGGGCAGAATCTGGACGGAGGTTGACTAGTCTCTGATGAGGTTAGGGGAGAGATGGAAGACCTTGGATCTGGCAGGATTCAACCAGCTTTAGAAAGAAATTAATGATAATATAATTGTGAAGGGAATATGTGAGTTTAGGATCACGGTTTATTTCATATTCACATATGACCTGTGCCCTCGGTAGCCCTATCACTGTCTGTAGTGTGGACTCTTTGGATGGAGGGAGCAATCTGTAGGGGTTGAGAATAGTTTCCTCCTTGGAAAGCAGTTATCTGCAACTACAATTAGCTGGGAGTGGCGATAATCACCCGTGGGTATCTATAGCCTGCAGGTTATTGTGCTGTAATATGATAACATGAGTGTGGGAACTCACCGTGGAGAAATAGCTCAAAATGAAGCACTTTGATGCGGGAGCTTGGGAAGTTGGAGTGTTGCCATCTACTGGCTGCCATCCTCAGAGAGAAGTCCATCAGCTGTTTATAGCTGAAAGTATTGCTTATTTGGAGCAGGAATATGAAACAAGATTTAGGCAGGAAAACTTCAAGACTTGTTAATAAAATAATTGTTCCTGTCTTTAGTGTGTGGTTGTAGTCAAAGACTGTGAGAAATGCCACTGGGAATACTCTGACAGGTTGTTACTTTTCAGGTTTTGGGCCCATGTCTGACAGGAGTATGGCTCCTTGCTCCCACATATTGACCAAGCTAGTTTGGGGCTTCCTGAGCAACCCCTATGCCCCGCACCCATCCTGCCTTCAGAATCTGGCTCAGTATTTTCAGGAAATGGGCTGGGCTGGAAGTTACTTTTTTTTTTTTTTTAATATTATTTATTCTACAGTTAAAAAAAAAAATTAATAAAGGCAAAACATATATTTGGACTCAGTAAGGAACAGACCAAATATCTCTCTTTTTAAAATTTTGCAGATCTGGCACTCTTTCCCCCTAGAAGAGGTGAGAGATGTTTAAAACAAGTCTGTTCCCAAAGGGAGATCCAGTATAGCTTGTGCAGCTCTTAAAAAGTTATACCGTGACTGACCTCAGTCAAAGGAAATATTTTGATGCGGTTTTGAACATTTTGCATTAACTATGTGCCACCGATGGGAATAGATTTTTTTCCCCTTTTTATTAAAGAAAAGAATAATAATTTGGAAATGAAAGAGTGCAGCAATAGTTTTCAGCAAATGTTATGTGGCAGCTTCTTTACAAAAGATAACCAACATGAAATGAAAAGAGCGATAAATCTTTTCCTTCATGTTGCCCAGTTCAAATATGTTTCAGTCTTAACAGTTCTTTCTGTAGTCATGTTCACAGAAATGTAAAGACCTTTTTTGTTTTTGATCTAATAACATAAAATGCTGAGTTTGAACTAGATTTAAAAAAAAAAAAAAGAAAATCAATTGTTCTTAAGCATTGTGAATACCAACATTTTCCCTTCAGTATTTTAAGCACTCTTTCAAAAGAATAATATAGTCTCTTTGGTATGTTTTAAAGCCAGATATGTAGGCACACAAACATGGAAATATTTTTGCTCCTCTGGCAGATCCGTCTGCGTGAGACTTAACTGATAAAGCAATGACGCAATTTTAAATAGATTTTTGTCACAGTAGTTCCAGGACACTGGATTACCAAAAACAAGGTTACAGAATTACCAGTGGGATTATATTTCTTACCAGTGAAGTAATACACAGTGCTAAGAACAAATATGTGAGGATGTATATGGCAGTTTTATATTTTAATGATTAAAGAGGTAAAAGACACTGGAATTAAGAACCTGATGTTTAACCATGGCTTGGATTAAGGAGTTGTGGCAGGTGCTGGGTTCTGGCTGGTACTTTGTTACTTGTGGCAGATTTCCAAAGTGTAACCCAGGATTTTTCTTTTCTGTTTTTTCCTTTTTTTTTTTTTCTTTTTTTGCAGCTGGTCTCCAATGTTCTCATCTTCTCCTGTACAAACATTGTAGGCGTGTGTACCCACTACCCAGCAGAGGTGTCCCAAAGACAGGCTTTCCAGGAGACCAGGGAATGCATACAAGCCAGGCTGCATTCTCAGAGGGAAAACCAGCAGCAGGTAAGAGCAACAGTGGGAAACAAAAAATGAAACTGTTGAAGCAAGGAGACTTCAGGGGAGTTTTTCTTCCCCAGTGCCCTGATGGACTTCTCTGCAGACATCAACAAATCTTGTGGTCTATGCTCTGTGTATTAAAGTCACACAATGTGCAGACATCCAGTCTAGTTTATTTGCACCCATCATTGAAGCCATGAATTGAATGCAGACGCAACACAGAGGCTTCAGATTGACCCTCTTTGTAAGGTCAAAGAATGGTGTATTTGTCAGCAGCACCACTGCTAACATATATCTCTAAGGCAGATTTTGAAGTGAAAGGTAAAAACTGATCCATAGAATGTACTGTCCCTTAATGCCTCCAAAGAGGGTCCTCCTCTTGCCTTCCACTAAGGTCCCTACCTGCTTGCACACTTCTGTATGCCTTGTAGGCCTCAAGTGAATTATATTTGTTCAAAAAGTGAGATTCATCACCAGCTTCAATGTTTTTTGTTACAAAAAGACCTTCTGCTGCCAGCTTACAACCTGGTTGTCAAGGATGCAGAGCATATGGATTCTCCTGCAATGAATCACGTGTCCTCAGAATTGGATACAAAGGACTTTTAGGGAAAGCTTGGCTTTTCCTTGCTAGCACACATCTTTGCCTTGCAGTACATCTCAGTGGTCTGTCTAGTTTGAAATTAATCACAAAATGGGGCTTCCACTTCTTCCTTGGGAGATATGTCAGAGCTTGATTATGGGTTTGGGGAAGAGATCAAGAGAATGAATCAGCTGGAGTATCTTTACGTCTCTGAGGCAACACAGCTTAATTCTCCCTCATATCTCAGACCATCTGCATCTATGTATTTGTCTTTTGGCAGCATTTCATGAGGTACTTCTGGCTGACGTACTTGCTGCTTAGCCCATACTGTGAAACAACATGTGCACATGCGTAAATTTTGTGTAGTATATGTATGAAAACAACATTCACGCTCAAGGCTCCCTTTTCCTTTGTAATGAGCGTAGTCTGGGAAAGATGAAACAAGCAGCAGCTCTTCCTTCCACACCTTGAAGTGGAGGAAAGGACTGAGCCAAGGAAGTCCCTCATTCTATTTATTGATTGCAACTATTCCTCCCTGCTGAGAGACTGCCTTAGCAGCATGGCCTAATTGCTTATCCTGTTCTGAATTTAGGAGCGTCTATATCAAAAGCAGTTCAAGCCCTGATAAATGCCCTGGCTTTATGCCTTTTTTGTCTCCTCCTCCCTAGGAAGTACTGTACCATACAGAAGAAAGCCAGGACATCAGAAGAACATGGGTCAAGGCCAGTCACTTAGAAATACCCTCCAGTTATTCCAGCAGTAACTGTGGATTATTTTTGGCTACAGTCTGCACTAGCATTGATCTCTAGGTTCAGTTCAGATGCATCCCTATGCATAATGCATTGAGATAATCTTGAGGTGACAGCAGACACAAATAAGGGCGTCTCAGCCTGCATCTGAGTCAGTATCCAAACAGGGGTGGAGAGAAAAACAGCTGCACAGCCAAAAACTATTATTGTTGCTTTACAGTAAAAGGGTGTTTATTTTCCTTTATTAGGCATCTACCAGCACCCAAAATTAGCAAGGAAGTAAGTAAGTACCCAACATATCAAAAGAAGAGAAACCTACTGTGATTTCATTATTTGGGATAACCCAGGGCAGAGCCATCACAGGAATCACTGTTACTTGATCAGAATAAAATACTCTTGGATGAAAGCACAAGTTTTCTCTGCAGTCTGTAGTGATCGAATACGTAGGATTTGAGTAAGAGATGGGTTATCAGGAATGCACAGTTTTGCTTCTACCATCTTGTCTTTTGTCTCTGAAAAGTTGTTCTATCTTTCTCTTTTTCATCTCTGTGTCACTTCGCTTGTGGTGAAAAACAAGTGTTATTAAACCTGTGACCAATTGGGTAGTCACAAGACATTAAATATTTGTAGTGCTTTGAGGTTATCTGTGTAGTACAGAGTCATCTTAGAGATGTATGTGCCCACGCATACATATATCTGTGTGTACATATGTAAGCAGAGTAGATCTGTATTGTACTTTTTCATCTGTGCCAGCTCTAGAGACTGGTGCTCCGTGAGATGCATTTGCTTAATGTATAATTCAGTGGAACTATACTTCCATCTTATTTTGAAGTGACAATTATATATGAATTTGCTCTTGCCTATTTTTTTTTAAACAGGTCAGAATGCTGCCTTGTTATACTTGTAAAACAGCAGCCTCAGTCACCTCAGTGATGCATAATAAGTGATTTTACAGTGAGAACTGCAGTACTTTCTAGTCATTATAGCAAAATGAAAATTGTACTCTAGTGGAGACTTTAATTTCTGTGCTCCATTTGAAATAAAACATATAGATGATGTTTTGAAGGTCTTTTAATGCGGTTTGTGGTTCACAAAGGCACGTGTTACAGACTTCTTCTGTTAGTTATTTTCAATGATCATGATGCTCCCAACAAACAGAATAAAGAAAATATCCAACTTTATAATATGTCTCAACTTCCTAATTAATTGGTGCATGAAGGAACGTTGTGCTTCATGTTTTTATTTTACCTGACAAGCCTATCTTACTCTTGGAGATTTCAAGTGTCTTGAAAATATAGATGATTTATACTGACAAGTGCCTGAGCTGCCAGAAAATGCAGGGCAAGGGGCTTTCAAGGAAAAGTTACCCAAAAAATTATGTGAAAAATCACTTGGAGTGCTAGAAAGAGATAATCAGTTACCTAACTGTGTCCCTGTTTAACAAGCAAGTGGAAAAAAAATAAATCTCCGTTGTTGTGCGCCTACAGGGAACGTACCAAACCTGTGGGTGCCTCTGAAACTCCCATTAAGCTCTGAGTTATTTAGAGGATATAGAAAATCACATGTAAAATAGCAGTTTTCACACATTTGATGATATGCAAATGACAACAGTGTATACACCAGTTACTCTGGAGAGCATACAAATGTGTTGTGCTTTTGCACTCAAGGAGCATGCCAACAGCTGACAGAAGCTTGAGGACACGTGCCTGATTCATCATCCTTTTTTGGAAAAAGTGGATATATAACTGTTAGAGCCTGCAGTATGCTGGGGAAGGTGAGAGTACTTTAAAAGAGGTTTCTTACTAGGCCTGCTGCAGTTTTGAGCAGAGGAGATAGAAATCTCTCCCAACACATCTTCTGTGTTATTGCTTCCTCTTCAGAGACTGAAGGCAAGAAGTAATTTCTTTAAGGTACACATTGAAGGGAAAGAAAATAAACATTAAAATACTGGACAGTGCTGCAGACTATAAAATGTTTCAGTGCATGCTGAGCAGGTTCCCTGTGAATACATTTTCCTTTGGTTCCCCCAAAGTTCCCCTCTATCTTTGGAGGAAGAAATAAATGGGAAACTTTCCATTAAATCTAGGAATTAAATTTAACTATAACTATAGTATGGACAAGAGGCTTGGTGACATGAGTAATTAGAAGGATTAGAGGACTGCTGACCTGTCTTGAGTCAGAACTTCATTTGGGTCCTACTGTTCCCTGTGTTGTTGAGAATTAATGAGCTGATAGATAAGGTTAGGGACCTTCATTTATGCCACATAGTGTCTGTCTTCAGGAAAGAAGGCCCTTTTCTTCCCTCTGCTCACTGCAGGTAAAGCTTTTAGGATTCTTCAGCTATTCCAGAGCACTGCCTGCAGCTTGGACCACAGTGGAGCTGATCCCAAAAGGAGATGCTCCACACCTTATTCAGCTATGGCAACAACTTATTTTGAACTGCAAAAAGGTAGAAATGGGAATAAAATGAAGGTATAGGCAGATTTTCTCAGGTGTGATTCCTGAAATACACCAGTGCATCCCTGGGGCTCGTGTTACGTGCAAATTTAAATTCTACAGCTTCTGCATGAAATTGCCACCAAATTTAGAGTAAATAACAAGGAGAGGTTTGTGTGTGAGTTTGGGGGAAATTACCATACAATCATCATTGTATCATGTCACTGATTTTTGGCTAGCATGCAAAACTATATATGGAACAGCTTGCAAAATACTGTTACGAAAGTCACACTAAAGCTATTATCAGTAAAAAAGAGTGCCACATGAGGGTGGAGAGGTGACAGCTGTTGATAACAGAGGTGATTATTGAAAATACTCTTGTAGGTGAGTGGTGGTTTACAGTTCTTCATACAATTGGGCAGAAATAGCGGTTTTAAATGTAAAAGTGTAATAGTATGTTGTGTAGCTGGGCTAACTTCCCATGCTAGTGTTATTGGGGCATTCCTATTGACTTTAGCTGCTAAGAACAGGATTGGGCCTGTTAATGTGCTTAGATGATAAGATAGGAAATGAAGGAATTTTAAGTGTTGCCTAAGAGTGCTGGGTATCAGACCTCTGGTGTTATGTGGAAGAAAACTTCACGGTGGTGTGGCGAGGGCGCACAGGAGATCAGACAGTATGATTTATAAGAGTCCTTCCAAGAGTGATAAACGGACACTTTTTGAGTTGCATGGCTCCTTCATTTGCAAAAATTTACCAGCTATGAATCATAAGCCCAGTGCATCTGGGATGAAAAATCCAAACTTTTTTTCTAAAATCATTGAATTCTTGTGAAGTGGCTGGGACAGAATTGCATATGACTTGTTAGGAGATCAGCTACTGGGTTTATGGAGACCATTTCACTTGGTTGTACTCATCTCTCACCAAACTGGTGACTCATTTTTCCCCAGTAAGGAACAAAGTGTGTTTGTTAACTGGGCAGCAGGTGTTTTAATTGGTTCATCTGTCTGACTCCACAGGAGCGTCTCCTGCTCTCTGTACTTCCTCGACATGTTGCCATGGAGATGAAAGCTGACATTAATGCCAAACAGGAAGATATGATGTTTCATAAGATCTACATCCAGAAGCATGACAATGTCAGGTAAGAACAGCAGTTCATCTCCCAGATGTGGGAGAGGAGAAACCCTCCCAGTGCTTCACACTTAATACCAAGAGATGAAGATGACCATGACATGTAATCCAGAACAAGTGTAAAGACACTGAAGTGTCACCAGTTGACTTCTGAAAGTCTGTTTCAAGGGGGATTGCCACATTCCTGCAACATCTTTGAGAAGTAACTTTAACTGATCTCTTTCTTTAGATTTTATCTTTTTTCCACCTCCTTTCTTAGAATGAGTCTCAGTGATTTTGAGGTGATATTTTTCTGTGTAGTTATTTTTTGGCAGTTACACAGACTCTTATGATAAGCCATGGTGGGGTTGCAAGTTAGAGACTGTCATGGAGTGAATTGCAGAACCCAGCTGAGGACATGCTATGGTCTCTGCTAGTCTGAAATTATAAATGGGGGATCCATTAGTGGCAGCCCTTGGCACCTGCTCAATCACCCAGTGACATGTTGCTCCTTGGTCTACCTCAAGGAGCTAAAGAAATTGCTATCCAATCTCTGGCAAGCCATGCAAAATCAAAACCAGTCTGTGTTGCTGGGGTAGTCCAGCCCTATGAATTTCTGAACACTACCAGGTTCCACTGTCCACTTCCCAATGGAGGAGATGTTAAAGTAGAACTTCAGTTGGATATCTTTACAGGCTGCAGTTGCCAAGTTAAGTTTCACTTAATCTTGGTGCGTTTTACTTTTGCTGTTTTACCTGACCTCTGGTGATCACTTATGTCTCTTCTGAGCCAAATCCAGGAACCGTGTAACAGCTCCATGAGTCTATAAATACTCAGAGACTGGGGACAGAAAGCTTCCCTTCACTAAATCTCTCTAATTCTGGCAAGAGGTTTTCCCATAAACTGCTGGCATAGCCTTCTCTCTTATGTGTGTTAGTGAACTACATTTTCTGATACTTGATGGTCAAGAAATGGAAGTAGATCTCTAATATAGTGTGCCCTTCATAATCTCCAGGTGTTGATGCAGTGAAAGTCGGATGAAATTCTGAATCCTTTAAAGGCATTTCCTTAGCTTTGGGGGATTGCAGGTAGAGGTAATGTGCAAGCATACTTACTAGGAAGAGATGGCTCACTGCTGAGTGTAGAACCTGATAATAAAACTCACTGAAATCAGGTCAAATCTGTGTGCTTACTTGGATGGACTTCTGTTCAGGCCTTCATATTTTTGATCATGACTCAGTAAACAGATAAGATTTGCTAGCAATGCTGAAAACAAAAACAGTATCAGATGTCAAAGACAATAATGGTTCAGTGATAAAAAATAAAGAAAACACATATGGTGATGAAGGTGAGAAGAGGCCATCCAGAGTGCCTTCAGCAGAGTATGTGCTGCAGTAGATTAGATTTCATGTCTCCATTCTCTTTTTCCTTAATGGCACTGAGCTTGTTCAAGAAGGTGTGTACATTTTTTTTATATAAATGTTGTTTGTGAATTTTCTTAAGAGAGAAATTACTTTTTTCCAGTACTCAAAGGTCAGCTTGACATTCATGTTAGATGTGACATGAGACTAGTCAGTATGGTATTACAGTCTTTCACATGTTTCCATGCTTCATTATTTGGAGGTCTGAAAGTTATTTGATACAGTCAAAACTTAGTAAAGGTGATTATCTCTTTAGGGCAATAATTAAGTTCTGACTATATTACTAAGTAAACAATAATAAACTTAATTTGCAACTTAAAAAAATTAAAGGCAGAGAGGAATCTGATGGAGAGGTCATGATTGGAAAATAATAGCCCAAACCTAATGACTGCTATGGGGACATGGAGATCTCAAAAGGTACAACAAAAAAAATATGCATGACCTAGAGAACAGAGAGAGAAAACAATTTGCTATGATTTTCAGTTGTGGCTGTGAAGTAACATAAAAGATGAAGTCTGTTTGCATAAATGGGTATAAACAGCAATCAGTTCCTGACACCATCCTGATCAGTAGCTAACAGAAAGCTTACACATTTAATTTTCTCACCTTGCGTATTTACTGAATAATATAAACACTTCTGCAGCCTAAAAATAATTTTAGTGTTGTTCATCATGGTATGACTGTTCAGGAATCAAGCCCTTACAGGTACTGACTGTTGCCATGTGAAGGGAAGCCAAGGTCTCAAAAGAATCTTTCAAAGATAAACTATTTAAAGGGTTATCTTCCTGAAAGTATGGACTTTGTTCCTACTAGTCCCTAAATCAAAGCCCACTGAGATAGTGAAAAAGGGAGATAAGAAATACGAATAAGACAGTATATGTACTGAAAGCAAATGGAAAGTAAGTTAGGAACATCTTCATGTACTTTAGGGAAATGAATAACTAAGTATGAATATTGAAAAAAGGAAACATGATTTGGAACAAATGACTCATTTCACACTAGGAGTTCAGCATGGAGCCTTTGCTCTTGCCTGGGTGCGCTGAAACCACCTCTAGTGGGAATAACTGCCAATGATTTAGAAGCGTTTATGTGCACACAGAAACACACTGGTGGTGGGGGGTAGTGTCTTGATGTGGATTAATGAAATGGCTGAATAAAAACAACCGTGTTCTTTACTGTTCATGGGGAAATGCTCAAGGGAAGGCTTTTGAGAGGAGAATACTTAGCAATTTTGTTTTGTTTTAGTCTCTATTCAAAAATGTCATAAGATCCAAGTTTTTATGAGCTAAAGGTTATTGTGTCAAGGCAATTGAGAAGTATGTGAAGTTGGTGCAAGGGTTCTGTGCCCAACTATTGAATCTGGCTTCCTGTTGGTGATTTATGAGCAGGAACATTTCCTCTACAGTTCATAGAAGTGGAAAGCGCTGTGTGTCAGCAAAGAGGTGCAGGTTTCCCTCCTCCAGCAGCTGTATCCAGTGATTCTCTTTTCCCACTCTCCCAGATCAGTTTAAAAGGTTTATTATAAATGAAAGTATAATGGATGAGAATTTTCATTAGCTATAGGTATAAAATTTTGGTTGCCATTGTCATGCCTGGAGCTTGAGATCTTAATTTTTACTGAATTTTCAAAGTGGGGTCGCTTGCTGAATTCACAGTCAACATGAAAATACTGAGCTTCACTGGCACTGGACATTTCCCTCCCAGCTGGGTTTAGCTTTGGCCTTTTGAACTCAGGAGGCACAGGAGCACAGCCTCTTGCACTTAGCCTGGTTTGACATTTTGTGGGAGAAAAGTGGTTTACTATATACTGTTTGAGACAAGATTAAATATTTGCAGGGATGATTTGTTCTGGGCTTTTGAGACCACCTCTAATTTTAATTAAAAACCAAACCAAACCCACTCTACTGGCAGAAAATGTTATTTAAAAATGAAATGAAGTTACTGTGTGTGGGGAGGGGGTTTCCTGGTTTAAATTGAATAGTCTTTGAATGACCGGTTCTGTGGTATGCTTAGTTTGTTTCTTTTTTTTAAAAAAAAAAAATCAATCTAAAACTCATGCAGAAATTAGTTCTTTCTCAGGTGCCTGTAGTAGCTCTGTAAAACACAGCCATGATCCTTTAATAAGGGGCAGTTCAGCCATGATATTGCTTACTGTGTTACACTTCTCTTAGGGGATGGGCTGTCTCTCTGTTTGGGCATATATGATGTTTTATGCAAAATGCAGTGGTCTTTCTGACCTCAGTGGGTAAAACAAAATCTTTTTAGAACCCTATCAGGACTTCCTGAGAATGAGTTCATAATCTCCTGCTTATTGTTATGGAAAGTGAAGTTCAGAAACTAACTTACCCATAACAAAAATACAATTTCCTGTCAGTATTTGGCAGGAAAATTTGTTTTAGGATTATTTAAGGTGATGAAGAGGTTTAGAGTTAATACACTATCTTATGATGCAAGTGAACAGAACCTTTTAATGGAGAAAACCATTTCCTGTCCAGATTTATTGAATGAGAGTTAACTTCAAGAATTTCAGAACCTCAGAGTATGATTTGACCTTTCCCACATATGTATGTGTGTGTTAAATATAAAGTCTATTGTCAAATGCAATCAGGAAAGGAGTTCCCAAGACTGTGCAAGTAATTTTGGGTAAACAACAAGGTTAATTATGTAACTAAATTGGTTCACATTATCATGAATGAGATTGTGGCTGATAGACAAATCCTAAAATACACATAGATAATATTGTTTGTCTATCATGCTTCCCAGGCAGAATTTTTAATGTTGTGCATTAGTGTTGCTATTTATAGTATCACACTGCAGTGATAATGGCTTTAATGTTATCTAGGTTTGGCCAAATATAGTAATCTCTGATATAAAAGGAGGTTTGAAGCCCTGTGTGAAGGGATAAAGGTTGGCTTTGTCATCAAAATTCTTTTGATGAACTGTTTCAAGAAGCTTATTTTAGAGCTGGCATCCAAGTACAGTGAAAGTGACAGTTTCCTCTTCCCTTCACATAATTCTCATGAATCATGTACTCAACATTAACCTATCTCAGAGTTTTTTTCATGTCTTGACAACTCAAACTAAACCATTTCCAGAAGTGGAACAGTCCATTTGCTTTCAGCTTTGTAAACAAAAATATTGTTAGTTACTTTTCTAATTTAATTACATTCTAACTGCAAAAATTCTCCCCCTAAAAATGACCAGATAGGTGCACTTTAACTGAGCATCAGTATGTTCAGACCAGCCACATCAACTTAACCTCTTTGTCTTACAGGAATTACGGTGATTAATTCGTTGTGGATGAAGTGTGTTAAATTCTTAGATGGCAGTGTTCTATGTAACTTTATTCTACCAAGCATGCAGTGACAGAACAAGAGAACACAGTCTCAAGCTGCACCAGGGCAGGTTTAGGCAGGATGTTAGGAAAAAATTATTTGCAGAAAGAGTGATTGGCATTGAAATGGGCTGCCTGGGAAGATGGTGGAGTCTCCATCCGTGGAGGTATTCTAAGAGGAGGCTGGATGAGGCACTTAGTGCCATGGTTTAGTTAATTGGAAGGGTTAGGTGATAGGTTGGACTCGACGATCTCAGAGGTCATTTCCAACCTGGTTTAATTCTGTGATTTAATTCTGTGAAAATTTATGAAAATTTCAGCAGAGCAAGTATCTTCTTTCTCCCTCTTCCCACTGTCCTTGCACACAGGACATCTTGTCTTAATGTTTCTTCCTGTTAAAAGACTTACCAATATATATAGTACAAAGCTGAGTTGTGATCACAGCTCCCAAGGAATATTGGTGTAAATGGACATATTAGGCTGTACCTTGCCAAAGCAAACTGCTGCTTAATGGTATGTTCCTGATGTTCAATATAGGCATGAGGCTGTTCTGGCTTGCTAACATTTCCTTTTGAAATGCTAAACAGGTTTATAATGAGGCATATCGTATCAAGCCCGGGTCAGACAGAGGGTTTCCTTTGAAGGGAGCTAGGCCAGTGGCCTGGTTTTATTCAGGAGCTCATCCCAATTGTGTTTTCAGGCATTTTCAAGAGGTTATTGAAGGTAAGCAGAAACCAGTTTAATTTTACAGTATGGTATGTATTAATTTCTGACAGTTCTTTCTGACACAGATATTGAAAATATCCATGGAAGATTCCCCAGATCTCTTGTCTCAGCCAAAATTTATGTAGCTTTCCAGGAAAGGACAGGAGCAGTATCTGGTTTTAGTATTTACTGTATAATCTATCTCCCTTCTTACTTTCTCCCCTTTTTGGGGGACAGCGCAGTGAAAATCGATGTTTTATGTTTGAAGAAGAGGAAGAGCAGCATTTAGCTGCCCAAGAGCAGGTTTTGATCCACGTATTGCTTCCTAGTTCTGTTCTCTTTGCCAGTCTGTGAGCTTCAATCTCCTTCGAAAATGTGTTCATGAGATGATTCATTGTTTCTCAACATCAACTCTTAGCAAGACTTTTGCCTTCTTTTCTCTACTCGAGGCAAATGCCTACAATTAGGTTACAAGAAGGTTGTTTTTGCAGGTAGGTGGGCAGGGGAAACTGTGGGTTTCATGTGGGTTTAGGGGCCCCCAGCATTTAAGTGCCATAGTTTCTGGTTGAGGCTGTAGGCTGAGAACAGTGAGTAGGAAGGAAATGATCAGCCTTCCCACACCTTTCCCCAAATGACAGCAGTGAGTTTTACCTAGATGGCAACTCTTCTATTTCCCTATCAGGAGCTGGCTCCTGGGAACTTCACCTGTGAGTAAATTGTGGCTTTTTAATTTTCCAAAAGTTAAAACTATTTCTTTCTAAGTTATCAATAATTTTTATGAAGTGCCAAAATAGGTTTCACCTATGGGTGAAGGTGACTTACTTTGCTCTTACTACCACTAATTGCTTGACACTTAACCAATTTGTTGGTTTCAAGAGGAAAAATTGGTGTGTTTTGGAGAAAGGCATTCAAGCTAAAATCCACATGTAAAGGAATTTGCTTATTTTGCAGTCGTTGTTACACCTGAACTTGACATCAAAGCTGTGCAATAAATTTAACCATTAATATTAAAGCAGGTATTTCAGCTCAAGATCACAGTCTCTTTTGAATGTGTTTCATAGAATCATAGAATCATGTCAGGGGCTGGAAGGGACCTGGAAGGATCATCTGGTCCAGCCCCGCTGCCAGAGCAGGATCACCTAGAGCAGATCACACTGACAGGGTGTGTATTCAAGACAGTTCCTGAATGTTTCCAGAGAGGGAGACTCCACGACCTCCCTGGGCAGCTGGTTCAAGTGCTCTGTCATCCTTACAGTGAAAAAATTCTGCCTCAGGTTCACATGGAACCTCATATGCCTCAACTTTCACCTGTTGCCCCTTGTCCTGTCACTGGGCATCACCAAGAGGCTGGCTCCATCCTCCTGGCACTCACCCCTTGCATATTTATAAACATTTATCAGGTCACCCTTTAGTCTCCTCCAAGCTTAAAAGCCCCAGCTCCCTCAGTCTCTCCTCATGGTTCAGACTTGGAAGCTTTTAAGCCAGAGAATAGATCAGGTTTATATATTTTACCAGATCTTCCTCTTTGCATGTGCACAGCAGCCTTGGTTAAGTGTTGGCATGCCAGCTTGGTCAACTGCTTGGCTGTCTGCAGATCTTTCTTTTTGACCTGGGAATATGTTGTGATCTCGGTCCCTACTGGAAACTCCTGGTGTCTTCAGGGCCGTGAGAAAGCCTTGTGTACCCTGTGAAGAACAAAACAGATAAATAACTGGCTGCAAGGCATCCTGCTGGGTGCACTATATAAACATGTGTGTTGGAAAAAAGATAACATCTCCAAAGTGCAGCGAGCCAGGTGATTGCAGATCTGCAGCCACCAGCAAGCCATAAGCAATTAGGAAGGGCCTGTGATGTATAATTCACACCTTGCTATTCTGAGTTTACACAAGGGTCTGTGAAGTTCACAGGGTGATGGATTGAGAATTGTTAGATGTTTTAATGATGAAATACTGTGAATAGTGATTTGGAGAGAATAATGAAGGTGCCCGAAGAAGTTTACAGAGCACCATAATAATTCATTATATTTATTTGGATTTTCTTTTTTTTTTTTCTTCAATAGTAATAAAAACAAATTATTATTTCTTTTAAAATTAAAGTCTTATTGCTGATTGGCCTGATAGAAAAAACAAATATATCAAATTTATGGTAAAAAAAAAAAAAATCAAAGCACGTTTATTAAACTCATCCATCCTCAGTCTTCTCTATTCTGGAGTAACTTTAACAAGAAAGATTGAGTCTTCTTAGACCAAAACTTTTCTTACTTTCTAATGACTTACTTGTACAAACTTAATAAGTTTCAGTTTATGAACTGCTTTGTCATGTAGTTAACATGCAAAGTGGTTTTCAGAACATTGAGTTTATATAACATTTGAAGAGGTTCTTGTTAAAATTATCCCACCTTTTTGCTGCCTCCTTAAACTAGAATGACTTAAAAGCAAAAATTAGTTAATTTTTTTTTTTAATTCTGTTATGCACTGAACTTTGTAAAACTATTTAAAGACCTCTCACAGAAGCTGTTAAACAGAGGCAAAGTTTTGAATGAGAATGGATTAACTTCTCTTGTCTTATACTATATTTATATCCCTCAACAACTGCTGCTAATTTGTGCATCTGTTCTTATGGATTTATATATAATTTTGACACTAGATAAATGAAGAAGAGACAAAAGCTGAAACCAATTAGTGGAAAGAGCTCTCAAGTGATCTGGTATCCTGTGACTCAAGTTAATGCATTGCTAGATTGAGTCAGTAACCGAAAGCTATAGTATATTTTTTTAACTTCTCCTTTTTTATTAATTTTTGCATTATATTAAGTGGTAAAAAGTTAGGGAGAGGCTGGTACTGACTATATAATTCCACACTGCATAATATCCATAAATGATGTTTTTATAAGAAACCAGGCTAAGAACAGGTCACTTCCGAAACAGGACTAATGGAAATGAGAAGCAACAGGACTGCACAGAACAGCAAAGAAGGCAAAAGACCAAATATATTAATTTCAGCAAGTTCACGCTGTTGGCAGGGCATTGGCCTCGTGGAGTGATAGAGATGCTCTGGCCTCATGGAGTGATAAAGATGCTCTTTTTAGAAAGTTGAGGTTTCTTGATGTCCAGTTATGTCTCCATTTTGAAGCCCTAGCAAAATGCATTCAGTTTTAAGTGGTGGGAATAAGGATTTGTAAGATCATGTAGGTTCAGAGGACTTGGAAGTTTCAAAATAGTTTTCAGAAACTGAAAAGAAATGTGTGTGATAGGATTTTAAAAAAGAAACATGATGCAGGAATACAGATGTTATCTTCCCTGATTCCATGGCCAGCAGGGATCTCTGTGGTTGCTGTATGCATGTTTGGCAAATATCTGGGACTCTCAAAAGCACTGAAAAATTCTAAGGATGTTCTTAACCATTAACTGTGTCCTTGTCTGAGTCAAACACCTAAATGAACCTCTTGAATACATAGGAAAATCATCAGCTCCCTTAGCTCCAGTTTTTTAGACTCAACTTTCTAGCCCAAAACCCTAGTACAGTGACTTCGTGTGAAACCTGGATGTGTGTCACTGTCAGCAGAATGTTCACATCTACCTTCCTGTCGCAGCACTCTTCCCAGTAAGTGGCATACAGAAAGCTGGATGATCATGGGCTTGTTCAGTTGTAAGATCACCTATAAATGCCTATTTATCCCCATTAGTAGCTGTACAGAGTATCTGGAAGCACAATTTGCCCTCCCACATGAGGAGGAAGGCTAAGTGTGTGAGGTATTGGGGAATTCTTCCAGCAGAGCTATACTAGTAACAGCTGATCCACTATGTCGGCCCATTTCTTTGGAGTGTTTATTTTGTTGGTGGTTTGGGTGGTTTTGTTGAAGCACAATTCTTTATTATCAGAGCACTGGCTCCATTTCCTACTTATTGTGAGAAATGTGTTGCTAATAGCTTACCAGGACAGCACTTCTTCTAAAGCTACTTAATTTGTGTTATCTAGAAAGCCTGGCAGACCCATACATCAGTGCTGAATGCCTCAGCAACGTGGAAAGATGTTTCATAACATTGTGGGCCATGAAGGGAATGAGAGCCCCTATG
Organism: Psilopogon haemacephalus; assembly: GCA_013396835.1. Taxonomy (NCBI): domain Eukaryota; kingdom Metazoa; phylum Chordata; class Aves; order Piciformes; family Megalaimidae; genus Psilopogon; species Psilopogon haemacephalus. The sequence goes on from VWZI01009168.1 coordinate 671,879, forward strand.
TTGCGGAGCTGATGAGATATTTGTGAGATGGGCAAGTAGGTAAAAGAGTTGGGAAAGACAAAAAGACCTTGGAAAAGAAGGGGCATGATAAGAGAATGGAACAGAGATGTATATGGTTTGAGGTAGTGGACAGCTCTGTGCCACAGCAGTGATAGTGGAGAGTCTCCAATCTTGGAAGCACACACACCAGTGCACTGCTGCTATTTGCTGTGGCTGTTTCCAAAGCATGAGCTAATAAGAATCAATTTGTAGAATAAAACAAACAAAACTTTGGCTTCTGCTCAAGGAAACTTGAGCAATTGTAGTTACAGATCAGGCTTTGACAGAAGCCAAATGCTGATCCATAAAAGTATAATTACTCAGTTTCATTTGGAACCTTTTGTTCTGGATTGCATTCAAAACTACTGTAAGCCCCTTTGTGAGATTCTTTTTCTTTCCAGGCAGGAGAAAAAGAGGCCTTTTGATTTAATAGTTTTACTTTCTTTCAATTAAAATGGAGGGGAAAAAATACATTGTCTTTGCCTTTCTTCCTTAAGAATCTTCCCTTCTGCAGAACAGCAGTCAGCAGGTCAGTTTAGTATTACAGATTAAACCTACAGACAAAGATGGGTTGCAGAATATAAATGGTAAATGATACCCTGTTTTTAAGATCCAGTACTTTTTGTCATTTTCAGCTACAAACTGAACAAAATTTTATTGCTGAATTTGGAAGCATTTGCAAATGTCTTGCTAAGCCAAGAGACCTTGAAATTGCTGATATGATTTACCTGTTGAGCTCCTTTTCTTTGGAAGTATGTAATGGTGGAGCAGTAAATTGAAAATGGCATCTTCTCTGAAAGCCTAAAGTCACCCAGGGGTAGGGGAGAGGGGTAGCAGAGAGGAGAGGAAATAGTATCAGAGAACACCTGTACAAAACTAAAACTGTCTTTAAGGATGGAATATGTAATTTGGGGGGTATTCTGATTCTGAGGATACCATAGGATGGCAGGAAGATGGAAATGCTTTGTGTTTCTAGTTCATTCACTATAAAATGGCATCTGATGACAATCATCCAGGGTTTTGTAATGCAGAAACCCAATATGAATTTCACTAGTATTTATTAGATCAGTAGATGTCACTTAAGTCTTGTCATCTGTAAATGTCTTTTGTGCATTCTCTCATCTTTTCTAGATTATTTTTGCTGCAGATTCAAGGATTGTTTCTAGTGGAGGATCAGCAAAGCTGCACTTTGTTGTCTGTCATGCTGTACAACTTTATCTTTTTCCATTAAGTATATCAGGCAACATTTATTGTGTTACTAATAACTGAACAAATTCTAAGTCATCTTGCTGAGTAATGGGCACTGCCTGCAAACATCCACTTCCACTTTTTAGTGCCTTATACACTCAGAATCTCTTGTGTGTATCCACTGCTACCCGTCAACCCCACAGGGGAGGTTAGGTCTGAGGATGAAGAGCCTGAGATTGACAGTGATTTTTAAAATTTGATTGGGAAGCGAGGCTGATTAGTGCTCAGAAACGCCTGGCTCTTGCTACTGACGCGTCCTAACAACTAGACTTTGAAGGCTCTGTCCTGCCTGCGCAGCAGAGGAATTATGCAGAAGGAACAAGCAGGGAGCATGCACAAACACATGCACTCTGTGCTCAGGACTGCTCGTGACTGTTGGCTGTATCTCCAGGGGGAATTAGTGCTACATTTTGGCTGGATTGCCATGCCAAATGGGCATCTTTCTGTTTCTCACTAAAATTAAAACCCAGAGCAATTAACTAATTCAGTTGACATTGCAGGTGGCAGAAAATAAAACACAAAGGCAGTGAAGATTTGAGGAGACACCAGCCATGAAGCATGCCATGCTCTTCCTGGGGCACAGAGGCTTGACTCGCATGCTGCTGTGGGATATCCAGTTTTGCTTTTCCCATGTGCCAAAGGGCATTTGAGGCCACATTTGCTAGGAGAAGCCCTAGCCAAAGAAGCCATCCTCCTTCTCTTTTTATAACTGTTTCATTTTTTACATAAAAGACTCAAACCTAAAAGCAGCAGCTTGAATCCCACTGTCCCATATCATGGAGCAAACCATAATCAGCAGGGCAGAGTGAGGAGTTTGATGTCTCTGCTCCTAACCCCTCTGTTTTATATGTAATGAACATTGCACAAGGTCCCAAGGACACCCCCATTCCTAGTCCAATATAGCCCATTGTCTAGGCTGGATTCAGGCAGAGGGAAAACTAGATCCATGTTTTCTCACTTCTCAGGCAAAGGGTCTTAAGAGACAATTTCCTTGTTTGCATTCTCATTCCATTTGCTTCTATTTGCAGAATACTAAGGAATCAAGGACACAAATTTCTGTGTGCATTTCTGATCCTTAAAGAGGTGTCAGTCTGTTGTGACAGGCCAGTGGTATTTTAGCTGGCAGGAATAGAGAGTCTCACCAAAGATTTGGCTACAGTCATGTACCAGGCAGTGTGGGTGTAGTAGGGATGTTCTTAAATGCTGAACACATAATTCTTTATTGGAGCTGTGGACTTAGTCTGAGCCCTGTCTGTATTTCTTTTTTTAAAAACCACCTCTGCCACCCCAAACACACAAAAACTAATCAACCAACCAACCAAAACACCAAACAACAAATCAACCCTAAAAATTCCAGTCAAGTGTGACTGTAAGATGCTATCATGAGGCTCAAACTGAAGTGACAATTTATCTGCTGGGTCAGAGCTCAGAGGTCCTTGATTAACCACAGCATGTCTGAAGCATCCAGGAGGGGCAGGAGCCAGCAGGATCTTGGGAATTATTTACTTTTTCCTTTCAGCGCTGTTAACTTTTTCTGGTTCTGTTTGTAAGGATTGTGGTAGCTGGCTGTTGTCAGCAGGAGTTTTTTTCAGTTGCATAAGGGCTGAGAAAACAGTATCTGTCTGACTTTTCCACGGTGAATGGCTTTCAAGTGAAACCATGGCTGCAGTTATTGTGCTCTAGCTGTGACACTATAAATAAAGTTATTAACAGCAATATGTAAATAGGTTTCTATTTTTGTTCCCTGTATTGTTTGCTAAATCTAGGGCAGTTATTCAGTAAGAATCATCCGCTATTTAGCACAGAGCCTACCAACGTTCGATGCTGTGTGGGCTGCTTGCTTTCCCCTCCTCGCCCCCCCTTTTTTTTCTTTCTTTTTTACACTGGCTTTCAGAATCCAGCTCCTTTGCAAGTTTGTTTATTGTGATATATAAGAAATAGAGTCGCTGTGCTAAGCGTTTTCGGGGCTTCCAGAGAGTGGCTTGGTACTTAGGAACAGAGAATCATCTCTTGATATCTGAACTATGGAGACACTAAAAGCAGCTACACAAACACCAAATACCACAGCTGCTATTTGTCTTAGTGTACATCTTGCAAATTCCAGTTTGTTCAGAATCTTTACTGTTTGTGTTCTCTTTGCCTGCTCTGTTTCCTTCCTCTCCCCTCTCCATCGCTCTGGATCTGCCTGCTCACACTGGAAACTTGTGCCGCCTTAATTCATGCAGCTACAGCACAGCCCCCTGAGGGAAAGCAGGGATATGTTGTTTTAGAAACACTTTACTGCAGTCATGCCTGCTGCTATCTGGAAGAGCAGATTATTCTAGTCCAAGGCATCTGTTTAGAAACCCAAATGCTAGAGACAGGAGTTCTGTTGCTGTTAACGTTCAGAGTGTAAAAGACATTTCACATGAGGCGGTTTGTTCAAACTTCTTCCTGTTCTGCAAGTGAATTTAGCTCTTATTTCCCTGAAGCCTCTACAGGAAAAGTCCCAAGCTTTTCCTGCTGTGACTCATTAGCCACAATTTTATTGCCAGCTGTGTTAGCTTTCAGATGGACATGTGCCCTTCATGGCACTTTAATTTCATTTCATGCAGCTTTGTGAAATGCGACCATAATGCTGGGACTTAAGCAACTGTGTCTCCAGTTTCACTCTTGGCTTGAAATTGTGTGGTGTATATGTAAGAGATTAATATGCAGAAGTTGACGTTTGTGACGCTCGCTGTCCTGAACTGAACTGATCTTGTCCTTTCAAATGCCAGGCACCTTGTTGTTGTTATTGGTTGGTTGGGTTTTTTTTATTTGTGTGGGGTTTGTTTTGTTTTGTTTTGTTTTGTTTTGATCTTCAAGTCAAAATTGCTGCAAGCATGGTGGCATAGTAGACAGAAATCAAATAAGGCTCATTTTGCATATATGTAGAAGGATCTAGCAAAGTAACTTTCCTCTTATTTTTATGGTCTGAGACATAGTACCATAGCACATATTTTAAGTGGTCCCTAAGGTGGTTTTCTATGCTATAGAAAAGATCCAGTCAGACTCTATTGATTTTATTGGTATTACCTCACTGGTAAACTAATAACTGTTTATGGGAACTTCATTTGGAGATGGTATTTTGTGAATATTGAGAGCGCCAAGCAAATGGCTTAGTGAAACATCTTCGTGCATTAACACAGAAATTAAATTTTCCAATGGAAAATGCAGGAGAAAAGCCATTTCTTTATATGTGGATATATTATTCTGATGGTGGCAATTATAGTAATTCTCTTGAAATCAAGTTAGAATTATATACCTGCTTCATTATGAGAAGAAACCACTGATTGCAAAAGTCACGGGAGAATCAGTGAGAAGTTAAAAAGACTTATATATGCACTGGGCAGACCTGCCACTATCCCTGCTTCAGGATCCAGTGCAGATGTTGCCTGGAATCATGAGGCCAGGATTCACAGTCTTGCTTTGCCACGGTTTTCCCACATGACCCTGTTATGTATTTTCTTCATATATCATACTGCTGTCTCTGTAGAATAGTCTGGTGTTGCTCTTCTAACACCAATGATATTCCAACAATTGCTTAATGCCAGTTTGAAGACTTCATAGGCTTAAGGAGCTAGAGATGCAGTGGTCCATTTCATTCTATAGAGAAAGGCATTTGTGATAGAGCCAGCTAAGTAACTGATCACAGAAACAAATGATGGGCTATCAAAGATTAGTCTCAAGGTGTCTTGATAGCTATTATCTTGACCAGCATAATTTTTTTTAAAAGTGGTGTAAATGTTCTGGTGCTGAAGTATATAGTCTGAATGTCATCAAGTAGACTTAACACTGTTTGCTGTCTATGAAATACTGGACATACACAAAGTATTTGGAATAGGAGATATGCCAAGGCTTGAGAGGATGCATAAAATTTGAAATTCCCTCTTCAAGGATGATTTTTGCATAGAAACACTCCTTTACCTAGCTCACTTATACTGCCTTCTAAGGAGAAGTGGGTTTATTGGTGATATTAATTGTACAGAATGTCATTATATTGACATTGTTTTTTCATACCAGTGGGAATTTTCTGTGTTGCCAAAGGGAACCAAGATATCAGTTCAAATGCCTCTGATCAATTGCAATGTGATAATAGATCACATCTTAAAAAACAAACAAACCCTTTAATGTTAACTCTTAACCCTCATAAAGTTGGAAGAACTTTATTAATGAGTTGAGGTTACCTATTCATTACTGGTTCTTATCAGGTAAGGAGTATTACTGTACAGTAAGCAGATAACAAGTTCAATTTCCTGCAGGATTGTTTCTTTTTATTTAATTCTGAAACTATGGCAAATCTCTCTTCTCACCGAAACTGTCATGGGTTTCATTATTAACTTTATTATCAGGCTTGTTTATTGATACATAACAAGTTGATTCTCCTGTTAATGATCTGTACCATTTTTTTTGCCCAGTTATTTTACCTTTCAAAATAAGTAATGAGCGATTATGTCTGCACTTTAAAGTTGTTCTCCACTGGCATTGCATTGGTATTTCTGAGAAGAGTGGCCATTGCAAGTATGCACAATTAAGTTTCTCTGTTTGCTTTGGATCTGTTTGCTCTTTCCAGTTGTATCAGTGTCATTTTAAAAGCACAGCTACTTGATTAATTTAAAAGTATAGAAATGAGGAGGCAATGAGTCAACTCATGTTGACTGTTCTAAAAAGGATGGTGAGTCTCACATTCCTATTCTTCAGCGGTTTCCCCTGAAAATGGACACTTCAGTATTATTGACCTAGTAAGCTCCCAAACACAAACAGTGATAGTGTCTACAGAACCTCACATCACTTGTCCTTTCTCAGCTTGTCACTGAAATAGTCTGCAGATTTTGGCACCTGCTGTCCTTGGGAAAACGGTATAACAATGTGAAAGGCATAGTTGCTCCTTAATGTTTTAAATTAATGACATTTATACACTAATGTCATGCTTTCATTATGTGGTGATTTTCTAGAGGGAAAAGTCCTGACTTACAAAATTGCTGAGTAAATAAATCACAAAAGGACAGGACAGGAGGGAAGCTAGTGGAGAGAGTGAGCAATATGGTTCAGTTGAAATGAAAGCTGCTTGCAGAATTACTACAGCTTTCTAGTTAAGGAGTACAAAGTCATCATTATGCAGGGGAAAAGTAGACTGGATGCAGTTTACACTGCTCTTTCTTTCACCATTAAAGACAAAGACTCAAGCAATATATAACACAAAGCTGCTAAAATTTGATCAGATCCAGCTTACTCAATATCTATTCCATGTGCCTGGCCCAAGGTATACATAGGAAACTGCAAACTGTGCCAAAATTTACTACCCTGTTGCCTTCTCTGACAACTATTGCTAGCACACAGCCTCTACACAACAGGCTGTCTTTTGGTTTAATCCTTACAATTTTAGTTGTTTCCTTTTCCTGTTGCACAGCTTCCAGGGCTTCTGTCACTTCTGCAAACTGTTCACATAAAGGTGGGCAAGGAAGAATAGTGCCAGACTGCTACAGCTGTGGTGATGGATAGACCCTTCTCAAAGAATTAGCTTAGCTCTGTCTTATTTCTTCTTGTTTTCTGAAATGCCAGAAAACAGAATGCAAGAATGCTTATTGCAAAAAGTATACTCAGTCTGAAAACTAAAAAATAGTATATTTCCCTTTTTGTTTTATATGCAGTTCTGGATTTAAGGCTGTCTTGTAGGATAAGTGAATCTGAGATAAATTTTGGTGTGGGCTGGATCTAGCTCCAGTTTGGACAGGCCTGCCAGCTGAATTGCACAGGCAGACCCTGATGAGTGAGTCTAGGTTTGCTTGCAGCCAAAGCAAAGACACACCATCAGGGTTCACACTATCCGTGGTTCCTTTGTGCCTTTCTGCAAAGGGCCATGTATGTACTTCAGCTTTGCCTCTCTACGCTTCCCTGCAGTTGGAGTGAATTTGGTATTTCACCCACTTACATGGCTTTTTCCCTGACCAGAATGATTGGAAAAAATTTCACATTCCTATCAGTCCCTTCTTACATAGATGAAAAAGCTCTAAAATCCCTCTTTATAATAAAAATCTCACTTAGGCCGCTTGAATTTAGTCTTTATGTTCAACAGCCAGTAACATCTAATTTAACTTGTGATGATGGAGTAATAAAATTCCTTCCACTCATCTCAAAGACATCTATAATCTGCTCCATGTATAGTTTTGGCTGGTAGCCACTGCATAGCTATATTTATTTGCTTTGCCTTCCCTAAATAGTTTTTTCTTCCCAAAAGCCTATTTATTATTCTTGTTTCCAGTGAAGAATCAATCTGGTTAAATATAGCCTGCTAAAATATGAAAATCTGTTTACTTGAGATGTTTAGAGGGAGAAGGTTGCAGATTTTTCATTAAAAAAAATATATATACAAAATGAGTACAATGCTGCTGAGCTATACCAAAGTTCCAATAACTAGAGGGTTGCTAGTCATGCTTGCAAACTACAAACCTAGGAAGGTCATGGAAAATCTTTTCCCTGTGTGACTGGTACAGTCTTTGCTTTCTAGTTAGTGATTTCTGGGTCATAATTTCTTTTCATTTCCTGTGGTGATGGATATAGCACAGGTGTTGAGGTGAGGAGCCCTGCCCATGATGGTGCCATTTTCCTCAGCAAACTTTGGTGCCAGCAAGGTCATGCACTCTCAGCAAGACATTCCCAGGAGCATGCTAACACAGAGTGAGCTGCAACCGCTGCTGCTGAGAGTTTGTGCTGGAGATGTGCATCTCTCAGCCGAGTCCCCCAGGCAGTTCTAACCTCCAGTAACACTTATTTGAGAGAAAATCAAGTAAAGACAGGACTCTGCAGTTTATATCTTTGCAATGAGCCATGCTGCTGTCATGCCCTGTGGATGGCAGTCTGTGTGCTGCCACCAGTGTCTCCGAAAGCTATCTGGTCTCCTGCTTCTTTGTCAGTTTTGACCCTGTCACAGCTTCAGATGGTAAGATCTTGCAGAGGGAACTTCTCAAATATGAAATCTGGGTTTGGTTTACGTTTTTGTCTACATTGGAAGAGGGACAGGAGGCTTTCTGCCTTTTGCTGTCTTCTGGGCTTTGGGTTTAATAAGGTTTTAGGTGTGATTCCTCCTGTTTTGTGTTATTCTCTCTCTTTCTGAAGTGTTGCTTTCCTTATCACAGAGTTGGTGTACATATGTGCCTTCTCACCATCTTGAGCAAGTGGGAGCCAGCATGACTGATCTTAAGATGGAACACTGTCACAGTGCTTCCCAAAGGGAACCTGTGCCAGCCAATGTGTCACACAAGTGCTGTAGCTCATTTGAAACAACAGGTGTTTTCCAAGGCTAAACAGATCTTCTCTGAAATGACCATATAAGTTTAGGAAAGAGAGTGTATATTTTACTGTTGCTTTTTGGTTTTCCATGACTGTATGAAAAGGAAATATTTTAACCTCTGGTCTATCTGATGTCCTGCTGTTCTGGGTAACTTGTTTTGCATTACTAAGGCTAAGACCTTAGCTTGTCACATAGACCTCCCTAGAGAGCAAGGCTGACGTGCTGTTGAGACCTGAGTCAGTTTGGAAGTAGGTTGCAGCCTTTGCTGGACCGGTCACTGGGCTGTCACTCAGCACAATGATCTGTGTGGGCCACTTCTTCCTTCTTAGGTGAGCTTTGCTGCTCTTGCTTGCATTTATACTGCTCTACCTAGACATGCTGCTTGGCCACGGTCACTGTGCCAGCGCTGTGAACTTTAGCCTAGCTTGTTTTGGTTTGTCTTGCTATTTCTGCTATTAAATTAAGGAGGGAAAGAGCATTGTGAGATGTTCTTACTTAGCATTCTGGAAGCTAAAATTATTTTTGTGGATAGGATGGGCAGAATAGGGAGGATCTTGTCGTCCAATCCCCAAGTGGCTATAGCTAGAAAAGGATGGATGTGTCTTGATGCTACATCTATTCTAGGAACTTCTGGATTAACTTAACACTACGTTTTTTGTAACTGGAGCTGGGTTATAACTTCTAGGCTTACAGTACTAACAGGGAAGTAGCTTTTAAACAGATGTCCAAGTGCAAAAATTGACTTCTTTACAAACTGCTTGAGAGATGTTCCTGCCTTGAAAATACTCAAAAGACATCAGAACGTGGTCCTGGATAACCAGCTGTCCCTGCTTGAGCAGGGGGTTTGAACAAGGTGCCCTGCAGAAGTCCCTTCCAACTTCAACTGTTTTTTGATTCTGTGAAGCCTAGTTTGGTGTTAACAGCTTGGCCCAGCCCTTCAAGTGAGAGGTTTGTCATCCTCATCCCAATCCATCCTTCTTTCTTCTTCCCTGTTGAACGAATGACTTAGTGACATGCAACACCAAGAGCAGTGGATGGTGTTGTCAAATAACAGTAACACCCCGAGACATTGTACCCTACCAATTAGCCCAGTGATTCATCAACACGGGCAAATTGCCTACAGCAAATGGCTTTCTCTGGTTACACCTTTGCTGGCTGAGGCTTGTGTTTAGTGAACAATGATTATTTGATTATGGTACATTAACTTTTTCTTTTCTTATAGGCAGCATTCATTGTGGTAAAATACCATGGCTTTGATTCACATGCAATCAGATGCACTTTGCTGGTTTTATAAGTCATTAAAGCTCAGCCAGTCTGGGGTTTTGTTCTGTTTCCCATGCAGTGCCTGTGGTGTTCAGTTTCCAGTAACACATGGTGTTTATATTCATAACTGGCATTACCGTTGTGATGGTGATAGGGTTTGTGTTCCTTGCCTCGCTTGATTTATGTTGTGGCTGGCGTGTGTGGCACGCACATGTCTTGAAATAGAACACGACTGGGTTTTGGTTTTACATTAGAAGCGCTGATGATTTAATTTAACGTTTTGAATAATTCTGCATTTGCAGGGAAACCTGCCCGTGTCATGTCCCTCCTTTAATCACTCTGGTAGCTTCAGATGTTTAAGACTATGCTCAGAATCATTCTCCGTAGGTGTATCGTGTGGTTTTTAAATGTCTTATGTGGTTTTCCTGCTTCCTACCTTGTCCTTAATTATTTCTATTCCAGTTTTCCTCTCTGGAGATATTCAAAACCTGCCTGGATGCATTCCTGTGTGATCTGGTACAGGAGATGCTGCTCTGGCAGGGGGTTGGACCAGATGATCTTTCGAGGTCTCTTCCAACCCCTGACATTCTGTGATTTTGTGATACCTTGGTCTTTTGTTTTCTACCAAGGTCTTCTTGCACTCTTGCTAAGAACCTTCTCCTTTGCCATCTGAAAGATCCTGTAATGCTTCTGCCACAGGGTATGTTAGCAGTGGAGTAACAGCAAGGATCCTGTGAATTACAGGAGATAGTTTTAAATGACATGGAGTAGTAGGACCCAAGGTGCAGTGAGATGAAACTGAACAGAGGGTGAAAGCAGCCCAAGCTGGGCAGACTCACACTGCTGATCTCTGGGATGCTGTACTGGGGCTCTTGCAGATACTTGAGCTGCCTGACCACGTGTACCTTAACTATTCCACAAATGCATTACAGACCAAAAAATGAGAAAGCTGAGCTCGACACTTTGGGAATTTTCTCCTCTTGTCTCTGCATCTTAGCTGCTCCTCTCCATTTCTCCTGGGCTGCATCAAAAGATTTGTGGTCAGCAGGTTGAGGGAGATGATTCTGTCCCTCTGCTTTGCTCTTGTGAGACTTCACCTGGGACACCTGATTCTGGAACCCCCACCATAAGAAGGACATGGATCTGTTTGAGAAGGTCCAGAGGAGAGCCACAAAGATGATCAGAGGGCTGGAGCACCTCTCCTGTGAGGACAAGCTGATGAGTGAGTTAGGTCTGTTCAGCCTGAAGAAGAGGAGGCTCTGGAAAGACATTATAGTTGCCTTCCAGTACCTGAAGGGGCACAACAGGAAAGTTGGAGAAGGACTGTTTATAAGTGATAGTACAAGGGGCAATGGTTTTAAACTATGGAAAGGTAGATTTAGACATTACAAAGAAGTTTTTTTATTGTGAGGGTAGTGAGACACCAGAATGAGTTGCTCAGAGAAGTTGTGGACACCTTACCCCTAGAAGTAAGTTTAAGAGCAGGCTGGATGAGCCTTTAAGCAAACAGTCTAGTGGGAAGTGTCCCTGTCTATGGTAGGGAGATTGGAACTAGATGGTCTTTAAGGTCCCTTTCAACTGAAGCCATTCTATGATCTCACCTCACTCAGCCTTTACACCTATGCAAAGCACTGCAGAAAGAACCTAGACATCCTGTTCATGGAGGTCTCACAGTCCTTAGTGGGGGGGTGGTTTTGGTAAGGGCCAAGCCCAGGCAGAGACTGGCATCCCACTGGCAGCAGCAACTGTGTGCCCAGCCTGCCCTGTGCTGCCCTTCAGACCTGGGCTCTTGTAATCAGCAGCAGCCAGTGGCACAAGGATACTCCAATCCACATACCTGCTTTCCCTGCTCCCCTGCCTGGGGTTTGGACAGAAGAAAGCAGATATGAGCCTGGTCCCTAGGCAGGAGGAGAGAATGACAGGATCTGGAAGCTACTCAAGCTTATTTTCATCTTTCTTCCCTGTCAGCGTCATCAGCCACGTAGGGCAATGGGCACAAAACTGAGCTTGCCTTGTACAGCTATGAAATTGTGAGCTAGTCCTTGCTGGAAATAGGAGATGAAATGGGAGCTTAGGAAAGTATTCACCTCTACCCCATAGCACAGTTTGTGGTACTTTTCAACCAAAATTAAACAGAAACAATTAAAAAAAAAAAAAAAGTTATGAAATGAATGATAACTCCCCTTTTCTTGCCTGTCTTTCCCAGAAATAAACCATTTTTTGGGCTTCTTTGAGGTCATACCCTTGTTACTGCTGGACAAAACCCAATCAGATGGTAAATCTGAAGGCAGTGATGGAATGGAAAATATATCAAGAGCTCTAAGGCCATTGCAACATTTTCATTACATGCTAAACTGGTTTTTCCACTAAGCAGTAGCCTTCCAGAATCAGACCCTGATTCTGATGAAGGAACTGGGACCCAGAGTTGATAGTAGTTACTGATGCCCAGGCTGCAGATTGTGTGGTCAATCCCTTCCAGACAGCTTCAACTAACAGTACTTCTAAACCTTACTTATCTCGTGGTATTTTGTAGCTATAATAATTATGTCATTTGACCTTTTGTTGACCAGTCATTTATTCCATATTTTGGTACAAGCAAAGCCTATTACTGGCATTGTGCTCCCCACCAGCAAGGAAATGCCTTGCCTTCTGAAGACTAACAAGTAGTTAGCTTGTGTTATGCCCTTCATCACAATCATCCGTCACTGTTGTCCTTTAATAAACTCATTGCTAAGAGTAGTCTGACATCAAAGACTGTAGTGTTAAGACCTAAGGGTAGTAGGGAAGCTGTGTGTTTAAACTTTGAGCGTTCTACTCTAGATAGGATGCACTGACAGGACTGGAAGATGCTCCTGCAACCTCACTGCATGCATGTTGTGCATGTAAGGAGATACAGTGGGCTTCTTTTGTAAAGAAAAACTCTGACTAAACACAGGAGAAGGATCATGTGTTATGCCCTGATAGCTGATAAATGGTATAAATCTGAGTTTTTCATAGTTCCTTCTGGGCTGTCCAGTATTTTACAGGGACAAAGCTGAATTTAAGGGTTACTGAGGCCAATAACAAAAGGAACAGAAGTAGCATGGCACAGCAGCATGTACACAGGTCCCCCATTCCTCCCTTGTGGATCGTTAGTAGAGTTGGGAGCAATAAACCTGGCTGTTGTCTCTGCTGCTGCTGGAGCTGCAGTGCCAGGAGTGTGCAGAGGGAGCAGATTAGACAGGAGATGTAAAATGTGATTTAGTGACTTTCAGAGCTCTCTGTTGAGAGCAGAGGACAGAGAGACTTCAGGCTGGGTTCCAGTTTGCAAGGACTGTTTTCTCTGAGAGTTGTGTGCTATTCTTTCTCCAGTCTACTGCTACAGATCTATCCTTCCCCTCTCTGCTCTATACTTTGCCATCTCCCACATTGTCCTTTCTATCCCTGCTCCCATGTGCCCCAAACAGTGTCTTCTGCTAGCTCAGTGGCATAGCTATGTAGTTGCAGAGCAGGTCACACAATTGTTTCCAGCCTGTAACTGAATATGCTTGGGTGCTTCAAGACACCCATATGCTATGCAGTTAGCTTAGGTAGAAGAGGGGCAAAGGGATGGCAGTGCACATAGATATCTTCAGGTTAGTCATGAAATGTGCAAAAATAAAGTCATGCAACAGACTTAATGCATAACTAGTTCTGAGTTGGTTTTCATATGAAGAGGAAAAGGTATGTTCTGGGTGAAACCCTTCCCTTTCCTGACAAGCATCATGTCCATGTTCAAGAGCGAGAAGGGACTTGAAGTATCCAAAAAGATACTTGCAGTTCCTTCCTTCTCTTTAGTTAGAGCCAAATTTGTTTTTCCTTGACTTGACTTAAAAATTATCAGTCTGGCTTTGTTGAAATTGGTTAATGCATTCCGCTTGGTTCAAGCATCTCACATAGTATGGGTGGTGAATAGTTGGAGAGAAGCCCTGAGGAACAGGACCTGGGCGTCTGGGTTGACGAAAAGCTCAACATGAGCCTACAGTGTGCATGTGCAGCCCAGACAGCAACTGTGTCCTGGGCTGCATCAAGAGCAGTGTGGCCAGCAGGGCAAGGGAGGAGATTCTCCCCCTTTACTCTGCTCTCGTCAGATCCCACCTGGAGTACTGTGTGCAGTTCTGGAGTCCCCAGCACAAGAAGGACTTGGAACTGTTGGAGTGAGTCCAGAGGTATTCAAGGCCAGGTTGGATGAGACCTTGGGCAACCTGTTCTAGTGGGAGGTGTCCCTGCCTTATGGCAGGGGGTTGGAACTGAATGATCTTTCAGGTCACTTCCAATCTAAACCATTCTATGATTCTGTAGTAAGTGTTGGCTTCCTAACAGAGCCATCAGTGTTAACTTTCCAATATTGCTACTGACTTGTGTGAGGAATGTAGTTCTGATTCCCATCATGTGGGTTTTATTCTCATAATAAACATTTTTGTAGTGTTTATAATTGTAGTTTTCTAGAATTCAGCCAGAGCTGCATGTAGAGCTGCAACTATGCTGTTCTTAGAAGTGCAAGGCAAGAATAAAGATGAATTTGAGCAAAGAGCAATTTGCTAGTCACCTGTAGAAGGTTACAAGTCTGAGAAAATGTTGTAATCAAGTAGTCTCAACTTGAAAAAGCTTAGATGTGTGCATTCATGGGATGGTTCCATGGGTCTCTGCTGATTACTTAATTTCCCTGGTTGAAAATACTGCCACAATTTAACTTACAGGAATGTCTGATCCATTTATCTGTCATGATAGCAATGGGAAATGAAGGGAACAACCGTCAGTCATTTACCCATGGTTATTAGGACACAATGCCAGCATCAATTTTCTGAATTAGGCATGAGTAGAAGACTCAGAGCATCCCCCTGTGATATTTTCAGATATACCCATTACTACACGGACATCAGAGCAGCAATTGCTCTTCATTGCTCCTGTTACAACACATCTGCTACAACACACACACAAGCAAAGAGTGTGAGAGTGTGAATATCTCCATAAGTGAGGAATTTGCAGTTTGCCCCATGCTGGCAAAGGAAGATGCTACAAGATAAGTTTCATTACTACAAGGAGAACTGGAGACATTTTTTATTTGTACATAAAATGTTAGCACATACTTCAGGTACTTGGCGAGCAATACAGACATCTGAGATTTCAGTTGTTTTCAAGTGTTTTTCTTTGGGGTGTTTACTTGGATTCATAAATATGGTTTGTTTGTTTTTTTTTCCTGTGTTTCCTCAAGCGTTTAAAAAATGCCAAACTGTATTTTGATTTGGAAATCCCTGCTTTCTCATCTTGCTTTCTTCATGTACATTTTCATTTCAGTTTGACCAACAAGAAAATATTTAATGCAATGTATTCAGTTGATGATTTATTGGAGTTGAAATGTAAAAGGAAAATTTTAAAAAGCAGGTCAAAATTGAAATGTGTTTCGGGATTTTTTTTTTTTTAGTGCTTTGTGAAAATATTTTTGTTGCCTTTGCTTTTTCTCTGAAGACATTGCACAGAATTCCAACTGAAAACAGCCTCTGCAATTTGCCTAAAACATGCTGGAGTGCTATTTTACAGAGAAGAAATAATTCCAGAGTGCTTGTTATTTACACTTTTCATTTCTCTTCCTTTTCAAGTATGGCTTGATGCAATCATTAACTTCAGAGGAGAAATCAAGCACTTGATAAATGTTCCAATATACAAGTATAGCTTATGAATTTTATATTTACATAAATGTGCATTTCTTTTTTTTTTTTTAATTTTGGCTCTATATGCATTGTCTGGTGCTTGTTTCACTGAATAGTTTTAAATTTAGCATAATGGGTGTGTTAGCAAATTAATATTTTCAGTGTTGTAATTATTAATGAAACAATATTTTTCCAGCTTAAAAAATAACCTTTGTGTTACAACAATTAAAATTGATTCACTTAAATCATAGAATCATTGTTAATGCTTGTGATTCAAAATCCTATGCTTTCAAAACAGTCCACACTGCTTTCAGAGGGCTTTCCCAGTCCATCCTCAGATGCTATGAGCAATTCAGTACCCCTGTTGCAATAGCAGAGGTTTGCCTCAGTGGGCAAGGGCTGTGTTTGTCGTTCAGTAATCAGTTGCGTGATGCTTGCTTGCAGCCTTTTACAAAGAGGAGCTCCTGGGTGCTGGAGGTGTATATTTTTACAGTGTTTCAGGGGCTGGAATTAAAAAAAAATTTTTTTAAAAATTTAAAAAATCAAAAAATAAATTTAAAAAAAAAACAATTTAAAAAATTTTTAAAATTAAAAAATTTTTTAAAAATCACTGAGGGGAAGCCTGTAGAGCTGGGATACGAGAAGAGTTAGAGTAAATCTTTTCCAGGGAATTGAGAGTAAAACACTTGTGGCAAGTCTGTGTCAGTACACCCAGCCAGCTCTGCTGCACCCAAGCCTTTGCCCTGGCAGCATGTCATGCAGTCACACTTGGCTTTGTGTGTTTCTAGCACTGCAGGGTGCTGCCAGCCACGAGGTTTGTGGAAGCAGACCACTAAAGCATGAGTGAAAGCTGTGGTAGGCAGGTTCAGGTTATTCACCCACAAGGGAAGTGGGCAGAGGAATGTGGCTTTTTGCAGCAGAGTTAAGACACAGGTGATGTTACTGAGCTGAAAGGTTGAGGAATGTGAACAAAATGTGTTGACTTTATAGCTGGGTTAACAAGGTCATTAAGTAAGAGTAACTGGCTAATGACAGCTGATAGCATTATCATGCCCACCACCAACTGCCAGCACACTGTAAATTTTCTGGGCATAGGGTAAGACTAGGGCAATGAAAATCTTGTGGGGTTTTCTTGCCATTTCTAATTTCTGGAGGGGATGAGGCCATACCCCTCATGGATTTGAGCGTGACAAGCTGTGTCATAAGGTGGTATTAGGAGTGCTCGTTTCCTTGCTGCTATGGGGCTGGGACGCTCCTACATTCCTTACTGTCCTTGGACTTCTACCTTGGAACACATGTAATTGTCAACACTAAATTGTGTGACTTTTTTTTTTTTTTTTCTCTTTTCTTTAGCATCCTCTTTGCGGACATAGAGGGTTTCACAAGCCTGGCCTCCCAGTGCACTGCTCAGGAGCTGGTGATGACACTGAACGAGCTCTTTGCCAGATTTGATAAGCTAGCTGCTGTAAGTTTTCTATTAGATTTTTTTTTTTTCCTCTTGCAAGAATGACATACTGTGCTGCTTCACTGGATTTCTGTAAATATTCATTGCCCTAAAAGGCAAACTACTGCAAGCACGAATATAAGCAGACTACTTCTCTCTTTCCTTACTGTTTTTTAATTATTTTTTTTTTTTAGGAGAACCACTGTTTACGTATCAAGATCTTGGGTGATTGCTATTACTGTGTGTCTGGGTTGCCAGAAGCAAGAGCTGACCATGCTCACTGCTGTGTGGAAATGGGGATGGATATGATAGAGGCCATCTCGTAAGTACCATATTCCCCGTGGAGAATTTCAGAACAAAAAGCAAGAGGATTCTCTTTCCCATTAGGTCTTCTCTGCATTAGCGGCAAGGTAGCCAAACCAGGGAACTGATGCCAGCAGAAAGAGAAAACAGCTGGAACAAGAAAACAAAATGCAGTAAAGGTTTAACAGCAGAAAGACAAACACTTGAGTCCCTTACAGCCATTTTGAAAAAGGTAAAAGTTACTGTAATTACTGGAAGTCTGATTCTCAAAGGAGGATTCATTCCACTGACCTACAGTAATGTAAAATCAGAGGATTCATAATAACTTCAGTAAATTTCAGTTACTCTTCACTTAATTTGTCTTTAAGATAGCTTTTTACTCACCTTACAATCCCTCTGCTAAGGTCTACCATGTCTAGTTTAATTAATCTTTCTCTAAGTGTCCCTGTGCCAAAAAGCTCATATTCAAGACTTTCTTAGTTAAATTAATTATTGAAGAAAACTGTAAAGTTGGTCTGGCACAAACTGGGATAGATCCATTGTGCTTTTTCCTTTATTTCCACTTAATCCCTATCTTTGTTGTTTTGGTTTTTTTTTTCTTTTAAAATCTGCTTTGCCTGTTCATAAGGTCAGATTAGTAATTCTGTTTTTCTCCAGATTATTTTTGTCATTAGAGAGTAATAAATATAAGACCCATATCTAGTGATATTACTTGGAGGATTGTAGCCAATATCAAATATTGTTTGCATTGGACATGAGGTTTCACTGGTGGTATTCTTTCAGGAATCTGTGAGGGAAGATCTGTTTGGTCATCTTGAGTGTATGCTAGCTTAGGTACAGTGATCAGTCAATCTTGGATAGTAGTGAGCTGACCTTAATATCTACACCATCCCTTCTGCACAGATTCTGCTTCTTTTCCCTTTTCTTCTAGCTTTTTGTTTTGCAAGAGCATCTTCTAAAGTATCAGTGGTAGCTACAGAAAAGTAGATTTCCATGCAGTTCTCATCTTATTTTGTTTGATAAATTGATGGAGTTTCTTCTTCATCTTGGCAAAAACTAGAGTTACCTACTTGCTGAGGTTGATACATTCATCCTGAATTTCTGCAGGGGCATAAAAACACACTCACACTTTTCAGCCTTGTTTTTATTACACATATAAATATTTTGAAAAGCAATGTTTTCAGCCAGAAGACCCCATTTGAAGAGCAGTACCCAGTGACATTCCTTTGCTCAAGAGTAAATTGTCAGGACTTCCTACTTTTGTTTTCCTGATTTTAAACTCCATTGCTTTTGGAGTTTGTATGCAAAATGTCAAATAAAAGGAGTTTCAAGTAAGTAGTTTTCACTACAATTAAGTGGCAGGTGACAAAGTGTCTTCTCACACATAAAATGCAGCAATTCTTAACTAACACCAGCCCAGAAGGTCTCTGCAGTAGTTGGTTTGATGAAATGCAGAGATCTTGACATGTTGTAGTGTAATCCCCCACAAGGCTGAGTAACACCAGGATGTCTAGACTTCATTAATTGCAGCCTACCTTACCATGAAGTAAACATGGAGCTGAAGTGCACTCAGTGTTTGTTTGCAAATAGCTTTTCAGCAGCCTTAAAAACTTATTTCCCACTTGATGTGTGATGAATGGATATAACAGTCTTACCTCTTAAGAAGTCTGGAAGGTGACTCTCTTCTCACTAGTCATGCTTCTTCCCCCCCCTTCTACTCTAAGGATCAAGATAAAAGGTTTCACAATTAAGGTAACCAGTAGCTACTGAACATTTGATTGCAGGTAACAAATTGCTACTGAATATTTGATTATAGGCTTCACCAACAGTAGGCGCTTGCTGTAGCCTGATTTCATCTGTGCACGGTAACAGCAGGGAGTGTTCCACCAGATCAGAAAGATAGAATCATATTCACTGTACTGCTTTTAGAGATGAACTTAAAAAAAAAAAAAAAAAAAAAGGAAGGTAATGAAGTATTTAATTTGCCTATAAAGGATAACCAAGCTCATTTGTTTTGTTGCAAAGTCTGGAGAAAGTCACGCTCTCATCAACAACTCTATTGGGAAAAGTTCCCTGGTTTTGTCTCAGTAATGTGGCTTGGCAAGAGAGTGCAGCAGGGTTTGTAGCACTCATGCAGCATGTTCTTCCTCCCTTGCCTGTGCTGTACCCACACTGCAGCTGCTGTTATCCTGCAGGGTTATGGCTGCAGCTGCATTTTCATTACTCTAGTTCCCATTGCTTTCCCAAGTGTTGTGGTTGGAGCTCTTTCAGTCCACAAGCCTGTGACACATTACCCATATGCAACTTCCCTTCCCTGCCAGAGAATCTCTGCTGCTTGCTAATGAAAGTAATGAATGTCACTTCAGCAAGTAAGTTGTGAAATGTAAAATAGGGATTGCAATGAAAAAGGAACTGTAAGAGAGTAGATGTTGTTTCAAAAAGAATTCATCTGTAAACAGTCTTTTAAAGGGCACTGTGAGGATTGAACTAGCTTTCAGAATTGGTCTACCTTCAATCGTTAATTTTCATTAGTACCTAAAGCATTCATATTAGACCTGCATTGTTGTGAGGAAGTTGGAAGAACTTACCTAGCCAGAGAATGCTATCTAGAAAGGCCCAAATGAACCTGAAAACCAAAGAGATTGAAATCTGTTAGATACGAAGTGAAACTTCATGTTGCAGGGAACTGACAACTCAAAGGAAAGATCTGTGTTATGTGATGTAGGTGAATTTACCAGTGAAACATGGACGTTCTGGGAATGATGTGATCAGCAATAACGAGAAGCAGAGTTCTTCTGATGGCCTCATAAGACTTTCCTCTATTCGCATTCCTAAATATATTTTCCATGTGAACAGCTCTTGAAGTTCACTTTTGCCCTAAAAGGGCAAAACCCACAAAGTATTCCAGCAGTCAATTTGAGAGTAAGCAGAACTTACAAAACCTCATTAAAATCAGAGCTTGAGCATTTGTAGCTGTCTGTTTGGAGTGACTGCAGTAGATGTGGTTCTCTGGTTTTGCTGCCCTGACTGCAGTTTTAAACCCCATTCAAGCTTTCCATCTGCAGTGGAGTATTTCACACACATATGTTGGTGCTTAGTGCCATACAGACAAAGTTCTCTGAAATAACTTCCTTTTTCTTTTTGCAGCATAGTATTACTCTGAGTGCTGGCAGGTTATGTCCAGCTTTGATATGGAAATCAGAGCCCAGCAATTTATTCCTTTTACTGCTTTCAAGCATTTTTTTTACTGTATGAATTCTCAACTTGACCTTGAGTTCAGAGAACATAGAATTACTCCAAGGGCTCCTCTTTCTGATTAGTACTCTGCTTCACCAGCCAGGCCATCCAAGAGCAGTACAGATGGCCTGGTTTTGTTTTGTTGTCCTGCTGATGTGAACGAGCAGCACCACGTGTATGTGTGAGTAGTTTATGAGTCAGTATGGAATTTGGTGTTCTGGTTGCAAGTTTGTGCCACTGACTACGACTGTGCAGTTCTTAGTGATGTCTTTTTTCCCCCATATCTCTTTCCAGACTAGTTCGGGAGGTGACAGGAGTAAATGTTAACATGAGGGTTGGAATCCACAGTGGGAGAGTTCACTGCGGGGTCTTGGGACTTAGGAAGTGGCAGTTTGATGTGTGGTCCAACGACGTAACGTTAGCCAACCACATGGAAGCAGGGGGCAAAGCTGGGTAAGTTGCTTCATCAGAAGTGTCTTGTGAGTCCATGTGTTGCTTTGTGTCTGACATGTCACAGTGAGGTGGGGAAATGGGGCCTGGAAGTTCAGAAAGTCTATACGTCAGCTGTAAAACAAACCAGGGCCATGGTGTTTTAAGCGTGTACAAATGTTGGCCAGGGTATTCTGCTCCATGTCTACATGTCTTTGATTACAGAAAGTCTACAGAATCCCACGATGGGAATATCCTTCTGTGATAAAAACTGAATTCCTTCCCTATGAAGCAAACCTGATAGATACAAAAGAAACAAGCAGGTCTGTGCTCAGGGTTAGAGAGAGGGGTGTGACCATATGTTAGAAGTGTTGCTGGAGAGCATCCCAACTATTGATGGATATTGTGCGAAACATTGTTTCACACTAACCTTTTATTTTGAAACATTCCTGTAAGAGAACAGAATCAGTGCTTGCGTCATTACCGTATGGACCAGCTGAAGACTGAGTTGCTGCCAACCTGACTTTCAGAGATTGTTTTTCTATATGTTTTTCCATCTTTTATCACTCTGGAGGAAAGCATAAGGCTGTGATACTTGATAAGATACTGCTACAAGGCACTCATGTACCATGAGTTATGTGATATACCAAAAAAGATGCATGCTGCAGTATATGTTACATGTGCCCATTGAGTAGACTTGGCCTTGTGAAGGGCCTGAGTTTCCCAAAAGATTCTATCTGCTGCGTGTTAGAGCAAAGTGAAGAAAAGAATGAGTGTACTATATCTAAGGAGATTTTTTAAAATGCAAGTGTAAGATGCTTAACATGAACACTTCTGTCCTTAAGAGGATACCTCCTGGACCTCTTCCTTTAGAATAGATGAAACTCCCCTAGGACAGCTGTGAGAGTAGTGGCACGGCTAAATAAAGTGGGTTATTTGGCTTGTTTGATCCAGCATATGGATCAAACTGGACTAGAACAGGCTTTTTAAATGATGCATTTTCAGAGCCTACACAACTGGCTTGTCTTTTGTCTCATTCAAGGCGCATCCACATAACAAAAGCAACCCTGAACTATCTGAATGGAGACTATGAGGTGGAGCTGGGCTTTGGAGGGGAGCGCAACGCTTATCTGAAAGAGCACAGTATTGAGACCTTCTTGATTGTTCGGTGCAGCCAGAAACGGGTAAGACCAAAGTAATACAGATTTAGATACTTTTAAGAACTAGATGGTCTTCAACACTCTACTCCAAGTAGTGAACAGCAGCCTTTATAGCAGAGTGAGTTGACTACCAGACCTTCAGTAAGAAAAATTCCTCTTTCTGTCTTCTCTTTCTGAACTTTTGCATGCTTAGAAAGGAGTGTAGCCGCCTTCTGCATAAGGTTTCTGCACCAAGTACTTTCTATCTCTGGCAAATAACTGAATTGTCCTGCATTTTGAAGAATGCTATTAATATAGATGTGTGTTTTTTCAATTAAATTTGATACTTAAGAAGGCCTTAAAGCAATGGAGTGAAACTACAAAGATCTCAGACAGATTACAGAGTTGTTTATGTCCACTTGCCATTAACATAAAGATCAGAGCATTTCTTGTCATTACTTTTCATCCTTTCTTTCTGAAGAAATAATGTAATGATCTCTGTGTCAGTGGGATGAGGTCATGCCTACTGCTATGGCGTGGATCAGGCTCCACAAAATAAGGCTACTAGGGCATTGCTAGAGCTTGAGTAAAGTCAAACTCAGATGGGCTTCAGCCAATATATCTTCTTTTTGTGATACTGGATATAACAGAAAATACATTGATACTATCTCTACTTTGTATTCTTTTAAATGATGACAGACTATAATCCTAGGAAATTACCTTTTTTATTATCTAGTTGAGGCTAGCCAATAATATTCCTCTAAGCAATTTCTGCACTATAGACACTACTTTGCTATTCATGGTACAGGCAAGGATGGAAAGATCGGCCCGAATTGAAAACCATTTCAAGTATTTCTGAATCTAAGATAAATTAAATCTTCCCAGAGTTGTAAATGTGGCCATCACAAGGTTAGATTCATTAGTTACATGTTCCAAAAGCATGGTTGATTTCAGTAACACCTAGATGTAAATGCTTTGCTACCATTGCCTCATTTCCTGAGTGAATGGAAGCCTCAAATCTCCTTAATGGATATTGTGTAAAATATTTTCAAGGACATCCCTTATCCTCTGCTAAAGAGAGAAGCTGTTGTTTTGGTTTCTATCTGCTCATAAAATAAATCTCATTAACAACTGTCAATCTTCAGGAGAGGATTAGAACTTTCATTGCAAGATGGTTGTTTCCTGAGTATCACTGCCTGCCAGCGGGCCTGCTGGGTAGATTTAAGAACATAAACCAAAATGCCCTTATGGTCAGGCTTCTCCTGGCGTGGAGAAATTATGTATTGACTTCTTAAATCATGCACTCATCAAGTTGTCTGCATGTTCTTGTGGAGAATCGAAGGTTTCTCTTAAGAGAAGACTTGAGGTCAAGAGTTTGCTCCTTGCCAGTGTAGACAAAAAAATCAACAACGACACAAAGCACTTGGGACTTAACTTCACTTTTTAACACAGGGCTGTCTTTTGAGTAGAGCACAGGACAGAGGCTCAGGGTAGATGTGGATTCCATTCCGTACTTATATTTTGAGAAACTTGCATCTTTGAGCCTTGATTTTCCATGGCAAAATAAAATGGGTGTCATCGCCCATCATTCTTTCATTGCTTTATAAGTACTTATTGCAGCTGTGTTACATAGTGCGGCCCTTAGCTGAAGTCTCTAGGCACTGCTGCTGTAATGTGTTGCATCCCAGAGTAGCTAAGAATTGGGACATGCACATGACCTATGTAATTATTATGCCAAATTGAAACCGCTACCCAAGGTCATGGATATTAGTGTTTAGAGTTCAAGGGGCTTCTGGTTTGCCTACACTGCTGCGACTTTCATGCTCCCATAGCCATTTTCTGACCCTTTCTGAATAAAGTTCTTTTCTTCTTTAGAAACTTATTTTCACATAATACAAAGAATTACAAGTGAGAAAAGCTTTCTCTAGTAGTCAGCTCAGTCTGAATATGTTGCCTGATGCTAGGCAAACTTCTAGCACTTCACTTTTTCCTTCCATTTCTGCCTGATTTGAATGACTTCTTGGGATGTATTTAGCCAGGTTTTGATGTTCAGTCTGTTACAATAATGGCTATAAAATGTTCACCTAACTTAGTAATGGATTCCTGTGAGTCATGTCTGGGTTCCTGCTATCCATTCACACAAGGCACAGGATTTACATTGACCTGAGAGCACTGCATAGCTGACCCAAGTAACTGCTTGCCTGAGCTGCTCCTTGGTTCACAGATAGACTTCAATTATCTGAATACCTGGTCCATCACTCCCATGGCCATCACAACCAAACAACACTAGGAGTTAAGATGAATGTATTAAATGTAGCAGCATCTACACCATACCCTTTCTGCTTACTGTTGCCATGGGGAGCTATAACTTTGAATTTCCTTCTTTTTTTGTTTATTTGACTTTTTTTTTTTTCTTTAATGCCATTTCTTTGGCAGAGACTAAATGGGAAGAACATTTATCTGACATTTTTGTTCCAGGATGTCAAACTAGCTCCTTCTTTTAAAAGAACATTTTTTTCTTCTTGCAGATACTGTTAGCAGGAACATTTTTAGTTGCGTTTTGGGGAGAAAACAGCTAGATTCTGATCACTCAGTCTTGAAGCAACATCCCCAAAGCTGAAAACATAGTCCTTGTTTTCTGTCTGGTACACGGAAGAGTTGCTTTCCATTGAAAGAGAATAAATTTGTGAGGTTTTAAAATCCAACCTGTCTGAGTTTCTCTCTTCTCATTTTTAACTCCCAATCAACTTTCACCTTCCTGTTTGCCCTGTCCTGTGATGTTGCTGCCTTTGTGGGTGAGCATTTGCCTGTGAGCAAAGCAGTGCCCTGATACCCCCGGGTAGTGCAGAGATTATTATTGCAGTGTTGTGTTGCCATAGATAAAAGTCTTTGTAGATCCAATGTCCCAAATTGTTTTCTTGGTGTTTGTTTTCAATTCCTTCAGCCAAGTTTTAGATAATTAAAATATAAACCAGTCTTAAGTATATGAGATACAAAGAATGGCATGCATTTTATTACAATATACATATGTGTGTCTGTATATATGTGTGTATGCAATTTATATATATAAAGTAATTCATGTAATAAAATTAGCAGGCTCCATCAGAAAGATCTGTTGAACCTTTTGCCATGGTTTGTTTGCTCTAATTATGCCGTGAGCTGCACTAAAACCCGGTTGTTCTGATTGTCTGATGTCTGCTGTCAGACAGCAGCTGTATTACCTCTCTCTTTCTCAGCCTTTTTTTCTGTTAAGACAAATTGTTCCAATGTCTTCTCACAATGAAGAAGAGACAAGCATAAGCTCTCACAGCAAACTCTGTTTTCATGATAATCAAATGAACCCTTTGCCTTTTGCACAGCTGCATTATTTTGGTATCTGATATTTGTTCTATGATGAACTGATGTGATTCCTGATAACGAAAGGAAGTTTATGGTTGTAATTTTGTACACTCAAATGTCTCATGTCCCATTTCCACATTATCAGCCCTCTAATGCTGGGTGCTAATCTTCCTTCTTTGTCCTATTTATCGAATACTACCTCTACTTCTCTCATTAGCAAAGTCTGTTGTTGCTGCACTTGGTGCCAGATGTGATAATAATTAAATCAAATCTGCCCCAAAACTAATCCTTGAGTAACTCTACTAATTATCCAGCCCAATGCTTTGTCATCTCTTAACATTTCACTTTAGAAACCAGCTTTTTACCCTGTCTGTTTTAGCCACTAATCTGCGACACAGCACTGTCTCAAATGCTCTGTGGGGGAAACATGACCAATGAGAGCTACTGTTCTTTTACTTTCTGTAAGAACTTAGGTGTTCTCAAGGCTATTAATCCAAGCCCAGCATTTGCTGCCCTGCAAGTTCTGTGTCATGATCCATGACTAAATAGCATCTGCTGCTAGAACTGAAATTGCAGTATTTGATGTTGTGTGGACCTGGGATGGGAGGTCTTTCTGACCTGCCTCCATCATA
Organism: Psilopogon haemacephalus; assembly: GCA_013396835.1. Classification (NCBI taxonomy): domain Eukaryota; kingdom Metazoa; phylum Chordata; class Aves; order Piciformes; family Megalaimidae; genus Psilopogon; species Psilopogon haemacephalus. The sequence continues at coordinate 697,933 of VWZI01009168.1, forward strand.
CTTAAGTTTTGCTTCCAGTTTAGTCATGTTTTCTGTTTATAGCCCTACACTTATGGTCTCTCTTCCATTTTGCCTCTGCTGTGGCAGTAGTGGTTATCTGAAGAGAAATAATCTGCTCTTTCTGTTCTAGAGCAATGCAGATTTTTAAGCTTCTGTCATCTTCGTATGATACAGAGTAACATGCACAAGTGTGGCTTCTGTCCTATTCAGCATTTTTCTCAATCTTTTGGATATGTTTCTACTGGATGTATTACTTTAACAGGAAAGAAATGCAGGAATTCTCCAAGAAGTTCTTCACCTTTCTTCTGGTACTGACTTTGCATCTTCATTCTTTATTTCAAACAGCTTTTGCAAGTAAACAGTGGATTATCAGCTAGAATTACTAATACTATTACCCAGAACTGTACTGATTCACAGACATCTCTCTCAGGCATTGTAGTGAACTCTACCCAGCATTACTCAGTATAATGTCTTTATCTTCCCACAGAGTGGTTTTGGTTTATAGTTGTTATGTTTTTTAGTTTTTTTTTTCATAAATTTAGCATTTCTAACACACAGCTCTGTAACTCCATAACTTTTATATCTGTTCTGCTTTTTATTCAAAACATCTGTCCCCATCATTACTGCTATCCTATTATATTCTTACCATACTCAGTTTAATTGTAGTTGAAGTATGCAGTACTCCCAGTTCTTGTGCTGCCCAGGTTTTTGGGGTTTGTACAGGAGCATGTCATTTGGTGGCCTTTGGCAGCTTTCTGCTCTTCTTTGAGATCCAGTGCTGCACAGCTACTCTTCTCATCACTTCCTTTCACTGATAAAAGCTTTCTTCTGAGAAGATAGAAAAGTATGTGCTTGGAAAAGTGGGAAATGGACCTTTAGCTTTTTTAAACAGAATTTTAACAGCACATTAGGTTTACTATATTGTCTGGAGAAATGCTTTGCTTTGAACAGAAGTGGAAACAAAGTGTGAGTGTCAAGGGAGGAGCAATACTGCTGATTAAGCATACTGTGCTGAGTGCAGAGAGTCAGCAAACTGAGAAAAATATTTACACTTTTTCTAATGTCTTTCAGTTGCAGTGAGGATGGGTGTGTCTTTCAACAATAGCAGGTACACAACAGTTCAGAAAGGATTGTTGATGGTGGCCTTAAAACAGCTCAACAAAACTTTGGCCCTAACTTCTAGAAAAACAATTCTCTTTCTTTTCTAAATAGTGTCCTGGAACTTCATCCAGCTGAAGAAACAAAATGGTCCTTAAATGTTGTGCATGTGACTCTCCTAAAACACAGTCAATCTAATGTGATGGTTCCTTAATTTAACAAATTTAATCACACCCCACCAGGGTTCCACTCACATAGATTTATGAAAGCAATGGTTTGGAGCGTGTAGCAGTTCAAGAAATGGCATTCATATGTCAGTGGGACTTTGGGAAAATTCAAAGAGTGATATGTAGCTGCATCTGAAATGGCTGATCCATGCTCGTAATTCACTTGCTTCGTTGTACTGATGGTGCTCAGCGTATTGGAAAATCCTGTCACACACTAAAGTAACAGGCATTCTTGAGAAGTATTAAGCAGTCCCAGCTATTTCTATAGTTTTGCTATAGCATCACTGTAGTTTGGTGTGTGGGAACTGGTGGTGGAAACACAATAAAACCCCTGGGAATAAGATTTACAGTCTTGTAGCAAGTCCAGATTTTAAAAGTTCCCACAACAGCTTTCTGGAGTTTAAATCTGAAAAAACTCATTTTTCTCAGAAACTTTTGCACCTGCTTCTGTTGTTGGTAGTACCTGCAATGAGTTGGAATGAAAGTTGTTATCTCTTCCTTTTCTTTATTCTTCTTTCCAGTCTTGTTATGCATTAGGACAGCCTGTGTACTCATTGTCCTCATGCTGCCACTTAGCCAGGAAGAAAGAGAGTAACTTCTAATTCTTCGTTTTCAGAGTCTTGTTACCATCACCCACTGAACAAGTGATTTTTCAGACAATAAATTAGCTCAGCTTTTGAAGATATCAGGTTTATTTTTTAAAAAAGGTTTTGAATAAGTGTTGATGTTAACAACAAAGCCCTATTGTTCAAGATACTGTAGTAGTACAGCATGTAATGTGGGAAACCAAGAATCCACAATGCTTGTATGTATGATTTTTAATCTGATTGGAAATACTGCTGAAGTGTAATTCACAATCCAGTGGAAACCTTCTGCAGGAGGTGGGGGAAATGCTGCCAGAGTTCATGTCACCATGGAAAATTTATGGTGCCTGACCTCATAGTTAGAAACGATCTCAGAAGTGTGTATTTACTTATTTGTAATGCCCTTACCTGAACCCAGACGTGTCAATAAACATGTATGAGGTCTTTTATTCCTTTCAAACTATACAAGTGACACATCAGAGTCACCAGCACTAGAGGCAACTAGGAAGGTCACTCACTGGTTGAAAGGGATTAGTACATCTGCCTAGATTTTTGGCATTAAGGTTTTTCTGAAATTCTAACCAAATTTCTAATTCATGGGGAGAGACCTGTTGTACAGATCTTTTATCATATTTTAATGTAAGGGCATTTGTAGCTTGGCTTTTGTAGATGCCTAGACTAGCTTCAGTCTCTTTTTTTTTTTTGTTGCTTTTGGTTGAAAGCCTTTTACTAAGCTGTAATGAAATAAATTGACAGTGGCACTTCTATTGGTGAAAACAATATATATCTGCTGGAAGATTGTGAAACTATTTCTTACCAGTTTTCTGGCCTCACATCATAGAAGAAAGAAGCATAACTATGAAAAAGATTGCATAACTGGAAAAAAAAAAACAAACAACATGAAGTGTTACAAATTATGTCAGAGACCATAAAGAGCAGTGACTTCTAAAACCTCAGACCAACTCAGATCTGGACATTGGTGTTGCATCACATTAGTTTATTTTTAGAATCCTTTAAAACACAGTTCTCCTGGAGGTTATCCAGTGGCTCTGTCATGATTGCTCATGTGAAATTCAGCTGGTGCCTGAGTGATGGAGTTTTCAGCTCTTGCAGATGAAACAGTGGTGGGGTCAATGCTGGAAGGAGGTGATGTGGGAGGCACTTTCTGTCCTGGGGATGTGCAATGTGGGAGCACATATCTCTGATAAACATCCCAGGCAGCTGACAGCTCCTATAGGTTTACTCCCACTGACTTTTCCTTGAGGTGCTACAATTGTCATCCGGGATGGATGGAAAAAGATCTTTACTGGCAGCCCAGGGCAGCAGCGACCACTGCTACTTACTGTCACAGGGCCGGTCGAGTGTCTGACACAGGGCCTCTGTTGCAAGTGGCACCACGTCCCCAGCTAGTGGCCATGAAGCCTGTAGCATTACATTCCTGGGAAGGTTCAGTGCCTGCGTGGTGAACTTGCGGTCTCATGGGAAATGTTGTCATCGTAGCTGTCTCTCTTTTGCAAGATGAGATGATGATTTCTCATGCTCGTCAATCAGGCAGCTTTTCCCAGCACTGAATTTTAGCAAGCTTTTTAAATGTCTTTAAAAAAAATTAATTTAAGGCAGTGTAACACTTGACATTTAACTCTCTGGTTACCATGGAAATAACACCAAGTATTTTGCAAACTGCTGACAGGTACAAGTCACAGTGAGTAGTGGGGAATCAAAATAAATAGGTAAGGAAAGAAGACTCCAAGCGAAAAATTATGTGGACCTACCTGTATTGTCATACAACACTTGAGCCACAATTCTAGAGTTTAAAGAATAGATGCTTTCTTTCTAAATTATCAATGTCTGGAGGCTTTCTGAATTCCAAGATAAATACTATGTCTGATTTTTTTCAGTAATCTCATGGAAGCAGCTATTCTCTTGAAAAAGCTTAATCTCTCAAGAAATAAACAGCCAAGTTGTCTCTACCCCTAATGTCCAAATTTTCGAGTTCTCCAGTTTCTCTCTTTCAGGCAAGGATGTAATAATTGCTACCCCTCTGCCTTCTGAGTCAGTGCAAGTAAAATGCACAGTCCTCGCTGAGCAAATGAGCAGTGCACTCCTCGATGAAGAAAGTTCAAGAGTTTGATCTTGTGCAATGAACTCCTGTCTTCCCACAGAGCATATCCCATGTGGAAAACTGCCTGTCTTTTTAGCTAAGGAATATGTTAAAAATAAGAAAATAACCAGTCTGGGGTTTAGCCTAGTTACGTGCTGCATTTCTGTGCTCTTGTAACTGGCATTGAGCTTGAATGAAACCTTTTCAACAGATCCTGTGCAAAATTTGCAGTAAGCTCCAATTATAACCAAGATTCAAAACCAGCTTTAATAAGAAATCCAACAATTTGGGCCAAACTTCAGGAAAGTTACCTAGCATTAGGGTAGAGGAGACTGGTTTGCCACATTCTTCTGTACCATTTTCCTTAACTCAGTTAATTTTTTGCAAGATCTGCATGCTTCCACTATGATATCTGGGAAGATACTCTTGTAACTCTGGAAAATTATTTGCATGTACATACAGAGAAAGGTGCCCTTTATTCCCAGAGCTTCAAGGCTCCTATTCTTCAACCGGGTAGCTCCATGTATCATTCCTCTTGCAACACCACCAATATTTCATATTTATTTTATTATTCATGTTCAGGACTCTTTGTGTAGTATCTCAGCTTGGAAGTGCAATTTCTTATCTGAAGTTATTCAGTTTGAAAATAGGTATCTCCATTTTGGAGCACTCCCTGTGTTTCCATAGATTATGGTGGTTACTCAAAACCGGCAAAGGTGTAAAACTGAGCGCTGTTTAGAGGCAAGTGTTCTGAAAAATGAGAAGAAAAAGAAATGGTGGTCTGCCCCTGATCAGTGACCACCTCATAAAGTTCTAGGTGCAAAGCCAGCTTCTGGAGTGAGACATCAGAGGTAAGAGATACTTGGAGAATGACTGCCATGTAAATGTTTTTAAATGTATTCTCTCTTTTGTGTTTCAGAAAGATGAGAAAGCCACAATAGCCAAGATGAGCCGACAGCGTGCTAATTCCATCACCCACAACCCACCACACTGGGGTGTTGACCGGCCCTTCTATAACCACCTGGGAGCTCACCAAGTCTCCAAGGAAATGAAGAGAATGGTAATGCCTTGCTTTATGGACATTAATTTATTTTCTTCGTAATACAGCATACCCTGCTTTGTCTGAAGGTTTTTGCAGCCCTGAGGGCATTTTCCAAATGAGGTTGGTAAATTCTGCTTTGACTCCAGAAATAATAATAATTGGTACATCTGGAGGTGAGTGATTGTGAGATGAGGTGTGAGGTTGTTTGGGAGGGGAAGGGAGGCTGAATGGCACAAAGTAGGCTCTTTTATCTGGTTTGTCCCATGTTCTAAAAAGTCATCCAGGCCATGTGAACAGATGTGATTACCTACAGTCAGACAGCAGCTGGCATACATTTGTACTGGATTGTTGCAGACCAGCACCTGCAAAGGTTTATCTCTTGCATTATAATTCTGTTCAGCTACATCCTCATGGGTCCCCAGGAATCACACTGCCATGTTTAATTCTCGGGATTACATTCTGGAGTACACAGATCAATTGGCCTATAGCAGCAAGCATCTTCATTTCTTGCTTATACCTTTCAGTCCATCTAGATTAAAATGAACAAGAGCTAGCTGCCAAGGCAATAGGACTAAGAACACTTTATGGCTTATTTTACATAAAATTGTAGATGGTATCTTTGTTTTATGCAATACAGATTAAGACATTTGAGTTTCTATTATAATGGCTATTTATAATAGTAAAAATCTTTAGTGTCTCTGTAGTTGCATAAGTAATCAGATTGCTCCATGACCTTACTAGTGCTGGTTTGACCCCTCATGCATAGGCAAAAGGTGTCTTTATTGCCCACTTTGTTGCCCACAGTCAAAGTTCTACTCCTGGCCACCATAGCCTTAAAAGTATTCAAAGAACTTTTTAACATGAGATTCATCCCCACAGATTAAAAATTTTGGCATAGCTATAAGCAGCTGCATGGGATGTCTTGTAATGGGAAAGGCTGGCACATTTATTAATAGTTGGTGCTAATATTATTCAATCATAATATTATTTTACAGTGCTAAACCAAATTCCTTAATCTCCATAGTCAAGTTTCTTTCATTTCTCAGATCTCCAAATGAGGGCTTCTGACATAAGCATACAGATCAGTGGAACTGTGCTTTTTTCATGTGGGCTTTTCAATAGGGTGCACTCAATAGGCATGACATTATTAGAAGAGCCTAATCACACTAGCACATAATTATAATTATAAGTTTCTTTGAATAGCTTTTAAGGGGTTCTTGCAGCCTCCTGTTCAGAAACAAGGTGTAAGCATGCCAAGTGGTATTATGCTTCTTGGTGTTAATTACAGTTTGCCGTGTCTAGCTGGTTGTTCAGTTGGAAAAACATAATTATTTATGGAAATATCAAGCTGAGTCCTAAAAATTTCACTGCCCCTCACTTGTAGGAGGAAAAGCTTCTCTCTTTTTGTTTTTTTTTTTCCTCTCCTTATCTTGAACCTTTCCCTGTTAATGGTATTTACCTTTTTATAAATGCAGCAGCTCAGAAAATCTTTTCCACTCAATCTGCTTCCCTACAGCCTCTTGTATTAAGCTTCTTTTTAAGAGATTAATGTTTCATGCGTCAGGCTATTTCTTGCAAGCCAATTTAAACCTGACTCAGGTGTACTATCTTCAACTAGATTTTTTTTTTCTTGTTCTTGGGGACTATTCTTAAAAGTCCGTTATTTATAGTATTTCCCACTGCTTTATGTTTGAGGTGCATTAGTCAAAATGAAAACATGCTGCTCTCCGTGGCCTAGAAACCGTTTTAATATCTGCTAGATTAATATTTTATTGATTAGATCATAGGAACAATTTCTCCATCTCCTGTCTCAACTCTTTGTGTTAATTTCTAATTTAAATATACGTTTTTGGTACCACTGGGCTTTGCACAGTCATACAACCTCTAACACTATGTTGCATGGATACTATGTGCTGAAATTCATGCACAGTGCATGCTGACTGCACACACACGCACACTGCCTGCAGATTCCCTGCTTAGAAATCCAAATTACAGACAGAAGGGGAGCAGAACTACAAAGGCTTTTTTCAGTGCTCCTCTGGGAAGACATGTCATTGATCTTGGTAAGCCACACCAGCTTTCAAAGATCCTGAAAATGTGTTCTTCATTCCACATCACCCACCTTTCCCTTGGACTTCCTTCATGTACTTCTGTGTAGCCTTTTGTCTTGAAAACTGTGAACATGTAAGGTTGGATTACTCAGAGTAGTATGCTGAAGGCAGGCAGTGCAACATTGCCTTTGTCTTTAAAATCTGGAGCTCTGCAATTTTAAAACAGATGTTTATAAGGGCAATTGTGGGATAGTTCTCAGCCAGCAGCCAGGTAATGTTGCAGTGCTGTGCAGTTATATTGATGTAGATACGAATACATTCATGCACAGAGAATTATATAGATGGTTATAAAGACACAGTTCTTTGTCACAAGCTTTGGAACATTTTGAAGACATTTGCATTATGAAGACAACCATATTTCCAGAAAAAAAAAAAAAAAAGAGAGACAGCTTTTTTGTGGCACTACTAACAATTCCCCAAAAGAGAATGTTCAAGTTCCTTGAATTGCGTTTTGGGGAAGAAACTGTTACATTTAATAGAAAACAGAATAATTTGGGCCATTTTCCTTTCCTTTGAATGCTGACTCTGGTAGCTGTCTCTGTTCTTATGAGGCAGAGTAGTATTAAAGGCAGACATATATCCCGGGTTTTTTTCCCCTTCTCTTTTGTTGTGGCATTTCAATACACTCCCACATCTAGGCACATTGCAAGTGCATTGGTGATTTGTGTGGGAGGGCAGCCCACCCAGCAGCATGGGGAAGTCTTTGGTCCCTGCCATTCTCAACCTTGTGGCTTGGAGCTTAGCTTCTACTGAGTCCAGCTAACTTTCCATGATGCTCCTAAGCTGAATTGTTCCACAGGAGTTTATACAGGCACTTGCACACACATGTGAACAACACAAAATATTCTACCTGTGTCCATGCAGCAGTGGAAAACTGGAATTATATTCTAGTCCTACCTTAGCTAACTAGGGCTTAAGTCAACTGGAACTGCAACTGTGCCAGCTTATCCCATTCTGCCCAACAGCCCTTCCATCTCCTTCATGTACCAGTCTAATTTCCAGACCATCTCCAATCCTTCTTTTTCCCCTCTTATTGTTTAGTGGTGGCCTTTCTTGCTGTGAAGACCCTCCAGGCAGGCAGCAAGGAGGAGACACTGACATTGCCCATTGCTGACCCTGACACCCATTAGATGGTGAAGCCCAGAGAATGTTGATCCTGGGGACTGCTGAGTTGGGCTGTTAGGTCAGTAGCAGCCCCTAAAACATTGGTAAATTTGCAGCAAAGGAAGATCAGGAACAAATGATGTGGGAGGGTAAAGAGCTTTGCTCTGAACTGGCAGCCTCTGCCAGAGCCCTCAGAGCCCACGGTGTTGAACAGGGCAATGCTGCCGGTATGGAATGGAGAGCTGCCTTGCACTCCCTGCACCAGCAGAGACGCCTGGACAGGATCAGCTTTGTGTCTGTATACAGAGTATGAAAAGAGCCAGATCATGCCAAAAGAGCAGCACAGCTGCTTTCCATTTTTATTGCTTTTTACAGCATGTTTTCTTGTTTCCTAAACAAAGACAGTCAGTCCAGGACCCGTGACTGTATCTGGAAATGCAGACTTTGTACAGCTCATGATGTGCACGAAGGAGCAGCATACCCTGAGTCTCCATGCACCAGCCTTGTCTTCCACACTGTCTCTGTTGTCCAGTTTTTAATTGCAGAAGGGTCGAAAGTAAACAGACTTGAAAGCATTTGAGAGCACTCATGTATTTATAGCTGTAACAATATTTATACACCACTAAGAAATACTTTGCTTTTCCTAAGATAGATTTCAGAGTGCTTTTATAAATATTAATGGATTTTAGACTTCTGAAAATAATACTTGGGTCTAAGTTTTCATCAGCAAAACAAAACTACTATTAAAAGCCAAACAACCAAACAAACTGTTTGGGGATTGTAGTTGACTGTAAACTGAAAGAGGTTTGTTGTAAACAGTAATAGAAAGGTGAATGTTGATACCTTCCAAAACGAGAAGGCAGTTCTAGATGGCAAAGAACTGTCTTGCATCTTTTACTCTGCTCAACTTTATCAAGGTTGTAGATAGAAAACCACATCCAGTTTGGATGTTGTTCCTATATGTAAAGGATGTCCACAAAAAAGATGGGAGAATTCCTTTTTACAAGGAGTCACATGAAGAAGAGAAGGGATAATGGGTACAAGTTGCTGCAGGGCAGATTCTGGTCTGGTCAAACACTGTTGTCACAGTGAGAACAGTCAGCCATTGGAACAATCTCTCCAGTTAAGTTGTGGGTTCCTGAACCTTTCACTGGATGGAGTGCTGGACCATCTTGTCTAGATTATGCTTTTGCCATAAAAGGTTTGACCAGATGGTCCTCAAGGTCCCTTCCAATGTAGTGTTCTGTGATTCTATGCTTCTATGATCTTAAGGCTGCCATATAGCTATCGTATTTATTTTACTCTGGGTAGTATGACAGAGCAGCTTAGCTTGTATTGCATGTTTTGGGGAAGGTTTAGCTTAGAAACATGTACCTCTGAGTCCTTCTAATCAAATGTGAGCAGAGTGGCTAACAAAATTACTGAGCCTGATTGTAGTTGCCTGGCAGATTTCCTTTTATTTTTTCAGCTGTTGCAAAGTTTTAACATAAGGAAATTTAGGAACAAAAGAAGAAAACCCTGATTTCAGACTGCCCATGCTTCTGTCATGAGTCTAGCTAATGAAGCTGCAGTGAAATTGGATATGGCATCAGTGTTAGTCATGAAGTAGAAAGTGAAGGTGGCAGCCCCACCATAGAAACCCCATCAAAAATTAACTCCACAAGTCTAAAATGCTCATTTCTCACTATTTATAAGACAGTCTCCCCCCTCCTCTTGCCCTTTAAAAAGTTGGGTAGGTTGTGGGTATTTTTGTCAAATCTTGAACCAAATCAGTATGGTTTTTTTTCACCCAAAAAGGGAGATTTCAGAAGCTTCAGTCTTCTGCTGAGGTGCTGAATCCATTTTGTCAATTCCTGGCTCCCCAAAAATAAGGAATTAATGGCAAAAGGAAGGTTTGATGTGAGTTTAAAAAAAATCACTTGAAAAACAAATATGGGGGTCAAGTTGTGATTGTGCTGGAGGCAGTTGGTGTTTTGGTGCTCCTCAGACCACCAAAGTAGAAAGCAAAATAGAGTCAAATAGGGCTTATACGTGTGTAAGAAATAGGACCACATGCAGATGAGGGAAAGTTGTAACAATGCACCCTGGATATATGACCTGTGCAATACAGAACAAGCATTTCTTTCAGGTAGGCAGTGCCTGCTTTCTTTCAGCACTGCACAGAGCTCTGCTCAGCCTTCTACATGATATTTGATTGCTTTGTGCTTGCTTTCTAATTAAACAACACTCATCTACAAGCCTGACCATTCAACCATAAAATATAATTCTTTGTCCTAAATCAAACAGTTCTCTGTGTGTTGCATTACAAATACAGCTCACTTCTTCCCTTTGTGTCTCGAAGTTGCCCTTGTAATAGACTTTCTTGTTACTCAAAGATCAGAACTGCAAAACAGGTGCCTCAGAGGAACAGACACTATAGCTGGTTCTGTGCCAACCTTACCACCTAAACATTAGAAACATAGTGAAAATTAAAACTCAGTAGGGCAAGTTTTTCTCAGTCAGCAGTGCAGGCCCATCAAAAAATTTGAGTCCATGAATGAGGCACTAAAGGTTCACTCTCCGAAGAGTTTTGATTTAAGTGTAGGTCACTGTTATCCTCTTTTCCAGCAATCATCTGCTAAATCTGGTAACAGCAATACTGACGTCAGTGGAGCTGGGCAGGGGCACCCATTGGAGAAGAATTTGACCCACTATTTTTTTGCTGCCATTGTAGTGTGCAAAATTCTCTGAACTCATCAAGCAGAGAGAAACCCTAGAATGATCCTTTCTGCTGTAATCTCCCTGTATTACTGTAAACCTTAGTCAAGTCTGGGTTTTATATAACAAATTTGGTTTAGATAACTCACAAACAGCAAGGGAAGGAATCCTATCCTACAGTTACGCTATAATTGCTTTGGTGCCTCTGAAAAGAGGATTTTCCTGATTCATATGTTCCATGTAATCTCATATAAATGAGTGGGAGCCATATAAAGCATTGTAAATTGCTCAGATTGCCAGAGGCTTCATAAAGCCTCATCTGCCAAACCAAATTTTTCTTCTTATAGATCAGGGCTTGCAATCATCCTTGATTAAATTCTTTAAAAGAGGGATAACTGTCAGCAAGATGCAACAGGTGATTTGCAGCTGCTTTTGTGGAACTTAGGCAGAGTTTAATATTTGCTTGAAAGTCTTGCACTGATGGTTTTTCCACTACTCGATACCCTTTTCTAGAGCTAGTCATAGTCGTAAAGGAAAAGGCTTTTTGGATCCAGTCACTATTAAAAAGTGTCTGTTAGTTTCTGAGTGAAACTAAGCCTTCAGAAATAAGCTTCACAGAAACATTTCCTCTAATGTTTGTGGCAGTGTTGCACAGGTGGACACCAGAGGTGGAGTTGTGGCATTTAACAAAATGATTTCCAAACCTTCCTAAAGCTGGCAGTGAGCTTTAATGACAAAAGGATGCAGGTCTGCTTCATCCTTTGGTTTGGATCTGGTTGTCAGGGAGGGTGAGCAGCTCTGTCCAGTGCCAGTGGGTGATTTCAATTAAGGATGCTTAGGCTTAGATTCAATATGCCTGCATCTCATTAGAAGGCTATTTGATAGTAGTTTCTGTGGAAGTATATTGTGTTTATCATCATTTGGAGTGCAGACATGAAAGGGCAGAGATTAGGGAGCCAGGAACTAATTCAGAGCAGTTTTAGAACTACCTATTTTTCTGTTTTCTTTTTCTGTTTTCCTAATTTTGGTATCTGTTCACAAAGGAGGTGCAGAGCCACACATGATTGTGCTTGAAAACATGACCTTTGATATGAAGAGATTTGGATTCAGAGTTCACAGAAAACTGGGAAATATGAGCAACCTGCACTTCTCGGAGGTGTGAGTTCAGAGCCAGGAGTTAATTAAAAATAAGGGAAAAAGACCTGCTTTAAAAGCAACTGGTTATGTTCTATAGATAGAAATCTGATGGGCCAAAGGAATTCAGGGATTTGGCCAGGTCCAGTCTACCAGCTGGGGGCTGTGTACAAAATCATTTTGAGTAGAACAAAGTAGAGGGTTTTGCCATCTGTGAGTAGTGCAGTGGAATGAAAGTCTGTTTATCAAGTAGGGCAGGCTGCAGTAAAGGAGCACTTCAGCTTTCCTTTTTGGAGCTCATTAGTCTCTGTTCCAGCTATAGCAGACACACTCATCATGTAGTCTGTTTCATAAACTGGTTTCCTGCCAGTTTGTTGTTCTGCACTTAGATGCTTGTTAAATATCCTTCCTATCAGGCTTTTCTATGCCAGTTCTTTCTAGACTCTGGTATAGAAATTGTGTTATTTCTGGCTTGAGTGCTTTGAAGTCCTTCCTTTTTGTCCTTGCTCTTACACCTGACAGCGTCTATCTTTGTCATCTTGTCTTGCTAACTATGGGGACAAATGTAGTATGTACAACACTGTTGAAAACAGACGTGAATAATTTGTTTTGCAGTGGGGCCAAATTGAGTTTGTTTTTAACTACATCCACTCTCAGCCTGCCACTCTCTTGTTTACCATGGTCACTGTCTCCATGAAGCACCTTTCCTTTGCAGCTTGGCAAAGCTCATTTTGTCCTTGTCTAAAGTTCTTTTTATTTCTTTTTTAACATCATAGGAGTTTCGTTGTTAACTTTGTCCTGGGGTGGGGGAAGGGTAAGAAAACTTAGTTTCTCTCTCATTTTTGGTCCTACAATTTGTGCTGAAGTTGCTAGTCAAGTTTTTAGGGTGAAATCCATGCGTCCTAGCCATGTTGCCACTAAGAATGTCATAGACCTCATCAGCCCCTCTACTGTCCGATTTTTGGAGCTAAGTGTAAAGTTTAAAGGATGTAAAGTCATATCCACTTTTCTTTGCATATTTACAGTATGCAAATAATAATGGTAATAGTGGCAGTATGCAAATAATAATGGTAATAGTGGCAGCAGCTAATGTTCTTAAAGTTAGAAATATTATTTCTAATGGTTCCTGATTTGAAGCATTATGATCTAGCAGTCAGTTTGTCATGGCTTTGACAAACACTTTATCATTCTATTTAGGGAATCGGTTTTAATCTTCAAAGAAAAGGGCTTCGTTAATTTAGAAGTCAAGCAGAGAGATGGCAGTCATATGAGCTTTTAGCACAATAGATATTCATAAAATATCTTCCATAAAATAGTAGTAAGCCTTAGGGACAGATGCAATATTCCCTCTTTTTTCCTCCTGCACATGTCTACTCCCACTGAGTATAGTCATTAAACATAAGTGCTTGTAAATTCAGAGTCACCTGACCTGCCATTAAAAAAGAAAAAAAAAAAAAAGTTTTAAAGAATCTCATGAAGAAAAGAAGAAAGTGCAGGACTGTTCTTTGCTAGGTACTAGTGCCTTTAAGGAAGCTGATCAGCTAAGTTTGGCTTAATACTCCTGAAGTCTGTTTTAATCTCAGAGAAATTATTAAATTGTATTATCTTTGCATTCGCAATCTCGTGGCAGAATATTGCAGCCTCTTGGGTGAAAGGAGAACACTCCTGTATTTTGATATTTAAAATGATACTGAATAAAAATTGCATGAGATTCTACATGCAGCAGTCCCCTTAGTACTGCACTGCAATAAAACCAATCTCATGCTTTATGTTCCCTTCTAGAGAAAACGAATTTTGGCCTTAACAGAGGCTACTTAACTGTGATGTTTATGAAGCAGCTCTTGAACTCCTGTGAACTTCTAACTGCCTGCTTCTTGTAGCCATCACCACTTTTGCCATTTTTATTCCTGCTAACAGTTCCCAGCCTTTTTTTCATAGCACCCTAGAAAACTGTTGGTGCTGCTTCATCCAAGCACAAATCCATAAGCAATCAAGCAATCTGAAGGAGACATATTCTTAAGTCTAGGAACTGGCTGCATCACTTCCTAAGTGATAGGCCCCTCGTTTTACCAGCTTTTTTTTTTTTTTTTTCTCTTGGGTATTTAGATTTCTGTGTACGTGTGTGCAGAAATGCCAATCTTGAGATCTTTGTGCAGCTCAAAACCTGCTCTGTAGCTGAGCACAGCCCCAGCTCAGCCACACAGCCTCCAGCAGTGAGTACAGACAGGTATAATTAGAGATACTTTATAGATCTACTTGCTGCAGCAGCCCCTGTTATTTTGCTTCCTACTTGAGCTTGGAAGTTTGTCTACTAGATAAGGGGTGTGTTAGTCCTGAAGGAATGAAGGCAAATCTGCATAGACCATGTTCCTGCAGGATTGGTTGTGTTTCATGTTTACTCTGTGTGTAGCACAAACCATTGCAATTCCTGCAAGTAGCTTTCTGCTGGCTCAAAGTGCTTTAACTGGAGCAAAACCTTCAAGTCCTAAAGAAACGAAACTACTTGTGATCTCTGGAGAAGAAAAAAAAGAGCAATGTGTCGTTAGTGCCCAAGCCTCACACAAAGGAAAGGAAATAATTTCGATGGACTGAGCATGCCCATGAGGCAGGGGGAGGTGAAAACACATTAACCAAAACCCAGGGGGAAATTTTCCTCCCAACTCAAAATAGGGCAAACATCATAACCCTGTGGACGCAATCATCTCCACTTAAAAGCCTTCTTGGTATGTGATTGAGACATGGATGCTTTAATGGACAGGGAAGAAATTCTCTGGTCACAGCCAGATCCTAGAGATATATTTGCTCTTTATCTTGGCAAAGTCTTTCAGTGCAAACAAGAAAGATCTCCTCTAATAAAACCCCATTTTTTAAGAAGCTGTATTTTTTTTTTCCTAAAATAATCCTGCAGACCTTCCTCCGTAACAATTCTGGTTTTGGCAATTCTGTTTAAAGAATCTTCTGTACAAAATGGGAACATTTTAAGTGAATAATTTAAGTTGCTTAACTTAAAGAGGTTCATACTACATTTACTGTTAAGCAGCTTCTCACTAATTAAAGCTCAAGTCACTCTGAAATATTTACCCTTCTTAAGTGAAGATCCAGAGAAGAAAATACGTTAAACTTTCCCTGAAATATGTCTCTTTTCTCTTTTTTTTTTTTTAAACACCTGTTTAATTCGAGGTACCAGCATGAGTGTCAAGCACAATGTAGTTTTTTAAGGTTGAAAGCTAAATCAATTGATTCTGTATTATTTTAGAGACTCCTTATAACAATTTTGCTGTGGAGTTGAAGCAGGGGAGAATCAAATTCCATATTGATCAAGTGATCTCCCATATTAACAACCAGTTCAATATGCAGCCTTTTCCAGCATCCTTCTCCATCCTTGAAATATTAAGGAATCTTTTAGAGGATACACTTGCTGAGGTGTCATGGTAACCTGACCTAGCTGGCCTGCCAAATCGTACCGGTGCACCTAGAAGGCAGCAGTATGAGACCTTTGAGTAGTTTCAGTGAGATGAATCTTAACACAGCTCTCTGTGAAAACCAGACCATTTTAGGGGACTCTCTCACTGCAGTCAGTCATCCAGTTCCCATGTGGCTGAGCTGGAAAATGTGAACTTGATGTCTGTCTAGTAAACAAGTACTCTCTGTTTTCTCCTCGGTTCCCTCCCCTTATCTCTTGTCTGGTAGTTATTTGTGTGCAGCTGATTTTCTTTCTCTTTTTTTTTTTTTTTTTTTTTTTTTAATTTTTTCAACCTGACTGACTGTGACACCAGACAAATTAGTGAGCATTTTGTCTGTGTGACTAATCAGTGAGCTTTCAGTTTTGGCACTGTGTTTACCATTGATTAGAAGATAAATAAATCAATCAGATATTTCTGACAACTGTAACATTACTAAGCAAAGGGGAGGAAAAAAACCAAACAAAAACACACAAGCAAAAACCCACACAAGAAAAAGTGGAATGATTGCTTCATCCCTCTTTAATGTGAAATCAAAAGTACATGTTTATTTTGGCTTGCATAACTGGACGTGCTAACTTGGAATCCACATAACTGTTTCCTTCTTCCCACTGAATCTGCTGCTGGTTGTTAGATGAGACTGAGAGTTCCTTCATCCAAATTTCCGATGGGCTGTGTTGGAGTTGCAGTTTCTATTTAGAAGTGTGGTTTTAGTCTGAAATGGGGTATGCAAAAATGGAAATTGCTCCTTCAGTGAATCACTGTCCTGACTGTTGAGCTGAGTGACAAACCCACTGTTTCCCTCTCGCAAAGCTGATGCTGACCTCAGGGAGACCGTGCTGGCTTTACTTCTGCCTCTTGCCATACTGCTGCATTGCTAACTAGCTGCAGGGGCAAAATCTGCTCGTTTAGTATCTGGTCAGCATTGTTTCTGACGGTGTGGGACAAAGTGGCTGTGTGAAGACTTTTGCCCAAGTATTTTTACTTTTTTTACAGCGAGGGTGATGATTCTCAGTTTGCTGTCTCCCAGCCTGGTACAGCCTGCAGGTTCAGCAGCTGGAGTATCCTCATGTGCTCTTGAGCCCTGCTGGCATGAGGAAAATAAAAGGAATTCTTCCTATCTCCCAGCTACATTTGGTCTGTATTTTGAAACACAGGGTACAAACTCTATTCCTCTGAGTATTTGACCCTGCTTGTCAAATATACAACTTTTCTTGACTTCAGATAAAATTAAGCCAAGATGCTGGAGGGCAGATTCCATCTCAGCCCATGCAAAATGGCCATTTTGATGCCATTTGATCTATTAGATATGTTAATTCTAAACATACAAAATTATGCCTCTGTACATATTTTTCCCTGGGGCCTTCTAGCCACTTAAACCATGGATGATCCATAAATACATACTCAGTGGCCCTGAAGGAATTGTGAACATTTTGGCTATTACAAATATTGTAAATAATTCCTGAAATCTTTTTTTGATAAAAAATGTGGTTTGTGTGTGCATGCAGCAAGGGGAGAAGGAAGGAGACACCTTTGAGGTTCCTCTGGAAGAGATGAAAACCAAAATGCATCCAATTCCCTCCTTTAGTTGAACTCTGGCATAAAGAGATGCTTTTCTTTTCTTTTTTTTTTNTTCAGAGTTTTGTTTCAATTAAGTGATCAGAGTACTGGAGCATCTCTCCTATGAAAAAAAAGGCTTCAAGAGTTGGGCTTGTACAGCTGGGAGAAGAGAAGGAGACCTTAATCACAGCCTTTTGGTACTTGAAGTGGCCGATAAGAAAGATGGGGACTTCTTAGCAGGGCCTGTTGTGACAAGAGAAGGGATAATACTTTTAAAGGGGGGAAATTTAGACTAGAGATAAGGAAGAATTTTCTTATGCTGAATGTGGTGAAACACTGACACAGGTTTCCCAGAGATGTTGTAGATTACCCCTCCCTGGAAACATTCTATGTCAGGTTGGAAAGCGCTCTGAGCAACCTGGTCTAGTTAAAGATATCCCTGTTTATTCCAGGAGGGTTGGACTGGATGATCTTTAAAGATCCTTTCCAACCCAAGCTCTCTTATAATTCTATAATTCTATAAAATGCGTCCTCATTTACAGTATCAGCCTTTCCCTTGTCTCATTTGTAATGGTGATGGCAAAAGAGAAGACACCTGACATGAAGCAGACCAGCAGTCAGCTGAAGTGTTTTCCTTGCCTTTGGTTCCGTCCATTTACGTCTGAAGATGTGTGTTTTTCCAAAACTGATCTGTCTGGTGACACAGCAGCACAAAATTGTGCTGTGGGTGGGTAAAGTCCTGAAAACTCCTCTACAAAATGCTGTTCTCAGGATACTTTGTGTTCTCAAGGTCAACTTGGTTTCCTAACCTTTGTGTCCTTTTCCTTTCTTTCAGGGATTTGAGGACCCCAAGGACAAGTAAGCAAATTTACTTCTGTCATACACTGCTATGTTTGCATATTTGGGAATTTTTTTTTTTATCATATTAAAAAGAAATAAAAAAAATAATGCCCAGCTGCCAAGAATAATGCCTGGACTCCCTGGAAGTTCCTCATGGAGGGACAGCCAGTTGAGGGGACAGCATTGACTGATGTGCATTCAGAACTGCCACTGCCCACAAGACAGTTATTCATCTGTGTGGCTCTAGCTTGCTTTTGTAATTAAAATGCTTGCTCCTCTTCCCCTTGTCCCCAGTATTCTTCACAATTTGCTGCTTTGAAAACATCCCAAGAACAAAATATTCCTGCAAAGTATGTCCAAGTGGTGACCATCTCTGATAAAAATCAATTAGCTATATATTTGAATTATGTGTATCACTTCTGAGTTTATTTGTGTATGCTTTTTATTACTCTCCATTGCTTATTACTTACTTCTGTATATAAAAATTAACTCACAGTAAGGTAGGGCCTGGAAGGGATCTCCAGACATCATCTAGTCCAATCCCCCGGCTAACACAGGTTCACTTAGATAATGCAGACATCACAGCTTATTTGAAACAGCAAATTTGAACTTTCATGCTCTAAAATACAGCCACATTAGAGCAGCACTTTCATTTTTTTTCACAATGAACTTAGAAAACGGTTAAAAGAACAATTTAACAAATAGTTTGAAAAGTTTTATTTGGGGAAGTTGAGTTTGTGTTCACATTTTAACTTCTTCAGCTGGCTATAACTGAAGCATTTCCTGTATTGGAGTTGTTTGGAATAATTACACTTTCAGTTCTAGTGAATGGCATTAATTGTAAGCTTGCTCAGAGCAAGGCAGGTGGTGGCAGAGGAAACCTATGCCTAAAATTGTTGCAGTTTCTCCTGTGTTCCTCAGGCTGTCAGTCAGAACTACATGGACCTCTGTGAAGTGAGACATCTAAATGCTGCTCTGGGCCCTAGGCATCCACCTTTGGGAACATTATCATTAAGGTTGTTGAGCACTGACAGCAACTCCCTAAAAGTGAAGGGAGGTAATATGTTTGAATGTGACAATGTTAAGAATCAATTCTTTCCTTCCCTTGCCCTTCACTGCAAACTTGATATTGATAATGTAGCTCTGTAGGTCTGTTTTGGTGGTGCTGCAGGGTGTTTAGGGGGAGCCATCAGGGTTTCTTCTTCCATACAAGGCTGCAGGGAACTCAGCTGATGTCAGATATACTTTGGACAGAAAAAAACCCTAGTAAGTTACAAAAAAGTAGATCTTAGGAATATAGAAATTAAATAGGATCTTTCCTCTTAGCTGGTGCAAGGAAACAAATTTAGCTGCCTCAGTGTTGGTCCACAACAGTCACTCAGCTGGTGAGGAACAACATCTCCACTCTTGCTCCAAGGACCATACCGTCTCTCCTCTAGTCTGAAAAGGTTACTGGAGCTGTTGCAGCCAGTAGCTAAGAGCTATATAGGTACAGTCTTGATTCGATGTGATGCCATCTTATTACACAAATTGCAGGATTTTTGTATTTCTGCTTAGTGCCAAAAGAAGCTACTTGTTTCAGATTCTCATGACTCAGAAATTTGTTTAACTCAGGAACAAAGATTTGGCCAAAAAAAAAGTCTCTAGCAGAAAATCTTTCTGATGAAACTGATTAAAGCCAGATACATAAGCCATGTCAAGCACTCAGCCCAGTGCCTCCAAGTGCAGGAGCACTGAGCATCAATACTCTTGTCTTACAGTGAAGGACATGTAGGCACCATGCAACTCTGGAAACAGGACCCAACACTTACGTGCCTAAATGCAGGTTTAGTTATTGAATCTAGGCATGAACAATTTCAAATTATGGCATACATGTAGTTTTGGCAGTGGTCACACTCTTCATTTGCAGAAAGTAATTAAATCAGCTGAACATTTTTGGATTACTCTGAAGCCAGAATCTCTGGGTTAATTGCTAGCTTTTGCATTTGCACAGTGCAGAAGTTGCTCCAAGCTCTGTTCATGCCGTTGCTGTCCCTTGCAACAATTTTCTCTTGGCTGCATTTGGAGAAATTTCAGCAGTGCTTTTAAGAGGTGGTTTTAGAAGTTTTGTAGTTGTCTGAAATCCTTGGTTCCTTCCCCACACTGCCAATATATCAATAAGTATTTCCACATATGATTTTCTTTAGTCTAGGGTAGTACCTTGGCTCTGACTTACAAACACTGCCTCCAGGGCGCTCCTTACCACAGGGAAATTTTGTATTTCAATCTAAAATTACATTTATGCAAATTTACCCAAACGTGCTGTACAGTAATTTAGTTTGGGTACAACTGGCTGCAAAAGTCAATCAAGCAGCTATAGGTATGGGCAAGGTGACTAAGCTTGAAGGTGACCATACCAGTACAGCAATTTAAAAGCTGAAAGGGTATTTCTGCAGCCACGGAAGGTATTGCAGCATTAGAGATATCCCCATCAGTATAATGATACATTACAAAACTGGAGGTGGCCTAGGTCAAAGCCTGATGTGGTGGTTTAGCAGTTACCTGCCCCCCAACCCTTTGATATAACCCAGGCTAGGACTCAGACGGCTGGAAGTTGATAAATGAAGCTTTATATTTACAGCTATGCACAATATACAAGCAGATATTTACAATGTATAACAGATATTTACAGATATATACAGTGAAAAGGTAGTACAGAAACACCATACCCCACCCAGAGATCAAAAATCCCTTAGAGGGGTTTCTAACCACCCCTACCAACTTTCCCCCCTTCCCCAATCTTTTCTCACCATCTGTTGATGCAGCAGCTAGGCGAAGGTAGATGGGCCAGGGGATTAGCAGCAGGAAAGAGGTTAGTGGAATTATTAATAATCAGCTACAAAAGGCAGGGACAAAGGAGCCATGCAAGAAGCAGCCACAGCCCAGAGAGGTCTGAAGCAGTCTCCCTTATCTATATTTGGGTTACAACTCTTTAAACATTTTTTTTTTCTTTCTCAGTAGAGCTTTGAGTGGAGTAGCTTCATCTGTTTTCCTCTCTCAGCCTATAGCCTAATTTCTAATCCAAATCCTCCAATTAGTTCAAACTAACACACCTGAGCAGGCAGTTTCTTTTCTTCATGTGTTCCTGAGTTACACTTTTAGACTGGAACTTGAAATTTAACTGAGGTTCAGCAAGATGCTTCTTCGGGAAAATGTATTGCATCTCTCATATGTGGTATGGAATGACTAAATGTGAATGACACCAATGTGTAAATAACTTGCAGGATCTTGGAAGATATTCTGTAAATACAAAGTCTAATGATTTCCTTGCTTATTTTTATGAGTCCAGAAGGCATTGTGAGGACTGAATGAAAATGAGCAGCATCGTCTTGAATGTTCAAGCAGATGTGCTCCCTCTAAGGAAATATCTAGAACTAAATCAAATATTCTGTCCTTCTAGGGACAAAAACACTTTTAATTTCAAAGTGAAATTAAATAACTTTAGAACCCCCAAAATCAAAATCTCCTTTTTCCAACCCCACTGAATGTTGGCTAAAATATAAATAAGACCTTGAGATGAACAAGGTATGCAATTACCATATGGTCACTAAATAGATCATGATGTGTCATCATGACCCAGCTGAGGTGCAGAAACATTCAGCTCACCGGCTGGGGCAAAGGGACTTGAAATGGAAACAAATAGTTGGACCTGATTTATTTTTCTCTTGGCAAGAGGGACATGGTAGAGTTAGATTACAGAAGGCTTGTTCAAATCTGGTCCAGCTTTTAGAGAGCATTTCTTTTGGGAACAGACCTTCAGCTTCAGCTAAATCAAAATCACATTCTGGCTTGTAAGCTGCTTTGAGCAGTCTCAGCTGTGTTGCTCAGCTGTGTACCTGTAAGGGAGGGCCTGCTATCTGCAACACAGTGTTTATGCACTATGCAGTTACCCAGTACAAATAGAATCCATAAGATAAAGCAGTGTGACTTTTTGTCGTGCTTGTCAGACCTCAGGATTTTTTATCTGGACTGCTTCAGGTGAAGGCCACGCACCACAAGCCGTAAGTTGTAGTGTCATCATTGGGTTTGCACATAGAAATAGTTACCCACTGGAATAGGACCCAGTGTAAGTGAGAGCATATCCCAATGGGTAGCTGTTGGTGTATCCTGTGGATAACCTTGGCAATCACACCAGAAGAACAGAAAAACAGCACTTCAGGATATGCTTTTCATTTCTGTCTATATCTAGCTGTAAGGCAGGCGATTAGAGTTACAGCACCAAGTTATTAAATCCCATTAGATGTTAAAGAAGGCTAGGAAGCCTGGAGAGATGCTTCAGGTTTCCTGATCCTGAGTGAAAAACGTTTTAGGGCAGGTAAGGTTTAGGTATCTTTCTTTCTACAGTTTTTGAAAATCATCCTCATTTTCCTGAAGCTGTAGCTAAGCATCAGAGTCACACTGATACTAAGGTTATAAGCAATTTCGAAATCTCGTTCCATATATTTGTAAAGCAGAATTTAATTTGATTTTTTTTTTTTGCAACCTTTTCCTTTTGCAGTCATTCCTTGAGTTAAGTAACTATCTCGCAAGTGGAAAAATTTGTCTGCTTTATATTCATAAATAGCTGCATGAAGGGGAGGCAGTAGGGCATCAGGACAAACTTTTTTTCCCCCCCACCTTCATTCTGTGTACAGCTTTTTCTCAGAAATGGAAAATTGTTCAAGTTCAGAAGTTTTCACAGAAATGTTTACAGAGAATATTATTCAGAAGCAAGAAATATGGCTGACTACAGAAATAATTTTGCCAGTTCAGGTACTAACAGCTACAACAGCATGGTGTTGCAGGGAAGAGGAAGAGTGGAAGGAGACTACTGACTGGTCTTAGGAAATGAGGGATTGGAAAAAAAGACTGCAAGGCATGAACAAAGGTGACTCTAGTACAGAAAAAGAGCAAGCAAATAAGTTTTTTTTCACTGGTGAACTCAGTACTGGCAATGAGCTCTAGAGCCAAAGTCATTTTCATCTCAACTTGTTATCCATTTTTCAGCTTGAAGCTGTCATAGGCAAAATATCGTTAACATCCAGCTTGTTACACAGCCAGATGATAATGTATGGTGGAGGGGGAAATTGTCTTGTCCTCTTATGCTCTCTTTTTGTGACATCCTTAGGAATACACAGGAAAGCATGAATCCAGAAGATGAAGTGGATGAGTTTCTTGGCCGTGCCATTGATGCCAGAAGTATTGATCGGTTACGCTCTGAGCATGTGCGCAAGTTCCTCTTAACATTCAGGGAGCCTGACTTGGAGAAAAAGGTAATGTTGCCTAAAATTCATTGCAGCTGTCAGTCAGCCTTCTTACTCTTGCATAAAGTCAAGTTTTTATATCTATAGCTAAAGCTAGGTTTTAGGTGGTCTGAAAAAAATCCATGCTTCATGGAAACCTTTATATGTCCCTAGGAAACTGCAGTCATCTGTAGAGAGGGAGCACTGGGTGGGAAACCCAAGGCATTTCTGTCAAGCTCACAGAAATGCACAATCATGAACTGTGAAGGGAATCCAGAATAAGCCAGATTTGATTCTTTGAGGCATCTAAATTGAGGTTGCAGTCACTCCTTATTTCCTTGAAAACACTGAAGATACTTCAGCCTGTCCAAGCTATGAATCACCTCTAGAGGACCTTTTCTCTGTCCATTGTTTCCCTATGCAAACCCAGGTACCGCTAGGATTCACCGGGAAGCAATTCTTAACAATTTTGGGAGACCATTTTAAGCAACAGGTAGAGTTCTCTATCTCACAAATGTGAGAAAAGGGAATTACAGACCTAGGGATCCTGAACAGCTCATTGCTTCTTGATTTCTTTTCAGCTACATTGTTGTGGGGCAAAGATCATTCAATTCCTCTGTCTGTGTAATAGAGACATCAATTCTAGACAGTTAAATTCAGCCAAGTCTAGAGGTACCTGGGTGCTATAATTTAGGGTACTATATAAAATAATGAGTTTAACTACCCAAAGAAAGTTAAAGGTGGGTGTTTTTTTCCTGTTTTTTTATTCAAGTACAGATCCTTGGGATACTTGAGTGGTCCTCAAGTTAGACTCATTATTCAGTGAAAAAAGTTTGAGTAGTAAGATTGCACTAATTATTTTATCCCTTTTTTTTTTTTTTTTAATTCTATCAAGGACAGGGCCTACAACCCATTGCAAAAGCAGACCTTTGCAGGTTTTATAGCTCTTCAGGGAATCAGTGTGGGGCCAGACAAAAGCTCAAGCATGTAATTTCCCCCCCATGCTCCTTCCCTTTGATTTTACAGCTGAAAACTGCTAGGAAAATTAGTGGTTCACCTGTTTTGAGCACCTTTTATTTTGTGGTTCAAACATTGAGACCATCTGTAGTGGGAACTGTGCTTCAAGCTAAATAAAGCATCTTTGGGAATCGGATGTGACTCCCATGTGACCGATATGTTGACAAGTAGTTGGAAGGAGCAGCTGTGTGAAAACCACAATGTCCTTGTGCTCTCTGCACAGCGAGCCAAGTTGTCTGCACAAAACACAGGATTTTCTCATTAGCAGCATTGGTACCTTTTGGAGGAGACTTCCCAGGGAAGTGACCCAGAATCCCGATCCAAGTTAATCCATTCCTGTTCCTCTTGTGCAAGGGCCAGATGGTGAATCCTGTCTCCAGCCAGCTGTGTGGGTTTGTATCTGTTCATGCCCATAGAGAAGGAGAGTTTGTAATGTTAGCCATTTCCTACCGGTGCTGCTTTCCAAGGACCTAAACAGAAGCCAAGTAAGAAGACTGTGTGCAGAGAAGGCAGTCAGCCAAATTCCCCACTAACATAACCCCATTTATGTTTTTTGCAGTACTCCAAGCAGGTGGATGACAGGTTTGGAGCCTATGTGGCTTGTGCCTCCTTAGTCTTCCTCTTCATCTGCTTCGTTCAAATCATAATTGTGCCGCAGTGAGTACCTTTTCTTCACTTTGCTCCCATCTGCTCCCCTCCTCTATTCTGCCCTACTTTTTTTTTGAGAATTCAGAGCACCAAAGGGAAGTAAAAAAACCTTAAATAATTCATGCTCAAGTGACGTGTGGTGCTTATTGTTCTCACTTGTTTCTAGCGCAGATTAAAACCTCCTCACTGGCACAGGAGGATTTGTTTTCCCAGTTATTTCTCTTGCCACTTACCTCCATCTTAGGAAATTCAGTTCAGCGTGTTTATAAGCCTGTGGAAGACAAATATCACTTAAGTAGGAAGGATTGCCTACTAAGGCATAGTACTCATCCATAACAAAAGACTAGGCTGTCCTCTTATCTGAACGCAGTGGAACAGGGAGGTACAAAACTTATCACAGCCTCATTGCTCACAGCACTGGGATCTCTGGGTCTGCTTCACAGATGAGGTATGACTGGCATGAGGCATGACTGCAGAGGTCCCAAGCAACTGGAGCTCTGCAAATGTGACACCCATCTACAAGGACTGGAAGAAAGACCCAGGGAACTACAGAGCTGTCTGTCTGACCTCTGTGCCAGGGAAGATAATGAAGCAGATCATCTTCAGTGCCATTATATAGTACACACAGGGCAACCAGGTGATCAGGCACAGTCAGCATGGGTTCATGAAGGGCAGGCTCTGCTCAACAAAGTTGATTTTATGTGACAAGGTGGCCTACTTAGTTTATGAGGAAAAGTCTGTGGATGTTGTTTACCTGGCTTTAATAAAGCACTTGACACTGTCTGCCGCAGCATCCTCCTGCAGAAACTGGCTGTACATGGCTTGGGTGGGTGTATACCTTGCTGGGTTAAAAACTGGCTGGATGGCTGGTCCCGAAGAGTAGTAATTAACGGAGTTAAATCCAATTGGCAGCTGGTCACAAGTGGTGTTCCCTGGGGCTCAGTTCTGTTTAATATCTTTATCAATGATCCAGACAGGGGGACCAAATGCACCCTCAGTAAATTTGCAGATGACACCAGTCTGGGTGGGAGCCCTGATCTGCTCAAAGGTAGGAAGGTTCTGCAGAAGGATCTGGACAGCCTGGATCGGTAAGCCAAGGTCAGTTGTATGAGGCTTAACAAGGTCAAGTGCCAGGCCATGCACTTTAGTCACAACCCCTGGCAACAGCACAGGCTTGGGGCAGAGTGGCTGGAAAGCTGCCCAGCAGAAAAGGACCTGATGGTCCTGATTGACAGCTGTCTGAACATGCACCAGCAGTGTGCTCAGGTGGCCAAGAATGCCAACAGCATCCTGGCCTGCATCAGGAATAATGTGGTCAGCAGGACTAGGAAAGTAATAATGCCCTTGTTCTCAGCACTGGTGTGACCACATCTTGAATACTGTGTTCAGTTTTGGGGCCCTCACTACAAGACATTGAGTGCTGGAGTGTGTCCAGAGAAGGGCCACTAAGCCAGTGAAGGGTCTGGAGACAAAGTCTTAAGAGGAGTGGCTGAGAGAACTGGGATAGTTTAGTCAGGTGAGGGGAGACATTATTGCTCTCTGCCTGAAAGGAGGTTGCCGTGAGGTGGGGGTTGGTCTTTTCTCCCTGAAAGAAAGAACAAGAGGAAGTGAAAGAACAAGAGGAAGTGGTTTCAAGTTTTGCCAGAGGAGGTTTATATTGGATATTAAGAAAAAAATGCTTACTGAAAGAGTGGTCAAGCATTGAAATGGGCTGCCCAAGTTGGTGGTGGAGTCACCTTCCCTGGAGGTGTTCAAACAATGTATACACATGGCACCTGGGGACATGTTTTAGTGGTGTTAGGTCAGTGGTTGGATTCAATGATCACAGAGGGGTTTTTTTAACAGAAATGATTCTATGATTCTGTAACTTCTTATGCATTTATTTTTCTGGAGTGTGAGAAGAAAGGTAGAGAGGGAGTCGAGCTACACATGCCTAAAGTTTGAGTAGTTCACTCCAAGTTTTGAGATTGCAGTAATTTCTTTCCCCAGCAAGAGTGGCATGAACTCCCTGGGGCTGTGTGGCACAGTGCTCTCAGCCCCCTGCAATGAAATGCCTTGTCCAAAAGGCACAGTGTAACTATTTAGATTTTTTTCCACCAGAGCTCTGCAGAAATGGTATTTCTCTCAAATAGTTCATTATAAATTCTTTAAAGTTACAGCATGTTGGCATTTCCTGTGCTCTGGTTTAGTAGTAATAACATATCATTCACTGAGAACTGCTGTTTTGGAAATCGATTTGGAGTTAGTAATTTTTAATGTGAAGAACAAGATCTCAGAAGCTTTGAAAATGATCCAAATTCTTCTTGACTGCAAGAAGACAAAAATAATTTTAAGAGAGCTCAAATACTATTTTAGGCCATCACACCTGCTTTCTACTTCTGTTCACACCACAGATCTTTTCAGAGTAGAGACTGATTCAGTTTAGATATTTGGAAGGTCACAGAAACAATGCATAGTCTGATGTTTGAGGTCATTCACTCTCTGAGGCAAGCAGACATTTGCTTCTGCTGACAGAAAGATTGGATCAGCAAAATAACATCAGTACAGGTGCTCTGTGTAAACAAACAGATCTGCTTTGGGAGACTGCAGGAGAAGCTGAAAGAGTCTCAGAATTGAAACTGGATCGATCCCAGCAATTAATTTTGGTTAATTGTGTCCCAAAATGTTCTGTGAGAGTAATTGATTCAGCAAGGGCTTACACTTTGGATCTCTAGATATTACTGCTGTGACTTCCCACCTGAAGAGGCCCTCTACCAGCCTTTGTGTTTCTCATCGAACTCCCTAAGCAGTCACTAAGCTGTCCCCATAAACCCCAGCTTAACATTTAAATGACAACTTCACAATTTCTTTTCTGTGGCAACCATATGGCTGACTCCTTTGTGTTACACAGGAGCCAGTCCCTTATGGCAGCATGGTGTAAATGTCACACTGCTCAATCTCCTTCCATGCCACCCGTAAGGAAGGTGCTTGGGGTTTTTGGTAAGTTCTTAGGCAGCTTGGCTTGTCCAGAAGAGGATTTGGTTCAAGAGTAAATAAAATTCCATGTTTTAATTGCAGGTCATACCTTCCTTCAAATTTTGATTTGTTTTTCCTTACATTTCAATTGCATAGCTTTGATCTTTTATTGAACTTAATGTTCAGCAGCAACTGAAACCACAGGTGTAGATGTGTCACCCTCAGAACTTCATGAAAGATACAACCTGGAATTTGAATCTGAAAGTGGAGACGAAATGGCAGTGATAATTTATGGTGATAAAGAGGAACAGCTTGAATGAACTTCACAAAGGCTTGAGCAGTGATTTAGCAAGTACAGTTATCACATTAGTCTTGGGAGAACACAGAGACCAACTGACTTTGGTGTGATTTGCCTCAATGTCACATCGCAAGAACACTTCCTTTAAATTATGAACAAGGCTGACTCCTGGGATGGGGCTGCTCCTGTCACCCTGAGACCAATCACTGGGAAACTGTTGAATATCCTTATGATCAAAGGAGATTAAAATGTATAGCATGATGTTGGCCCTGGGTTCTCATTTGTAATTTGTAGTTGGGAGGAACAGCAACCTCTCAAAGCTGGCCAAGCTCAGATTGTTTTATTGTCATGCCATGGTTGCTTCCCTCTCAAGCACGAGGCAGACTGCAGAGGATGATGCAGCACAGACATTCCCTGTGCACAGCAAGGATGGGCAGCTACTCCTGAGGAGAGTATTCCCACTTGGCTGCACTGCAGTGCCCAGCACACTTCCCTTCTGGGGGTCTCCTGCTCACAACCAGCTGACCTGCCACAACAAATTGTTTTAGCAGCTCCTGTAGTGCAACACAGTATTTGTCAGTCCCTCTGCTGTCACCCTGGCAGGAAGGTGATTGCTGCTATATTGTCTGCTCTGCAGCCTGCTTGAACAACTCGAAGAGGACAGAGTATCTGTTGGTATTCAAGGCACTGCCTATCCCCTGCTGCTATCCTAACTGGAAAGCCTGTGCAGTGTGTCTAGATACAATGTTCTGGAGAGCAGAGCTGTAGCTCTTCTACATGCTGTGCATTAAAAAAATAACAACAAACAAATCTCCTTGATTTCAGCTCTACATTTATGCTGGGGTTTTACCTGACCTGTTTCCTGATCCTGACTACAGTGGTGTTTGTCTCGGTCATTTACTCCTGTGTAAAGGTGAGTACTGCGCTTTTCTTGTGGAGTCCTTTGCCTAAAATAACTAGATCAGCAATCTGTTTCTTCAGCTAACAGAGCATGTTTTGTTAGCCCTCCTTTCCACACTGTGTGATAAGAAAAAGCCTTTGATAGGACAGAATGAACTGCAAACAGATGTTAGGGTTGACATCTCTTTTAGCTCAGTGAGAAGTAATGACTCTGTGGATCTGCATGTCTATGAAGTCCGCTGCAGGCACTCTCATATTGCTGTAAGAACACACTTTTCCAGTATGGAGCAAAACATTGACCATTCCTTGCCTCCCTGCAAGCTTCCTGCAGAGATGCCTCTGTTCTGGCCCCTGCTGCATATGCGTGTTTGGGTAGGCAGATAATCAGAAGCAGAACATCATCAAGGGAAAATGTCCCAGGGGAAGATAAAAGCCATAAACATATAGGAGTCTATCAGCCTTTCTCAGATGAATGTGCAAAGCTTTCAACATTTGGTGGGCTCTTTCTTGTAACTGGTTTCGATCAGCAAAGAAATACATTGTGTGAAATCTGAAAGCATACAAATTCTTCTTGGGAGTCTGTCGTAACTTGGCAATCAGAGTTTTGGGAAGGCTGACATCATCTTTTTCACTCAGAGGTATTTCTATTAAAATATTGCTGCTAGTGGATTGTATTTGGGGATCCTTCCAGTCTAGCAGTGTCTAAGCATGGAATGTGTGCAGATTCAAGCTCCTTAGCCCAAGCTTAGCTTTGAACCTGGAATAAAATAGTTCAGTAGCATTATGTTCATCTTGCAGAAGTAACAGTGGGATAATGGATTGTGTCAGCCAGATGATTTGCTACGCTTTAATTATCTTCTCTGTGCCATTTTCAACAGTTGAGTGTGGGTGCTCTTGACAGACTTGCACCTTTCATGTGTTTTTGATTTCTGAAAGTTAGATATGGAGAATTAAGCGTTGTCTTCTTATTTAATAAGAGCTACAAACTGTTCCCAGTGAAAGAAGCTTCAGGTTATATTTGAACTTAACAACTCGCTCACAGGGCTTCCCTTGGGCTTATGACAATTTTAAAGGGAGCCTAGTTTGTAAGCACAGCATCCTGTTGGTCCTGCTTGTTTACCAGCAATGAGAATTGCAAGTCAGAAATAACAGTGCTAATAAGAAAGCTTTGGGCCCTTGAGCTGGGAAATGGTACCCAGAGATGCCTGATTATACTTGGTGTGTCCACTGTGTGTGAGGATGCTACTGTAGCTAGTTTGTGTATCAGCAGTTAGTGTGATTAGCAGTTAATTAACAACTAATATACACTGAGGTGGGAAAGCTTTAGCTTTCTGGCTACAGCCACAAAGGGCTTGGAAACTCGGTGCAGAACTGTGATGGCATCTATTTATGCTGCAGTGCCACCAGCAGCAAGGTCACAGCACACTGCCAGATGTGCAGAGCTACACCAACGCACCAGCTGTACTGCTGCTGTGCAAATACTGGGGCAAGAGCTGTGGCAGACCCAGGCTTCTGAACCACTGCAGCTGGCTGACTCGCAGCCTGACAGATTTCAAAGTGCACAGCTGTTTGCCACCTACTGGCTTTTACGGGCTTAGGTTGCTTCCATATCCTGACAGCAGCACTCATTTCTTCTGTTATCATGTAAAGGTTTTGGCCTTTTTCATTTCATGTTATTACTGATCTTAATTAATGACTGTCTAGAAAGCACTAAAAAATATTTTTTTCAGTCCCCACAACCATAGGCAAATGTTCAGTCTTGCTTTCTTTGCCTTAATATTCCAAATTCCTCTAGAATAACTGTTCAGTGGTGCCTACAACTAGTTTTTGGCTGGCTTTGCCTTAGTGCACAGATTCTGGAAACACAAGACATCAGAGGCAAGCCTGACCAACATCAGAGTTTAATGGGGCTTTGTGAAACTCCTGGTATCCTCAAAAGTGAGTTGTCACTCTGTTGGCCCAGACTCACAAGGTGCTTATGTATAACATCCAGTGTGACCTCCTGGACAAATATGGAAAATACCAGGCTTTCCATCTCCAGTACCTTTTCAGTTACCCTTGTTTTAGTGCTCCAGAGTATCCTCTGCTGACAATATCTGATGATGAGACGGCTTGTTTACAGGCCCCCTAGCCTGCTTCTGGCATTAAAGGTTTTGCTATTTCAAGTCACAGATTTTTTAAGCAATGCCCATGATTAAGGGATGCTGCTTTGTTTCTATACTCCTTATTGCTGCAGGAAGCATTTTTACACATGGGCACAAGGAAGGCACTCTCACAAATCCTTTAGATGATATTTTAAGAGACAAGATGTCAGTGCTGTTTGTTTTGTTTCCCACTCAGGTATGGGATAGGAGAGCATGTGTTTCACATACCAAGGGTTCATTCCACACAAAGTTGGGAAGCAGATGTCCACCCCAGGGTATCAGCATAAGCATAATTTTTGCCTGTTTGCTGTGTTCTTTTTAATTCCTCTTTCCAGCTTCCATGTGAGATTTTCCTTCCCTGTTTTGGCTTTGACAGTGGCCAGCAGGCTCTTTCTGGACAGCCTGATCTTGTTTTATTTGCTTTTGCTGTCATTATTATCTTTTGCTATAAAATTCTTCATGGACTAGAAGTTGATGCTGGAACTGCCAGCTCAGCCAGCTTGGCTTTCCAAGTTTCTTCAGCTGTAATAAACAAGAGAGTTCCAGTTCTTCTCTTTGATGCTTCCTGTAGAGTTGGCCACCATCAGATAGTGTTTCTTCCCAGCAGAGTCTAAGGTCATGGGAAGCTTGGTCCCTTTGCAAATACTCCACTGATAGAAATCTGTTTTGCTACTAACTTATCAAGTTTGTGTTTCTTTTGAAAATCCTTAACTCCTGGTATCTGCACTGCTGTGTGGACTCCAGCATCTTGCATGTTCCTGCTAACATGTGTGAGAGAAGTTTCAAATTATCCTTTATGAGAAAATATTTTTTTTCTGTAGCTTTACATAGGTGCAGCTTGCCTGCCTATATCTTTGCTAGCATAGATGTTCCTAAAGGTTTCTTTCTCTCAAGCAGGGGGAAAAATGCCTCTGAAAACCATACTTTTTTAACAGACTAATAAATCACTGTGAAATAAGTTACATAAACAGATCTGCAACATCAAGTTGCCTGGAGATGTTGTCTTGTACTCTAGAAGCATCTTAATGTACTTCAGAATGACTCAAAGGCTTTTATTACAAATTGAAAAATCAGAACTTAAAGACCTCACAGCCTTTTCTCATCTCACAACACAACAGCAATTATCTAAGTAGTTTTCCATGTCCACAATATACATTAAGAAGACAAAAAAGAGGAATGCTACCCTTCTGTCTGTGGTCAGCTGTTATTGCAAATTCTGGGTTTTATTTAGTGCATTTTTGTTGTGCAGATGACTGGAGGTTGTGAATTATTTTCAGCGTAGCACTAATACTTGTAGGATTGCATTCTAAATTTGGACTTTTACCTGTACGACAGTGCCCCCCTACCTTCACTTTCTACATTTGTTGGTTCCTGGATGCTTTCAGAGATGCTTTCTCTGTCTTCTGGGAGCCACTGTCTTTATACATTTATGCATTTCAATTCAGAATTAACTGAAATGAACTGGACAATCAGATTTCCTTTTTCTCATTGTAGTTATTTTTCTTTATGTGGGGATTTTAAGAGGACTAATGAGTGACCTCACCCATGTGTGGTAACCCAAACATGAATCTTGGCTACCCAAGTGGATCATGTCCTTTCTTTCAGCCCCTCTCCTCAGTAGTCAATTTGCAGGCTTAAAGTTTCCATATCATGAGACCTTCCTTTGTCCTGTTCTGCACTCAGGCAAGATTTGAGTCTTATTAAAAGGAGTAAATGGTGTTGGATAGTACAAACCAATGGGCTAAACAAAAACAGTGCATCAGTATTTGCTGTACTATAACATCTTGATGTTCTGCTTCTTTTCCTAGGACAGAAGGGATTTGATTTTATTTAGGAACAAGAGAGGAAGTAATATTTTATCTTTTTTTCTTCTTTTGTGTTTTACCTCTGACTGGTAGATGCCTTTATGAAGGGTACACTGATAGAATGGAGCTGAATTGTCAGAGCTGAGACAGGTCCACCATTTCTTTCATAGAAGTCCTCCAATATGCAAGTATTCCTCCTGGTCTCTG
Source organism: Psilopogon haemacephalus (assembly GCA_013396835.1). Lineage (NCBI taxonomy): Eukaryota > Metazoa > Chordata > Aves > Piciformes > Megalaimidae > Psilopogon > Psilopogon haemacephalus. The sequence continues at coordinate 731,127 of VWZI01009168.1, forward strand.
TCTACCTCTGTGAAATGGGGAAATCATTACTTATGCTATAGAGCCTCCATGAATGTTGTTTGCAAGACAGAGGTTCCTCAAATGTGTGGCATGGCTGTGCTGTTGCACTCTGTTGCAGTCCTGACCTCCTATGGCTTTTGGCATTTGTTTTCTCTTCAGGACTTTTTCCAACTAACATTTTCCTTAATTTGCAAAGTAATGAGGACCAAGATTAATATAAAGAAGATGTGTTTTCATTAGAATGCAAGTGTCGTCCACTGATACCTTTGCTTGATATCTCAGGCTTGGTTCAAAGTCAGGCTTTTTTGGGATCATTGGCAGCAGAGCTCTGAGCCAAGATCCACAACAAAGCACTCCTGAGTTTTATTTAGGTGCTTGATTTCCCAGAGATTACAGAGGGAGGGTAAGTTTGTGCATACCTTTGAGGAACTTGGCCTTGGGCCCTAAACAAAGGGGGGTAGCAGGAAAACCTGTCCTGCTGTAATCTACTGAGAAAACTGTCTATGTGCAGTGCAAATCCTCCTTCTCCCTTCAAATCCTACAAAAGAGCAGAGGAAAGCCCCATGACATTTCCCACATCCTTGCACTGGTAGGGGTCTGCTAGCTGATGTCTGCCTGAATGCAACTGGACATGGTAGGGCAAGGAGATGTTTTGCTTCATGATTTATCAACAGAGCCAAGGATTTCTGTATCAGCAAGGTTTATTTCTGAGAAAGCAAAGCGTCTCTTTATTTTATGGTGGCTAGGTGAGCCTAAAGGGTTGCATAAGCTTTCAGTGAATTTCAGTCAGCTCTTATTTAGTACAGGTAAGTCATAACCCTGATTTTCCCTTTCCTCTTGGCCTCCACAGAGCCCTGCCCTCTCCTCTCACCTGGAGGCAGCTGGCCTTCGGTGCATGGGCTGGTTAACAGGTGGAATCACCTCTTCCAAAACTTGCTACAATCTCTCTCTCCCTCTGTAAGAGTCACCAATTAATCGGTGCTTTGGCCATCCAAACACTTCAAAATTACATTGTAGGACTCTGTGTGGGAAGCTGTGCACCGACAAAATGTTGTATCTCTGAAGATGTAAAAGTGCAGGATAAAAGGGAAGAGCAAGATTTTTAATAGAAACATTAGTCATAGTTAAATTGCAGTGCCGTGTCTCTTTGCTGTGCTTCTTTGTGTCTCTAAAAATACTCTCTAGTGGCATGGTTATTCATGCCATGTGCTGGGAGAGAGCTGGCTTCTGGAAAAAACTTGGGCAGTCTCCAGCAGAGCCCCTCGGTCCTGGCACGGAGGAAGCGCACTGCAGGACAATGTTCTTTGGCCAGAGGCTGTCCATGCACAAGAGTTTCTTGGCATCCATCTCTCTTTATTCTAGCCCTGAGCTTACACTGGGATGGTGCTGGTGCATGAAGAGAAAGGGTTGCTTTGTCTTCTGAACTTCTCTCGTAGCTAGTGCGGCGTGAGTGGGCCTGGTGTGATAGCCAGGGTGACTCCCACTGCAGAGTGCACCTGGTTAGTCTCCACTTTAACACAGGATGTTTCTACCCAGGATAGGATGCAGCACCTAAAGCAAAGCGTGCCGGCAGCCTGCAGTCAGAAAGCAATTAGAAGAAAGCTTCTAGCTCTGATAGTAGTGAATCACTGGGACAGTCTGTCTAGGGGAGCTCTGTGATCACCCTCCCCAGTGGTTATTTTTAGCCCCATGTGTCTGTGGTGCCAAGCAAGGCCAGCTGATTTCTCCAGCACCTTTGTGATCAAAGGGATATGACATGTCTTTTTTAATTTCTGCTTCTTTAAATTTTTGATCCAGCAATTCACAGGCTTAAGCTCCTGGCTATTTCAGATACAGATGGCTTGTAGTTTGCTTCTCATGAGAGGATGAGCACATCCCTGCAAGCCATGCTATCTCAGCTCAGAGAAGCCATCATTCCCATCAGGCAGGACTAAGTAGATTTGGTGAGCCAGCTGGGCCTGCTGCCACGAGGCACTCATGTTCCTGCTCACCCTTGTCCCAGAGCCACCATCTCCCATTCTCCAACCCCTGTGCTGCATCTGCACACATGCCAAGCTGAAGGATCTGGGCTGCTCAAATACAAGTTGTAGTCTGTAAAAGAAGTGATGATTTTACATATATTTAATATTTCTTTTTCTTTTTTCCCTACATGCAGCTTTTCCCAGCTCCACTCCAGACTCTTTCTAGGAAGATTGTACAGTCCAGGACCAATAGTACCTTAGTTGGAGTCTTTGCCATTATCCTGGTTTTTCTATCTGCCTTTGTCAACATGGTACGTGCACTCCTTCCTTTTCACCCTCTGGGCTCTGCCTGCCCTTCTTACTGGTGCTGTGCAGCGTCATCACCCTTACAACCATTGAGTTTAATGTAATCCTCCCTGATGCTTACAGCATCTGAGCTCACAGAAAAGAAATGAAAGCCTAACAGCTGCATTCCTATAGACCATTATATGCCTGGCACCAATTTTTGCCCATGTTCTTTTCTGGTTATTTAAATGCTTCTGCTCCAAGTACAGAAGCCAAGCCTGAAGCTTACCCTGGAAGCATACTCCAAGCCTGAACCATAGCCCTGTATGGAGAGGGCCAGCACAAGGCTGATGTGTCATTTATTTCCCACAGTGCTGAGTGAGAGTTCAGTGTTGCACAGGCTTTGTGCTGGCCTTCTGCATGGTGCTGCACCCTGCTCCAAGTGCAGTGGTCACCTAACAGCAACGGTGAAGATTTTGCTTTGAGTGCACTTTGGGTCTGGCTTTGCATGCTGATTTCAGACACAGAGAGGGATGGGCTGTTCTCTAGGACCCTGTGGCTGCTGCTTTCTCATTTGTACCAATGGCTTGAAGGCTGAATGTACTTTGAATATTCTCCAACCCATATACATCTATTTCATTTTTAAGCAGTAGGAAGGGAGGGGAAGAGAGAAGGTTAATGCCTTGCCTTGAGCTTCGAGATATCTAGAAAGACTTCACATGGCCCTCTGCTACCTAAAGTTATGGCCTCAGCTCGGGGCAGTGGTGATTTTCCTGAGCATGGAGAGGCTTGAAAAATCGGGCCAATGCTTGCTCTTGCCTCAGTTTACCTATACACATAATAGAGTTACAAACAATCTTATCCTCTGTGGAGGTACTTGAATAAGAGATGTTAGCTCAGTGTCATTGACACCCTGCTGGCTTCCTCCATAGTCACCTGCAAAGAGCTGGTGCAGGTTGCTGAGCACCATGCAGAAATTAGAGTTTTTCATTGTTTTTTTTAATCTGTGGGTTTTTTTTTTGTGTGTGTGTTTAAAGCCTGATTCTTTACATTCATGAACTGCTTAATGTAAAAATTAGCAAAATGCTCAGAGTCTATCAGAATAGGCTTCTGCTGCTTCCCCAGTAAAACATAGCACATCAGCCTTTGAGCCATGCTGCTAAAGTCCTCCTGGTAGAAGGATCCACAGCAGAGATAGCAGCAGCAAGTTATCAACTCAGAAATTCCCATCAGCAGAAACAGAACCACAGCAGGACCTCATCACAGACAGCAGGATATATTTACGTGATATCTGCAGCCTCTCTGCCTGTGACCCCTAGTAGAAAAAAATGTACATGGAGCTGAGCACAAAATTAGCTTTCCAGAGTGCACAGCCTGGATTTTATTAATTAATATTTGAGAGGAGAAAATTCATAGCCATTCCATATGTAGTAAAACATAAGCTGGCCATCTCATTTTGCACAGTTTACACATTGCTAAAGCCATTTCCAAGGAGATCTTTAACTAATGCAAACTATTTTGCTTTCTTGCCCTTCTTCATGCCTTTGAGTTTAATACCATATTTTTCTTCAGTTCATGTGCAGCACTGTGGATCTTGCCAGCTGCATGGCTGCAGAATACAATATCACTCCTGATCAGGTGGACATATGCCTTATCAGCAACCTGACTTCCAACTACAGCCTGGGCACCTTGCAGGGATTCTGTGACAGTCCTTTGCCCAACTGCAACTTTCCAGAGGTATTGCTTGCAAAAAAAAATGGATTGCAGAGGTTGAACTGAGAAGGAGCTATAAAACCTGTGTTATAAATCTCAGTGATTCAGAGGAGAGCAAGGCTGCTCATGACTGATGTTATAGGACTGACACAGGCTACTACGCACAAACCAAAGTGTCTGACGTTACTATCATGAGCTCACATTAATGTTTTAACTTCCTTTAGGGCTGAATAATCAGTAGACCTTTATAACTGTTTGATCCTGCTTGCAGCAGGGGAAATGGCCTTTCTCCATGTAGTCCTTAATGCTGTACAGAACTGCAAGTCATTTCAAAGGAGTTTGGGGGTGCTCAGTGTTTTGTGAGAATCAGTTCACTGAAAAGCAGTCTTATCATAGGTTTAACCCTTCCCTCCACCATTTTGTGTCCTGATGAAAAACTTTGCTAATATATTCTTTCACTAAATGTAGTAGGTTCTGTCTTCAGCAGGTTGACAGTCCTGACAGTGATCTGCTTCAATTTTCAAATGCAACCCTACCTCTTCAGAACAACTTGCTTAAAGAAACCCAAAAATTTTCTAATAGCAAAAAACCCCAAAACCTGAGGATTGATTGCCATAAGCATCTGATACAGGTTTTTTCTTCCCAGAAATAGGCCTGTCTGGACCAAGTGGAAGTTTAAATTCTTCACAGATTTGATGGCAGGAGAGTGATGAGGTGGATAGGCTGCATTTAACACCCTTGCTAGTTTTCTCAGGAGCCATAAATGGCACCTGCAAGCTACAGTTGTTTTTGAAAGCACTGTCGTGATAAACATTCATCTCTCAGAGCAGCAGAAGTTCCTGCCCCACTACTCAGGTGTGGCAAAGGCTTCACTACCACACACACAGACACTTCTGCAACTGCTGTCAGAAAAATATTATCATTATCACTGGTGGAAGTTTGTTCATCATGTATCTTGCTGATGGATTCAGTGTGTTACACAGGCAGGGCCACTACTTTCCAGCTGGCCTCAATCTGTCCTGGTGGTGTGACTTGTTAGTACCCCATAAGTAAATTTGAGTCCAGTATTTGAGCTTAAAGGATAAAGTATTCTACAGTAACTGGATAATGCTTTCTGCTAACTTAGTAACCGTGTCCAGGGCAAGCCTACATCACAACCTTGGGTGTATAGCTGTGAGCCCTATGCCTCTTGACAGTAAAGAAAATAACCCCTGGTGAAGAATTCAAGTTTTCCATTCCACCAGTTCAGTTTTAACACTTAAATCTCCTGCAGCATGGGATAATCCCACAAGCAACTCCAGGTTTACATGTTTGGTCAGCTCAACTACCTAACTCCCAGTCCCTTTCTATCCCTCTGTTTAGCCTCCTTTGTTTTCTGTTTTGATTTATCCAGCTGACATTCATCTCTCTTCTGTTTGTTTTTTCCCCTTTTTGTCTTTATACAGTACTTTACCTACAGTGTCTTATTGAGTCTCCTGGCCTGCTCTGTGTTCCTTCAGATCAGCTGTATTGGAAAACTGATCCTTATGTTAATCATTGAATTTATATATGTTCTCATTGTGGAAGTGCCAGGGGTCAACCTTTTTGACAATGCAGATCTCCTGGTTACTGCTAACACCTAGTAAGTGCCTTTCACTTCTGAAATCTTCAACTAATTTCTTTCACCCAATGATTTCAGTGTGGCATTAGGTGGAAGAAACTGCTGAGGCTGTGCTGCAAGCTAGGGATGTGCATGATGCCAGGGAAGGTATGGCTGTAAACTAAAGGCTTTCTCAATGCTGCTCTCCACCTCTGAAGAATGGGAAAGCACAGTTCCCTTTAAGATCTTTTTATTGTGGAACTTGATTAATGAACTATCTATTAGTAACAAAATATAACTGGAATCAGAGTGGATCCATATTTCTTCTAGAAATGGGGAGCTGTAGTTAGTCATTCTTACTTGTGCTGTTACACTCCAATGTGGAAATGTCACTTCTCAAAAAATAAAAGAGTCTCCAACTAATTTGAGCTGGTTCAGGGACATGATAGTGAACCACTAAGATGTTCAGGCATCTGCTAGATTACAGCCAGGCTGCAGTGGTGGAATGGTGGTTTTGATGTTTGGCTAGGGATCTCCTGACAGTTGCTGTTGGACACTTCTGCCTTTGAAAAGCCAATACCACATCTGGTCTCAGCATAGTTCACAACAGAAGGGCCTAGGCTAAGTGGGAGTTGCCCTTCTACTTATAAAGAGCAGTTTCTCATCACTAGGTCACACATCAATCGTGGTGGCAACCTCCTTCCACCGATATGGTTGCCCCTCTCCCAGGGAAGGAAGTTTGGCACATCTGCAAACCCACTCTCCTCTTCAGGTTTCATTCCTCACTGAGAGTTGCTTTGCTGTGTTAACTATTTGTTTTGGTGATTTCCTCTTGTAGACAGCAGTTGTACTTGAAATGTGAGTCAATTAAGCATGAAGGTACCATGATGCTAGGATATACAATGAGAGTGGCCTCTAAGACATATGAGATCATCCCTTTACTAAGGAGTGAGAAGGCCTAACCTGGAATACATTTTCCATTCTGTGGCAAGAAGGCAGTTCATGATAACAGAGAGCCCAGAACAGCAATGAACAGTCAGAAGTCTGGAAGGCACTGATTGAGGTTTTCACCATTTGTCAAGAATGATAGCTGTGGTTGTCTTGAACAGGAGGGTAGTTGAGAAGACTCCCATGGTCCTTCCCAGTGCTATCTTGTAAGTTAGAAAAGTTAGCTTGTGTAGTTGCTTGTGTGTCTTGATGGTCATTAACTCCTTCAAGCCAGATGCACCTGGTTACTTCTGTCCTTTGCATAAATATTCCATGATTTTAGCATTCCTGTATGCCTACTAATAATTAATGAGGTATGGCTTTTATTGCTACTGGCAGTAATCACTTAAATTATTTTGCTAACTCAGGCGAATAAAATGATGTAGTAAACCCCATGGAGCTTTCCATGGAGGTGTGGGGAGAATGAGGTTTCCTTTCTTCTTTTGCAGATGTTACATATTCCAACAGCAGAAGCTGTTTAGCGTTTTCTATCACAATTGGAGGAATAAAAGCATTTTATATCCCAAATATTATTTCATGCACTAAGCAAAATTACAACAGTTAGAAGGATCAATCAAAATGTCAGTAATAAAGTGAGGAAGGTTAGTGTGTTTGCCTAAAAATAGCTTTCTGTGGTGTTACATTGTCTCTCACTGAATAGCTCCGACTGTCCAAATAGCTCCATGGACAGTTCTTGTCCCAGTGTCTGGCAGTCCATATTGTGTGCTGTGGGAAATGGGAGCTCAGCATGTAGCAGAGAGTTCAGAGATGTACCATATTGTCCAGCTGATACTAAAGAAAAAAAAGCAACATGACCTCATACTACTTTAATTGGGTGCCCGTTGTAGCCACATAATTAGTGTCTGCTCTGCAGCCATTAGGGTACTCTGAATAATTAAAAGTGATGCAGATGTCACTTCACACTCCCATGTACAAACCAACCCAGTGGGCAGACAACTGAAGGGCTGATTATGGCACGTTGGGAACTGCTAGACATGACTGCAGCAGCACAGCAGTGTGGTGACACTTGAAGTATAGCTGGGTGCACAGAGCTACACTCATATTGCCATTCCCTGTGTAGAAGAGAAACCAATGTGTCAAGTTTAAAAATATGATGGACAATGTAATCTTCTAAGTTGAGTTGCTGCTTAGAGGAGCCCAAACAGCTTTGCCCAGTCATTGGTTCATCAAGCCCCTTGGGCAGTTCAAGCTTCTCTTACCTTCTGCAGAAGTTTATTTAGCGAGCTTCTCTCTGCATTAGAGTGGGAGTCACTGTCCCCAGGATTCCCAAACGGGTTCCACATCCAAGCACACATGTTCAGTGCTGGAGCTGGCCAAGAGGCTGTGTGATAGATTGTGTGCAAGAGAACGGTGGGTTACAAAATACACATCAGAAGAAATTACATGCTCGGAGCTGCAGAAAATGTCTCAGAACAAACAAGGTTAGAAAATTACTATGCTTTCATTTTTTTAAATTTTATGCCCAGTTAGGCTCCCTTGGCTGTTCCAGTTTTGATTATTTGTGTCTCTGATTCTGTAGCAAGAGATTCCCTCCAGTCCCAGAAAACTGTGGCCTGAAGCTCTCAAGAAAAATGTGAAATTCTTAGGCTAAAGATGGATCATATTAGTAGCCTGCAAAGCTGTAATTGCATCAATGACACTACAGTATTTTACCACTGATCTCTTTCCTTCCACTGAAATAGTGTTTTAGAAGGTCCACATACATGGCTCTCAGCCACCTAACACTCCACCCACACTTGAGAAGAAACTCAGCAGCATTAAGCAATCAATCAGTTAGGAACCCAGACAGCTACCTACTAGAAAGCTCCTTTCCATGCTTTCCCTGTCAGAAAAGCACACCCTCCATCCTCCAGAAGCTCTGCTTTACTTTGCAGTACTGTGAATAGCGACCCACATGAGGGTTTTGAGTGCACTGATGTGTAGCACGCAGAGCTCAGGACGAGCAACTGGCAGGGTTAGCACTGAAGAAATGAAATGTGTCTCTGTGGTAGAACAAATGGGGAAGAAAGCAACTAGCCCTCACGAGATGTTAGCCCAAAGCTTTCTTTAGATGGAGTTTCCCAGCCCCACCTCTAATGGAGTAGTGATGGATGCACCAGCATTTGCTAAGCATCCTGGAATGACATTAAGATCCCAGAGGATTCTCTGACGCTTGATGCCTCTTAGGTAGTTTAACCACATGAACCATGTTGGGCCACCACTCCGAATGTTTGAGCGTAGCTCTGATCGTCTTTTTTCTCCTCCCTCCCTCAGCTTTTTGTCGCCTTCTGCTATAAAAGGGCTGTAGCCCCACACAGCGTTAGAGATGCCACATTGCAGAGGTGCTGTTGAACCATAGGATGAGTGCTGGAGGGAACCAAACCTTTACTAACCTTGTATTTGTGGTTTGTTTTGTTTTTTTTTCAGCGTGGCTGCAAATGCAACGTTATCATGGTGAGTCACTTTGGCATGAAACATTTTTCATGGGGTTTTGCTGGTCGGCAAGGTGACAAGGTGCAATATCAGCATGTTGACTCAACAGCAGTGCCTGATATTTGACTGTGTCAATGTGAGCTGGTACAACACAGTCCCAGTGCCCTAAGTGGACTGGGTATTGCCTTTTTGTATGTGTAGCTCCTCTCAGATCATCCTCTCTTCTGAGACTTTTGTCACTTTGCTTTAAAGAGCATCTCACAGAGCTTACTAAGTTAAAGCTTTTATCAAAATAATATTTTCACACTGTATAATTCTGGCATTTAGATTTAGCCAGGTTTCTTTGCTTGCTTGTCAGAAGGGATGGGAACATGTCTTAGTGCTTTTACAGAATAATTTAAAAGCAAAGGACAGTAAGAAGTGACTAATTAGTGAAGCAGTGAGTGTAGAACACTTCCAGCATTATGAGTCTGGGGAAGCCAGTGGAGGAGACACAGTGAATATAGCCTGCAGAGTTGCCAGCATTTCAGTTGTGCCAAGCACAGTGGTAACTGGGCATTCTCTAAAATATGGCTTTGATACTGACTTTTAACTCTTTTTAAGAAGCTGGATTGAATTTCCAATTTCAAAGTCCTACTTTAGAAACCAGCATTTATGAGCCAAAGTCCTCAGCTTTTTGCAGGTAGTATTTGTCCTTTTACCAACATGTGCTTTGAGGGGAAACAAATGCACTTTTTCTTCAGAGGCTGTTTAATCTCAAAGTGGGACGTGGGGAGTGTGGCTAAGAGGTGTCTCACCATGCTGAGACTAACTGGGAAATTCTGCTCTGTTGGCTGCAGCTCTCCAATGACAACACGAGTTGCACTGAAGATTGTGACCCCTGTCATCATTACTGTCTTTGTCCTGGCGCTGTACTTGCATGCCCAGCAAGTAGAATCCACTGCAAGACTTGATTTCCTCTGGAAGCTCCAGGTTAGTGGCTCTTTGCTGTGTTGGAGGAGTCTGCAAAGGCTCTGCAAAAACAAATTAAATCTGGTTCTGAAGTCAGATCAATCCAGTGAATGCTTGGTTTAGCTTAGTTACCTAGGCCTAGGTACATCCTAAGTATGTCCTTCCCGAAGCTGTGAATGTTAAACCCCAATCCACATCCACTGACACAGAAAACTTGGTGTTTGCCTTTGCACAGACACACCTCCAGTACCACAGAAGACAAGGGCTTTACAGGCTGGTGACAAGTCCTCTCCAGCGTGTCAGAAGAGGCTTGTTTTGTGGGTTCCGTGGTAACTGTATTTCATGACCATCACTGCACTTCAGCAAACCAGGATCCTTTGATTTTGCTATGTGAGCATTTTGGGGTGCAGGGAGAGGATTGTAACTCTACACCAGTCATGCAGCCAGACTTCAGTAAAGAGCTGTCCTTGTCCTCGTGAAACCTGGGTGCGTGATTGGGCAAGCCAAATGTGTGTTCTTGTGGATAGTAGGACAGTGGTGGAGTTCCCCAAAAGGAAGAGATCCTGTTGAGGTTATGCAATTCAAGCCCCAGACTTTGGTGTTTGGTGTTCTCTGTGCCTGCATTAGAACGCATGCATACACACAGACAGGGACCATCTGCACTGCAAAACACCTTTCCACATCTCTCTGGTTCTGTCCTCCTTTGCAGTTTCTCCTTCACTTCTGTTTTTTTGTTCTCCCTGGAAGCTCATTTTCATCTTTTTCCCCTCTCTGGAGAAGTCACAGAAGAGTAAGCACATCACTGTCTTTCCCTCCTAAAATAGGCCACTGAAGAGAAAGAGGAAATGGAGGAGCTGCAGGCCTATAACAGACGCCTCCTCCACAACATCTTGCCGAAGGATGTGGCAGCCCATTTCTTGGCTCAGGAGCGACGAAACGATGAACTGTACTACCAGTCCTGTGAGTGCGTGGCTGTCATGTTCGCCTCCATCAGCAACTTCTCAGAGTTTTACGTGGAGCTAGAGGCCAACAACGAAGGGGTGGAGTGTCTGAGGCTGCTCAACGAAATCATTGCCGATTTTGATGAAGTAAGTCACATAAAATCTGTGTGGACAGAGCGAACTAGATCAACAAATTTAATTGAGCTTTGCTGAGCTTTTGAAGGAAGGTGGTTTACTGAATCCTTCTGCCATGGTTCATTTCTTCTTGCTCTAGAGGTCCTCCAGGGAGGGAGGTTGTGGCTGCTCCCTCCCTAGAGGTGTTCAAGACCAGGCTGGATGAGGTCTTGAGAGTCCTGATCTAATGGAAGGTGTCCCTGCCTATGGTAGGGGGTTGGAACTGGATGATCTTTGAGGTCTCTTCCAACCTAAACCATTCTATGATTCTTTAACTTTTTCCACACTAAAATCCCTTCTATTCACTTGTTGCCCCTCTGAATATTCAATCCTCTTTCTTCCTATACTTAAGTAAAGGAGGCTCTGTCCAGTACTTTGTAGTGCTTGTACCAAGGGAAGACACGTGGCAAGGACATTACCAGCATGTTTATGTTTGACAAGGTTGATTTACTCCTTTTGCCCTTGTGAAACAGATAATCAGTGAAGATCAGTTTCGGCAGCTGGAGAAGATCAAGACCATTGGCAGTACATACATGGCTGCATCAGGCCTCAACGATTCCACGTATGACAAAGAAGGGAAGACACACATCAAGGCGCTGGCTGATTTTGCCATGAGGTTAATGGACCAAATGAAGTACATTAATGAGCATTCATTCAACAACTTCCAGATGAAGATAGGTAATGTCACTGTGTTTACAGGATTAACTGAAGAGTGGTCATCATTCTCAGACAGGCTCAGTATGGAAACTAAAACCCATATCTTAAGTGTACAGTGATATTCCATGTCTTGTGCCTGGTGACTATTTTGGACCCTCTGAAACATCAGAGTGGGGTATTTTTTCAGGTTATCAGCATTATCACTGAAGATCCCTGAAGAATTAGGAGCAGTTGGGCAACCAGCCTTGGCCTAAAGGTCTTACTACAGTATGGTCTCACACGGTGACTGAGTTTGGGCTCATTTTGCCTGTGCTGTGCTCTCTGCCCACCCACACCCCCTGTGGTCCCTGGCTCTGCCATTCTTGTACCTTAAATTGTTTTTCAAGTCAGGGAGTAAAAAGGGACAGGAGAACAAGAAGAAACATGAAGTGTGGTATTTGTTCTGGATGACCACTGGGCTGCTGCTTTGCAGGCACTCACCATTACAGCAGCTGCGTGCTGGCTTCCAAGTGAGCAGTTTGCTTGGCAGCCAGATGGCAAATAAACGTTATCATGTTATATGTCTCTGGACTGAGCAGATCCATCCTGTGCTGCCAGCCAGGCACAATGAGTCAAAGAATCCCACTTTTTTTCCCCACGGTTTGGCTGGAGCTTTTCATGTCAGGGTAAAACACAGCTAGAACCAACGAACCTCAGAATGTTTTTTATTGTCTGAAAAATAGCTTGCCACATGGTTGTGTGATGGATCTGAGCACTGTGGCATTTGTCCTCTCCTTCCAGGTCTCAATATTGGTCCTGTTGTAGCTGGGGTGATAGGAGCACGCAAGCCCCAGTATGACATATGGGGCAACACGGTGAATGTAGCCAGCCGGATGGACAGTACAGGTGTGCCTGACAGGATTCAGGTGAGGACTTTGCTGGGAAACTTACACTGTCAGCCTTCTGTCACTCATGGAGTTTGAAACTTAAAACAGGATTGGATTTTTTGTTTCATTTTACTCCTTTATGTCGCACACTTACACAGTACTAACATAAAAAACAGTGGGAGAATGCTAGTGGTACCATCAAGGTTTGCCTTTTTATCTTGATGAGTTTTGCAGCCTTTGGTCAAAAACTTCTGGGTGGATTGCTGAGCTGTTTCCTTCCCTGTGTGGCACATGGCACTGTGAGCACAGTCCTCCTGTGATGCTGCCAGCTTCAGTTTGGCTACATGCACCCGTAGGTTGTTCTCTTTCCCAAGGCTTGGTTCAAGTGTGCAGCTCTGTAATTCACTCCTCTGTTCAAAGCCCTGTAGGTGCTGGGTGTTGAGAGGCTAGCAAGGATCCAGATGTAGCAGGACAGGGATACACAACTAGAGCAAGAGGACAGTTTAAGGGGTTAATGGAAACTCTCTTGTACTGACATCTCCTTGGCCTTCAGTGACCTTTTCAGTGATTCAGTTCCACTGTCCTGCTTTTGCTGAGCCCATGTCCACAGTAACAGATTAGCATTCCTTGAAGTGCTGTAAAAATAATTCAGAGTATCTGGGGTAAAACCCAAGAGGGGGAGCTTTGCTGTTTCTTTCCAATGAAGCTGTCAGTTAACACCCTTTAAACTTCATCCCAGTTAAGAAAATCAGCACAGCAATATTACAGGGACACCAGAAATGTAAATGTTCAAAAGCACCTGAAAAGGGGTGAGAAAATACATTATAATAAATGAGTACCTCAGGAAACTTGGTCTTCAAACTTCAGTTGTTCTGCAGCACAGGTGATTCATTTGGAATGGCAGCTGCAGAGGCAGTTTGGATGCTGGCTAGAATCTTCTATTGATTCAGTCTTTTTCATGGCCCTCTGCCTTCATAAAAACAAATTCCTGAACATCTTCTCCTAAACTGTACATCCACTGAGTAGCTCCCAAGTAATTTTTGAGACATTTGGAAATGTGTTTAACCTGTTTTCCTATATCCACTGCAGTGATCCTGAACTGCAAGGTGCTTTTAAAAATGTGACTCATTTGTTTTTTTCATCCTGTGAACTCCATGAAAACTGCAGGTTTCCCCTGGTTTGGTTTTTTTGTGTACCATGTGTGACTGCTGTGGTTTTTGTTTCTAAAGGTTGTGTTTTTTCTGCAACCTTTTAATAGTGATCAGTGTGCAAAAGCTGACTGAAAAAACAAAATAGTTGATGTTACTCCAAAGGAAAATGAAAAGGCCACGTGGAAGGCCTGAGGAGCAGCCACTTACTTACTCTTGTTTATTCTGCAGGTAACCACAGACATGTACCAGGTCCTAGCAGCCAACAACTATCAGCTGGAATATCGAGGGGTCATTAAGGTCAAAGGCAAAGGAGAAATGACCACCTACTTTCTAAACGAAGGGCCTCCAATTAGTTAGCACCAACTGCAGCATCACTCAATAATGGAGTCTCCGTTACACAACATTGTGAATCGCTTTTTGGCAGCGAAGCAGAAAAGGCAGTGCAGTTGAAATTTCACACCGTGACTCTAGAGCCGGTATCAACAAACTCTTTGGCCACCCATCATGAAAGGCAAGCGAAAGAAACCACCTCGGAGGTGTTCCTGGCTGAGCGCTAAGTCGACCAAAGATGTGTACTGCAGAATTCACAGACAGATAAGACATGGAGTTGGAATTCTTAACCAAGGCTGCTACTACAGGATGATATAAAGAAGCTATTTAAGTATTTATTGACGCACCACAACATTTACTTGGTTGAAGGAATGTATGATTCACTACAAAGCATCATTTTGGAATGGATTTGCACTCCCATCATGTTTCCATCCCATACTGCCAGCTATTTGAAGTGTACCACTGTGCTTTTATTAGCTGTTTTGAATGGGCTTTCAGAATTGACACCCGCTGTTGCAGCACACAAAAAGGCCTTTAACGAGGGCGTCGGTAATATTTTAGTGTGGGAAGACACCAGAGCCTGGCCCCCTCTTTTCCTTCTTTTACATAGCTAAAAATGACTTGGTCTTCTGAGTGGGGCTGGCCCATCTGATGAAGAGGAAGACTGAAAGGAAAGATGGCTCTACAACCATATTTATTAAAAAGTCTTCTGTGCTCTTCTTTGGTATCTAGCAGTTTACATGGGAAAGACTAGATGTAAACAAGGGACACTTTGTGGGGGGGAGAACTCTCCTGAAATTTGTTGTGGGGTTTTTTGTATTTTTTATTTTGTAATATTGAAAACATGGAGCTCTAACAGATATACCAAATTCTATATTTTGTAAATTATATATAAATTAGAAGGCAGGCTGTCCACGCCAAGGTGTGGTGGGAGGTGTATATAACCTGTAGACTTTTGTGTAATTTTTTTTTTGTGTGCATAATACTCTGAACACAGACTTGGCAGTTTTCAGATTATCACTATACAATCAACTAACAGCAAACAGGTGAGTTTCCAGGCTGAATCAGATGCATTTGTAAATGAAAATCCAGAAAAATCTACAACCCCAAAGAAGAGGGAAAAACAAACCAGGGTAGTTATTCCTTGCTGCATTCAAGCAGAGGGTGGCAGCTTAACAAAAACAGCCAAGAGAGCCAACAGATGAGGGAAGGTGTCTGAGGAACTGACAGCACTTGAAGCCTGATGCTACCTGCTGGTGATCCTGTCCTGGCGGCGGGGAGTTGGATCAGATGATCTTTCGAGGTCACTTCCAACCCTTAATGTTCTGTGATTCTGATTTGACTCTGAAATGGAAACAGGACCTCTGCATTTTAGCTACTGAAGGGGTATCAAAACACATCAAAAAGGAGCTCTAAGCAAATCTTACTAACACTAACAAGGAGCTCTTACAAAGAGAGAGAGAGAGAAAAAAAAAACCAGAAAAAGCCTATTGGAACTTTTCTTTGAAAAAATAATTTTTCATAGCTGGTCTTAATCACACTGATATGAGAGTTCTCTGATCCAATAACTGCCATTTGCCACTAAAAGTAGCTAAGTACCACAACGCTGAGTTGACTTTCCTGTAGTAGACACTTCTTTGATCTGAGTCACAGACTTTCTGTTTTCAGGAATTAAATGATCTTCAAGAAAAAAGGTTATGATGGCAAGTGTGTGTATATAGGAGGTGGTTGACCTTAAAATACAGTGCCATTGATATTCTGTGGANAAGAAAATAATTTTTAAAAAAAGCTATATTTTTTATATTCTATGAGGGGAGAGTTTTGATACTGAATTTGGCTAGCACTAAAAATGACTCCAGTCTTTTGACGTTTAATAAAGTTCTTTTCCACTCTTCTCAGGGCAGAATTATTGTAGTACTAACAGCTTAATGATTGCACTATGGTGGTGGTGAGTTATTTTGTTTTCCTACTCAACAACAAGAGTAAGTGATAATCCATGGGCCTGTCTTAATTAATTTGCCATACTGCTAAGCATAACCCAAGCATGAAGCCATTTAAGCGTGAGCTTAAATGGCATTGCCCCTTTCCTTCTCCCTTCCACTGGGAAACATCTCTGAAAAGTATAGTATATTGACTTCTGTAAAACTGCCAAGTCTGCCCTTGTACTATACTTTTGCTCCTTCACATCTTTCCTAGTCTGCAAAACACCTACGTTTCATCACACTGTTATGCCTTTGTCCCCCTCTCCACCTGCCATCCCTTTCACCCCCTCACTGAGGTTCATTACCTTCATGCCATACAGTTGGGTTTAGGTTTGCTTTCCGCTTTAAGAAAGTCTGCAGTCTTCTTAACTTTTGATTCATCTTATGAAGTTGTGTTGTCAATGGAATTTCAAGTCCCCAGTATCTCTAGCTGTGATTGTTGACAGTGTGTCATGATCATTTCAAGGGGTATTCACACACTCTTTACTCTGGATCTTGCAAAAATGGATACAATTATGATTTCCCATGGAAATTGAAATCTATTTAAGTAATTTAACTATATTAAACACTGTTTCACTGGTAAAGTGTCTCTGTTTTATTTTAGCTGCACCTGGCTAGTGAAGAGATCAGGCAGATGTTGTATAGGACACAGAAACATCCCATTCTTCATTATTGCTGAAGGATGGCTGGCTGCTTGGACCACACTGGTACTACACAACACCAGTTATGCAGCATCAAGGCCTTGGCTGCACAGTCAATGTCCTTCCTGTGCACCCACTTGCCTTGAAATGCTAGTCTCAGGCTAGGTGACGAGAGCCTCATTGTGGTCCTGTGGTTCAATGTATCAGTGTAAATGAATAGTTGCTAGTTTGTGTATTTTAAAAAACACATCACCTGTGCTTCAGCATTCCCAAGCTACTTTGGTATTTGCCCACAGGAGGACACCCTGCACTGCTTGCAGACACATTTCAGTCTTCACAGGTAGAGGCAACTGCTACAGTAATTCCACTGGTTTGCACAAGCCTGACTTGGAACTGAGAAACAAAAAGCTGCAGTTCTGACTGTTCTCAGCTGAGGAGACACTACACAGGCAACTAAGAACCGCATGACCTACTATCTATTATTGGTTACAGGAGGGTTTGTAAGCATACTGAGAACACAGCTGTATGAACAAAGTGCCAGTCCCAGTCTTCAAGAGAAATGAAGAACAACTGAAGACTTTATAGTCTCCTACATAACCATACAAACAGCAGCTAGCCCTAGCCCTTGGACTTGATGATCCCAAAGGTCTCTTCCAACCTCAACAGTTCTATCATTCTCTCAAACTTAGCACAGCTAATGAAAGCAATTCTTGAAACTGACAGAGAAAGCTACTCTGCAGGGCTCAGAGGCTAGCAGCCTCCAGTGCTGTGCCCTCTCCTTGAAGGTACTGTACCCACCAACTGGCTGAGCAGTTCTCCCCAAATGCAGAAAGCATTTAGCTGCTTTCTCCAAACACAAAGCTGCTGCATCGAGTATCTGCCTGCACTTAAGTTATGTATTTGGAATGCCCTTGCTGCCTGTGATGATACAACATACATGGACAAGCATCTGCCCAAAAACTATGCCCACAGGCAAGTATTTTCATTCTGTTAACCTTCCTGACTGCTCCTCAGGGCACCATCGCTTCTAGTTTGACTTAGGAGGGCTGGTGGGGAGAAATAGCTTGGGATGCAGCCTGGGAAAAAGGCAGTTCAGCTGCTTTAAGCTGAAAAATTCCAAGTTCCATTCTCCTGGCCCTCTCTGTCCCAGACTTTGAAATTGAAGGAACCAGAAGCAGCTGACTGGGAGGGGGAGGGGCAGGACTGAGAACACTGAATTTCAGGTGGGATTGGGGGGCTATGGTGGCACCAGCATTTTGCTGCCATCTGGCAGCTTACTGCAAAAAGAATTGTGTTTTGTTGGCTTTTTTTTTTTTAAGTCCCTGAGCCTGCCCTGGCACTTTGCTTGCAGTGCTGGTGACAAGGCTGCCCTGCCCCCCTGGCTTATACTGAAAACTTGTGCATAGAAGAGCTGGTAAGCAGGTGGTGGGTGCTCAGTGGGAATTGCCTGTAAGCAGCTGGGCCCAGAGATCTTTCCTTTAAACACAGAATTGCACAGCAAATAATAACTGCTGCCATCTACTGGAAACAGAACTGTGCAGCCTTAGCCGTGACCACGGTCACTGCTGAGCAGCCCCACCCGACCAGGCTGAAACCATCCATCGGGAGGAGAGAGCAGACACAACCCAAAGCCATTACCAGTGATCCTGCTGTGCCATCAGGACAGTGATTTGCTGAGGGGGTAAGAGAAAAATCCCTGGTTCTCACTGCTCAGGTATGCTTGGTGGATGGCAGCCCTTCAAGTGACCGCTGCTATTCAGTCTGAAATTAAATACAGGCTAATGGACAGCCTACCTCTCTTTCTCACTTGCTCAGCAAGGAGCACAGCACAGCCATGCTTGGGGATGGGAAGAGACCACCAGGCAAAAGACAGCCAGAAGGCCTTCTTGATGCTACACACCTTCTGCTAGGAAGCAGGGCTTCCTGTAAAACTAGAGAGATGCAGTTTGCGTCCTTAAAAGGACACTCTGGAAAGCTTAATGTCACATTTCATGTTGGAAGCAGGCACCATGACTTCCTCTACTAGGCAACTGCAGGAACTCAGCTGATAAAGTCCCTCTTCCTTGTCCTCTCGTGGCATTTCTGCAGCAGCTTCAACACAAAGATGGAGTTTTCAAGCTTTGCATGGAGCTTGACAACTCAGGCACATTCCTAAACTGCTCAGTACACAGGACAGTGGGATAATCTTATGTATTCCTACTGCAAACTGAGATGAAGAGTCAGGACACAGCTTTGCAGGACACAGCTTTGCAAGCCACACCAGCATCAGGTACCTCTATAGGCATCTATATACCTCTACCTATGAGGCCCCCCACCAAGCTCACCTTAAACCTTCTGAACATGTACTTATCACCTACATGCCCCAGGAGGTTTTGCCTCTGAGGAAGAAAGACTCCATAAATGCTCTGAGAGATGTGAACAAATTTTGGATAGCTCTATAAATTCAGGGTGGCAAATGGTGGTGCACCAGTTAGCAAAATTGCTCCATATAGTTCAGTAGTAAACAATCAATAAAACTGAAGAACCACAACTTTGTTAAGTAAAAACAGTTGGTACAGAAACAGCGAGGACATTTGGCCCTACCAAAATGAACTGTACCTGTAATACCTGACCAGCTATGGCTGACCTGCACATGCCAGTGGATGCTCTAAGGTTCCTCTGACTCGAGAAATCAGCTGGACTCTTGTCAGCAGAGGGCTGCAACTGCCCTGGAAACATTCAAGGTCAGGTTGGATGGTGCTTGGAAGAACTCAGTTTAGTTAAGGATGTCCCTGCTCACTGCAGGGGAGCTGGACTAGATGACCTTTACAGGTCACCATTCTATGATTCCAAATGGAATCTCCCCAAGATTAACTTGTATCTAATACCTCTTGTCTTGTTCACATGACTTCTTCTTGAAAGGGAATCTCCACTTTCTTTGTAGCCACTGTTTAAATACTGGAACATGGTCATAAGGTCTCCACTAAGACTTCTATTCTCAAGGCTGAACAAATCCAGTTTTCTCAGCCTTTGATCCTGTGGCAAGCTTCCCAGTCCTTTGCTTGTCTTTGTGCCTTTTTCTGGACCCTTTCCAGTCTGTCCACATCTCTTTTGTATAGCTGGGACCAAGGCTGAACACAGTATTCCAGGTATGGTCTGAAAAGCATTGAGTAGAATGGGGAATGGGAATGAAAGGCAGGAGGCTGAAAGGCAATATCCCTAAACAGATGTTCCTTGGTCTTATGATAAAAAGGCTATCAACATTTTAAAGAATCCACAATGAATGCAAGTAATCACAATCTGCAAAGGAACCAGTTTCCAACTCTAGTTCTCCGCTAGCTTTGATACAGCTAAAGCTCACTCCAAGTAGCACACACATTCACCTCTTCATAGAAGGCTTCATCCTTTTCTACACCACTCTCTCTCAGTATGTAAGATGTGTATGTCAGTCTTCCACAAAGCTCTCTGCAAGAAGAAAAGTTTTTCCTAGCAAAACCTGGCAATTTGCAGATGACACAAATCCTTACCACCAGCTATTGGCCAAGACACTAAATACAAGAGAGCAGACCACTATGGAAAACATCACATATTTAAGAAAAATACCCAAAGAAGAATGTGACTAAATCCCCAGAAGCTTGTAACTTCTGGCCATCCCTTCCTACAAGTGGATGTAAACAGTGAGATCTCATTCAAAGAAAACATGGCATTGTGGGTGTTGGCTGGACTCCTTCCAAACTGAAAGACAGCTTACTTTACAAACACTGCATCAAGTGGGATTGGCTTCTACTAAATCCCACAGAAAACCCAAGCAACTATGAAGAACCTTGTGCATTTCAAAGTAAGACAAGACCTGTTAGCAAAGATGACTGCTGTCTCGAACAAGTTCCTCTTCTTAAATCTCCTAACTCAAGAATCTGGTACAATCAGCATGGAAGAACCCAGCTCAGTCTGAACACTGTGTTTGTAAAAACAAAGGGCAAATCCTGGGAATTAGCACTGCATTTTCACCTTGTCTATCTTGTTCTATTATCTCACACAAAATTTCAGCAAGTACTAATATTAAAGTAAAATTAAAGGATTGTGTTCAGAAGCCATGTTTTTAGCACCTGGCAATATCAGGTAATGAAATACAGTCATGCTTATTAACTTTTCATTCTGAAATGGGTTTTTTATCAGTGCTGTAAAAGAAAGCAAACAAAATCCTGTCTCCTATGACACTGACAGTTGCATTTGTTCCTTATACCTGCTAATCAGAAGTTAGGTGAAATAATAGCTCCAGATTCTACGACAAAGGAAGTTCTCATTCTTTAGGCATAGCAGGGAGAGAAGGTGTCTCAGAGAAAACAAGAATCATTGCCAATATACAAACTGAAGAAACTATGCAAGAGTTCTGCATGTGCACAACAGCTTGAATTAAAAACTAAGCAGTACTTCAGGCACTCCTAACAGCTTCTCTGCCTATCAGTGGAGACAAACTGAAAGGATAGGTGTAAGGACTCTTCCAGACTTTGTAAGCAAGATAAAAGCTGCTTCTCTAGTCAAAAGATGAATACCTACACTTTTCAATCATTGACTTACAAGGGCAAGGGACTGCTCTTCACCTTTGCTGGTGCTGAGTTTAGGAAAGTGCACTGACTGCTAAAATAAGCAAACTTTAGCTCAACCCAGAGGATTTTTTGTGTTAATTTCCCTCCCGTTTGTGTTGGGGAGAGGGGCCTGTGAGAGCAGGCTGTGTTAACACAGGTCACTATAGCTAAATATATTATGACAGCACTTAGAACTGTAATATAATTCTTAAAAAAAACCCAAACAAAAAGTGATGGTGTTACTGTATGTTTGCTATTCTCTTTTTTAAGTGTTTGGGGTTTGCTAGTTGACTTACCAATTTCAGAAGTACACAACAGTTCTCTCAAACACAAATCTAGATCACAGAGGTTCTGTTTCAGTACAAGAACACCCATGAGAAAAAGCCACAAAGATAAACAAAATCCCTGGTCTTCTTTAAGCTAATCAGATTGATTTATTCTTTTTTTTCCTGTCACCAGTTGTTTATCTCAGTTGTTTGAGCTTATTATTCAGCCATTTCTAAAAGTATAAAAAGAACAGCAACAGTCCAACAAGTACAAGTCACTTCATATACTCACCAATCCATTTCCTTCCAAGCTTTCCAGAGTTCAAACACAGGAAGTGTGCAAAACTCCTGGACTGACAGATTTCTGAATTTCTTACTAAAAGAAATGCTGTCCACAAAGATCACTTTCAAAGGATAACTAAAAGGAATTCATAAATGAAAAAAATGGTGAAGTATTTATAGCATTAGACAGGTGAGGCCACAGGTGCCACAAAGCTGATGCCCAGAAACAGAGTTTCCAGGTTACATTTAAATTAACAACACATTCATATACATGGCAATATGAAACAAAACATTCCCAAATTTAGTATCTTAGACATTCCAAGTTTACCTTGATAATATGCGATAGCATCATTATTATTATTTATTTAGCCTACCCCTACTGCCTCACAAAGGCAAAACTGAGTTTGGAAGTGAAGAGCTTGCATGATATGCAGAAGACATACTCTACACATTCCTTCCATTCATAAACTTTTGAATGAAGCTTTGTGCCACCAGTCAAACTCACTGAATTTGGTGTTCCTACACACATCTGACTGCATAGATAGGACCCATTTTTCTCTAGTCCTGGAATCTTTCATGTCCATTAAAAAAAAAACAAACACCAAAAAAACCCCAACAAAACAGTAAAAAGGAAAACAAACCAACAAACAAAAATCCCCAAAACCCCCTAAAGTTTAACCAAGTGAAAGATGTCCACAGGCATCTCACATTGCTTTATTGAAGGAAAAAATAAAATAAAATAAATTTAAAAGCCCCATCCAGACAGCTGCTTCTTCTGGAGAACAGATTTACATTCCTGAGAGTGAATAACTGCTGGGATAAGACTGCCTCTAAGTGTTCCAGAACTTGTCAGACATTGTAATCAGGGGACTTTCCTTGTGGTTGTCGCAGCCGAATTTGTAAGGTAGAAAATGCTCCCACAGTCACATGAAAGAAGAGCTGCCACAGATTGCGCAGTTCATACAGATACATGTTACAAAGGCAAATTAAGCCAAAGGTCAGGAAGGATTTGGCATTCCTCCAGCCTGTGTAGTACACAAACAGGTAACACTGTCAGAAAATAAAAAAGAAACCAGGTTACTACCTTGAAAATAACATCCACTTAAGAAGCACTACCTGGTCAAACTTACAAGTCTAAATCAAGCACACATTAAGAACGGTATGAATTTAGCACTCCTGGAAGGGTGTAAAGTACCTGACATCAATACAAGGTTATATATGGCTTCGATTAAACCCTCTTTGAGAAAGAATTATCTCATAATAATTGATTACAGTCTGCAATGATGAGTGGCCTAATACAAAGGAAAGCAGACATTCTTGGTAATCTCTGGTCAAAACACCCTCTGTACCACTCAAGCAATGGAAAATGAACATGAAGCAGGGTCAAGCCTGCTTCAGGCAAAGCAGTGGGACAGATGTGCTAGATGGATCACATTTGGAGAGGAATACACCACAATCCTGTAATGCTATCATTTGCTAAGGGTCAGCTTGTGCATGCTGTGGTGTTAAGCAGGTCATGACTGCCCACAGTTCCCTGCTCTGTGATTTTCCTACTGCAAATGGAAATCTGTTCAAGTCCCTCGCTTCAGTTTTCATCTCTGAAAGGACACAACTTTTACACAGACACCACTTTAACTCTTCCTTGATTTCTACCAGAAAAAAACCTGTTTGCCCCTTTCTGGATTCTAATAATTTCTGTATGTTGAAGAAAGTTTTTGTTGTGCTTCAAGATAGGTAACAGCATCACTTGGGCTTACTTTGTATTCTAAATCTGTTTCCAGTGGATATATAACCATGCTCACACAAATTCTTAACAGCATCCATCACCAGACTATCTCAGTGTCATTTCTGTTCTCCTTGGGCATTTGCCACATTTTATCAGTTGGAGAAACTCTGCTTACATTTCTTTTCATTTTTCAAGCTCCTCAAAAAAAAAGAGCCAAAGCACTGCACAATTGCAACTGAACAATGCGATTTATTGAGATTACTTTATATTCTGTTGAAAATGCAACCTCTTTCCTATAAATCATGCATTTCCACTCCGAGTGTGGCTGAGATTAATACAACTACTTGTGATTTCTGGGTATCTAAATATCTTCAGAGATGTGAGTACTGACAGTATCAGTAAGATTTTTATGTCCTCCCTCTAAAGCAAAATAAATCTAAAGATAAGTAATCTGTGTGTTTCAGAACCAGATGGAAGTCCTCTGAACCTGCTTGGCCATCTTGAGCAAAGCAAATGCAACCTACTTCTGCTGACAGTTTTATAAATCATGTCTAAAAGAGCAATTAGTTGGTACCAGTATCTCAGCAATACAAATTCAGATCATTTCCTAGCGCTGTCATCTCTACTGACAACATATGAATAACTGCTTCCAAGGGAAAAGTAAAAGTCAGGATATGCTTCATCAAAATGATTAATGAATAGGAAGGGTTAAAACAAAAAACCCAACAATATTATAGAAGTTTGAAAATGCAATGCAACATGATGTCAAATAATTGAATTTTACTGAAGATTTGTTTGATCTTTTTATTAGTCTAGGTTTGAGATGGGAGAAGATTAGCCCCTTACAAAACAGAGCACCAGTCAAAGGGCCAAAACGCTGCAGTTTTAATGCCTTACTATAACAAATGCTGTTCAAAAATTCCTGAGGGATTTTTTTTCCTTCTATTAAGAAGTGTAAGTATGGCAGTTACTGAGAATGCTTTTCTGTAGAAGGCTCCTCTGTGCTACTTTTTTCCAGAGAGCCTAAAACAGTCTCATTTTTGGTCTGCATACCTAGGTTGCAAACATTTTCTTGGAAACTGGACACACGCTGCTATGCCATTAACTGAACAAGAGAATGAAGTATTATGGACACCTTGTAGGTGAACTGACAGTGAAACGTGGTGCCACACAACACATGGAATTAATCTCATAAAACTCCTAAGCGTGGCCAAAGAACATCAGAACATGACAGAAAGCTGACAGCTTCCTTAGTTTTGAAAACTGACCAACTACATATTGTAGGAATGATGTCAGAGGGTGAGGAACAAGAGTCTCATCAGATACATTTTGAATACTAAATGTTCGAAGCTGCATGGATTCTTTCTTTAAAGCAGCTCTATTTGAGTGAGGGAAAGATGTATATCCTTACATCTCAATGCACAGACATGAACACTTCATAAAGAATAAGGTTTCTGACTTGGAAGAGGAGGGAAGAATGTGTTTTGTTTTTTTTTTTTTTTTAAAACACAAGAAGAAGAATGGAGGAGCTCCATCTCCAATATGTCAGATTGTTGGCATGGAAAATGAACGTCAATCTGAAGAATTAAAGACAGAAGCTGAGGAAAAGTCAGTAAGTGGTGAAGAACACAAGTTGTACTGTGACTCTTTGCTAGAGATAAGTTACAAAGAACAGAGACTACAGGACAAAAAGCTGACTGGGGAAAAGACAGATAAAAAAGGAATATCCTGAGATTTTTTTTTTTTAATGGTCTGACACGGTATTAAACATTATCAGAAATAAACACATGGAGTCTGTATACTCCGCAAGTGCAAGAGGTTAGAAGTCAACAGAATTATAGTAACAGCAATTGCGTATGACAGTGATTACAGTTGTAGCAAGACTTAGCAGTATCACTGAATGACAAATGCCAGTGGGCACCAGAATAACTTGCTACAAATTATACAGGAACGTAAAATTCAAATGGAGAAATGTAAAACCTATGCACATGAAATGCAACATGAAACATCAGATAGCAGTGGGAAAACACAGTGGAAAGTGGCTGAAAGGTCTGACAAGGAAGAAGATGCACAATAATGTAGGAAGTGAGGAAAATTCCAGGATGTAATGCTGAGGCATTACTGCATTTGCTTCTAATCTTCCCAAAGGAAGGAAGCAGCAAAGCATTTGTTCACACAGTTAAGCTTACTTCAACTATGAATCTATGACTTTAAGGAAATTAAATAACCTCCACTGCTTGTGACTTTAGAGATAAATTGTACGCTCCAGACAGAAAAGTATACCTAATCTCTTAATCAATTAACTGGGGAAAAATGCCAGCAAAGAGAAGTTCTTTGTATCAATCTATGTATAATTATGATTAATTAAACAGAGAAGAAATTATTTTTTGTAATTACCCTATTTCAGTATCTGTGACATTTATTAAAACATAATGACATTTACACATGACTAGGTAATGTTTCTAAACTCTAGTGAATTATGCAAGCAGAACACACCTGGTACAAACAGGCTGCTGTGCCAAGAAAAAACGCAATAACATAGCTGAAATCTTCACCTTCGTTCTGTGAAAACAAAACACAAAGCCCTGTTTTACAATGGTTCAGTAAAATACCAGGTATGTTCAGTATGAAAGCTATTCATTACTGTTTGCTTAAATAATCTCGCATCAAGATCTATAATAATTCCTGTACTATGCTAAATCAAAAGAGTTAGTTTACTCATATGTCTGGAAAGAAACTACCCTGATCTGGAATCTGACCAAAATGTTTATTCACAATAAAAAACTAATGCTGAGATTTTCAAAAGCTTAAAGCCCTAACGCTGGATGCTTACCTTCTCCAGACAGCTTTAAAAATTCAAGTCTGAACACTGGTAACTACCTTTAGTATCGACTTTGTAGAAACTTTGTGCCTTCCTCCAGCTTCAAGAACTAAAAACAAGGTGGCAGGGAAAGACACGAACTGGCCACTAGGGTGTGGTAAAATTCCACACAGAATGTAACTCAGGCAGCTCTGCCTTCATGGTCGTGAAAGCAAACAGAAGCCCATCAATTTACCAGAGAGATTATTGGAAAATTAAGTTTTCTTGAAGGAAAAGATAGAAAAAAAAATACTTGAAGTGATAGATCTTTCTACTAAATGCTTAAAAGCAAAATAAACCAAAACTCCCTGTAAGTTATTCAAATGGGTTTCTATAGAGTGGAGCAGAATAAATTTACATGTTTAATGAGTATTCTAACTGCATTTCAAACAAACATCTGCGACGATCAAAAGCTTTCCCAGGAAAACATTGGGTACTCATGCAAGTGGTCTTCCTTGAAAATTCATATAATTTTGAAAAGGTGGTCCATTCCAAAATACTTGTTTCTCCTCAGAGTACATTCAGTGTGAATTAGTCCCATCTACAGTACTGACTTGGAAAAAGTTTATAGGTCTGCACATAAAATTTACTTACACCATGCAGTACCCTCCTACACCACATCAAAATCTTTGCCTCAGTGCACTGCAGTTTGATTTTGTTCTGAGTGCTTTCCCAAACTATCTGACTCTTACTGTCCACCTCAGAGGATAGTTGCAGACTGCAGCAGAGTTTTGCTAACACCTAAATTAAAAACACTGATTATAAAAGGCAACACTAACTCAGAGAGAAGCTTTTGAATGAATTCTCAGAAGAAGTTCCATTAATTATGTCTTGGATTACTTCTCCCTAAATATTGTGGGGGTTTTCACAATAAAGCAAACTAAGAGAAATTTTAATAGATTTTAATGTGCCTCATTTGTCAGAAATTTTAAAAATATCTTCCATCTGTACTGCCATCTATTACCTTCAGATGCAGCAACATACAGAATAAAATTAACTGGTTGCCCTATCATCACTCAAATAGGTTAACCTAACTTCTTCAAAAAAAACCAAACTTCAGCACTTCAGCTACAGAAAGGTAACAAAACAAGTTCTAGAAACATGCCACTAAGTGGTACAAGTCTGTTCAGTACTATTTGTACTACAGTACATTTAAATTCATTCCTATTTATACACAGAGAGAATTGTGCATAACAGAAAAATCCAATTGGGCATAAAATACAGATCTATATTAATTATTTAATTTTTGGTTTTTTTTTAAAAAAACAACCCAAAAACAATACAAAAGAAGGACCTTTCAAAAGAAAGACCTGGCAGGGAACAGTTTGATCAACCCTATTCATCTATTCATTAGTCCTGAGGAAATTATGAGACCTCAAACACTACTGCTTTATTAAAGCTTTATGTATATAAATAATTACGTAAGACAACTGGAATACAGGTCATCTGCTTACTTCACAAAAAACTCATTAGGTATCAAAAGCATTGCAGTTATAAAGTTCAGATGTATGTTTGAATTTAAAAAAAAAATCTCGTTAGCTAAGAAGGTGGATTCCCGCTTTCTTTCAGAAACCTTCCACAGGGTTTTAGTTTCTAACTCCATCACCATAATAGTAGAGTCTTTAATGCTGAGTAAATCTATTTTTTTTTTTTCCTGTGGTAACTACCACACATGAGCTGTCTGTGCCTGCTTTCAAGTGCTATCAGCACACTCACCTGAAAGGCTTAAAATCATTAATCACTCTTATTTTTGTTGTAGCAATGAGAATATAAGTAGCACAAGAAACAGAATAGAAAGAAAGGCAACAGGAAGGGTCAGAGCAGAGAGTTTACATAAACAAATAAATCTTTGTTGGGAGGTTGATAAGTGGAGGGGTTGTTATTGGCTTGGGGGAGCGGGGTGTAGAAGAAATCACTTGACAGTTTCCCTTACATTGATCATTTCAGCATACAAAGTGAAGTAAGCATCCTACTCAAGAAGGCTTACTAGAAGCCAATCAAAAGATAAAAAAGATTTGTAAAATACAATTTTACAAAACCTCTTTTCACAATCTCTGTTCTGTGGACCTTTCGAAAAAAAAAAAAAAAAAAAGCCAGATTTTCAACGCTGTCCATCATTTCTCTCAAATGATTTTAAATAACATCTATTAAAATTAAACATCTCATATCCTGTCATGATTTAGAAAACAGAACATTATGTTCACATGCTCACTGCTACCAAGGTACCTAGGGAAGGAATCAGCCACCCACCTTCTACTGCAGTTGAAACTCACAACCTCAATGAATGATGCATCACACTCAAGGGATGCACAGATCACAAACAATATAAGTTTCGAAATCTGACCTCACAAATAATATTTTTGAAAATAAAACTATTAAGACTTAGCTCATATACCCAGCTTCTAGAGTGACATTATGATTGCTGTGATGCATAGCTCATAAGCATGTACAATACCTGAAGAAGACTTTCTATGGCATGAAAGCCACGAATTAAATTCAAAGCCCCACAAAGCAGACTAAGCACAAATGAGACAATCCCAGGCAGAGTCACGGGGTCCAGACGCTGATGAGGAGCTGCAAAGCAGACCAAAAAAAAGGTATTAAAGGTCAAAGCAATGTCCTTAGAAATTTAATAAAATCATAAACTCATTTTTCAGTGGCATATAACGCACAAAGAAATCACAGAAACTGCAAAATGTCAGTCACATTTTCTAAGAGGAGATATTTTAAATATTTCAACATAAGCTTTAAGTATTCTCTCCTTCAACTCACATATAGAATTGTCTTATTATATTTAGTCTTTAACTCAATACATTCAGTTAATTCAGAATGCTACTGAAGGCTCCTAAAACTTGCCAGGAAATCAATGGCAAAGAATGCACCTGCTAGTGAAATTGGTCCACAATTAGTAGCCAGCTAATAAGCCACATACTTAAGAACTCCTTTCACAATCTCCACTTTTAACACTAATGCATTAGCAGATCTATTGAGACTGATTTAGCTTGTTTACTTAACAGAACACTGTGAGGTAAAGCTATTGCAGTCTCCTACCTCAAAAAATACAGCCAATGAGTGCTACCAAAGACACAGGTAAGAAAACAGTTCTGAAACTACACTAGTTATTTCTATCACAACCTTATACAGACCTTTCAGATAGTGCACAGAAGCCTCTTAGAAACACATGAAAAGCAAAACATACTTTTATTTGCACACACACCCTTTTGGGCTTATCTAGGGTCACAAGTACATAACAGTTGTGTATGTTCCTCATTACTGTCCCTTTCCATAATTACTAACAGAAAGCAAATATGAAAAAAACAATGCAAAACTCTTGATAGTCTAGGCAAGGCTGGGAAAACAATGGGACTACTGAGCCATACTTAAATCATTCTGTTCAAACCAACGAAGTGTAAAGATGTGAACAATGAGGTTAATGAACTGTAACATTAATAGAGAGAGGGGTGTCAATCCCAGTTGTTTGCATTGCACAGATCCAGGAAAAAGGCTTTCCAAACAGTTTATGAAGTTACAGAACCTAAAGAAATAATGACAAAAGCTATTTCACACTGATAAGCAGACAGGGCCGTCTAATTATGACTGTGTGATAACTTAAAAATAAACCACAAAATTAGTTCAGTTAACTCATTTGTTCTAAATTTAATAGTGCGATTAGTTGCATTTTCTAAACAAAAGCATAACCCATGTTTAACTTTCAGAGCTTATTGCTTCTCTAATGGTAGTGCATATTAGAGGAATATTACCAGCAACCACTTGGTTGAGGTAAGATACACTATTTGCATAGCAAACCATTATTTTTCAGTGACTGGCTAGTTTAGGTTCAGGTTGTTTGGGTTTTTTTTACACCATCTCCTCTAGAGAGTGGCAAAAAAATGCAGGTGTATGTGACCGGTTTTAGCCCAAACTAATGCATTTCATTAACTGGTGAATACAGTTTGTTCACTGCCCTCCATGCTCAGCTCTCTAGACATTTTCCAAATGTATTTGGGTAACTTTAAAACATTGCATGTTAAAATAGCATTTAAAGCACTTCTTTGAGAACCGCAAAGGGAAAAGTAAAGAGTTTTGTCAGCTAAATCAAGACAGTGTAAGAAGGATCATAAAATACCAACTTTTTTATTAAAATACGAAAACAATTCCAAAAACTTCAAAGGACATTTCAAACCACTACTGATGTCAATTAAGCTCTCCAGGGCTTGAAACATTTTAGCATTACAATCAAAGCAACAAGACTGATTTAATTTTTTTTTAAATGTAAAATTTAAAGGAAAACCAGGAGAACGAAGGAGGAGTGTCAGAGAACGTAGGGTAAAGGACAGCTGACCTTGAGTCAGTACATCTCTAAACCTTAGAGATACAACTGCCACATCAAAATCTCTCTAACACTAGCCAAGGATCAAATAAAACAAAAAATTAAAATGTTGACATTTAAACAAAAATCTAGGAAATTTACACAATGTGAGAAACTGCACTATTCGTAAGGACTTTTATTTAAAGACAAAATGCATGAAAGCAAATCAAACCATTGAGTATACCATCAGGCAAAAAGTAACTTTGATTTGACAACTGCTTCTCCATTGTAAAAATGCTCAGAAAATAGATTTATCCTAACCTAAACCATACTGTCACCCTATTTCTAATACCTGCCAAACAGACATTCAACTTTGAAACAAAGTCCTATCCATAACCCGTACTTTATGCATCACCCATTAGCAATTACCCCTACTCCTCACTACAAAGCACAGTTGTCACTAATGGAAAATGGCTGCTATGTTCAGTTACTTGAATAGGAGGCTTGAACACTAGACCTTGGATACTTACCCTGTTACAAGTATAAGCAAGTAACAGGCAATGTTTCATGGTCACAGCCAAAACTGAGACATAAAATTCTGTTACTCTGTTTAAGCAAACAGGATTTGCATCTATCTAACTTACTGCCTCTGCCTGACATCCAATTTAATTCACTTACAGCAAATCTCCTTTTTCAACAGGACAGCATATTCAGGAAAGTACACCAGGCAAACTATCTCTTCTTGTGAGGATTTACACTTGGAGCAAAGGAGAAACTTTGAAGTCTAGCCAACTGAGTGGGTAGCAAATATCCACATAAAGTTCTTTTTAAGAGTGGAGAGAAGCGATGAATGTAAAGAATTACAAAGCTATTAACAGACTTGCTAAAAATGACACCGTTATTCAATAGCATCTAAAACCTGAAGAACTGAAGAAGGAGCAAAGTGCAAACCTCTCATAATGTACAGCCATTTGCTGGTGAGTTTCTACAGCAATTCAAGGAAGGAAGTGGATAACTGAACAGAGAGATCTATGGAATTCAGAGGAAGAAGAAACTTAAAAGGAACTGAAAGAGGGGGAAAAAAACAGAATAAAGTAGACATAGAAAGAAAAGAGAACAACAGAACTGCTTCTGTAAGACAACTTGTGGAAAAGTAGGTGAAATAAATTGGAATATCATCTGCCAATTATTGTTTGATTTTACATAATAGTAAAAAGGTAAATAGTCCTTATGCAATTTAGTTTAGGCACATATGATCTTCCAACATTTTTAATTAAAACAAGTGATAAAAACCTCATCTCTTACTACATGGACAACTTGGAAAATACAGCCAGTTTATACACAAGTAAAATTCTCTCATTCTTATTGATTGAGTTTTTAACAGCTGCAGGAAGTTTGAATCTAGAGAATCTCCAGAGTTAACCAGTTGCCACTTTACCACCATAACCTTTCCACAAGCCAGGATTACACTAGAACTTTAAAAGGTAACAATGTAAGCATCAAAAGGAACGGTATTTCCGCATTGCATGCCTTTACTCATACACTGTTTATATGTGTGGGTTGTTTGTAAAGGGATATATAGTGCACCTTAGAAGATTCCACCCCTCTAAACCATTTAAATTACCCTGACACGTTTTCTTCCTTAATTTTCCGGAATGTACCTCTAATACTGTTAAATTGCAAGTACAGAAATTGTAAACTACTTCTACGTTCTCTCATAGCACCTAGAATTCTCAGGATCAGGGACCCACCAGTACAAACCAGACATCAGTAGTTTTCAACCTTCTAGAGGAATCCTTATGAGCAAGTAAAACAATTAGGATAATAATTGAAAAGAAATTCTATTAAGAGATAGATAAATGCATATAAACTGCACAAAATTAAGCTGATCTCTTATATTACAGAACTAAAGGAAAAGCTGTTAACATTTATGATTGAATTTTTCATCCTGGCAGTGTAAAGGAAGAGTTAGTGGTGTACATCTGCCCAGGATAACGAGCCTTATAGACAAAGTTACTTCTGGGGGAAAAGTGGAAGATAGTAACAACTTCAAATCAACACTTCCTTTTAGTATATTTATGGTTTTGTTTCTCTAAATTTGGAAAAATTGAATTGGATGATGTCAGTTTCAGATATGGAATCCATGTCTCAGTGCAACAACTTGGGGAGTTTTAAGTTTTTTCTACTGCTGGGAAACATCTGAAGATGGACCTCAAACTGATACAGAGCATTCACTTCAAAATGCAAACCTTTAACCCAGTTCAACCACACAACTCCATATTTACCTCCTACCTGAAATAGATGAAGTTTTGAAAAATTAATGACTAAACACATGAATGTGGAAAGAACTGCTATTACTAACATCATACAAGAGGCACTTATTTGAGAAAGAACATCTTTTAGCCAGCACAGCTCTTTAAATTTTCACTGTCACAGATGCTTCCTAAAGTGATGCTTCTTCCTCCAGGCTGCTCTAACATCTGACACTATGTTCTTAGCTTGTGTCATCACTAGGTATTACTTGACAGAGACACTACAAAATTTCATAAATCTTGAAAAGTAAGAAAGAACAAGAGAATTCTGAACAAGATGATAATCATCTTCATCTGTTTATTTTCACATAGACTTATTTATCTTTCAATAAAATTGAATAGAGCCACAGAGTCTACTGAATAGAGTACTTCTCCCTCAAGAGTACTTTGGGAGGACAAGCACTTTGAGTAGAGGACAAAAAAGACATCCAATCTTAAATACATGTAAGGTCATGGCAGCTTTATGCATTAAGAACATCATAGTATAAAAACCCTTTTTAAAAGAAATACCAAAGATTAATTCTACTACCCTGGATATTTAATGATATGAAACCAAAATCCTGAAACTTACCTGCAGATATCTTACCAGTACCCTTGTATTCTGGCACAGATAAACCTGTGAACCCATTAGCTGAACCAAGTTCTGACACAGAAATTTGATAAGGTGGTCTCAGCTTGATCTCTGTCTGCATGTCAGCAAGATTCATCTTTGTTGACAAAGAACGTGTGTTGTTGTATCTCTGTTTGGTCCTCTGAATGAAATTATCTGTGTAAAATTTAAAATACAAAGGCATAACCTCATGGACTTTTATTAAATAATCCAAGATGATGCATATTTACATAATATGCATATTTACATAATTCATAAATTGAAATACATTATTTGAAATGCTTGTCTTTTTCTTGGATTTTTTCATACTATTTCTGTTTTGTGACTAACATATAATGAGCTATTTAATTCTGAAGTAAAAGAAAAATTAAGCTCTAGAAGTCCAATTACTTAATAACTGTGAATAAACTAATGATTCTTCACTGCATGAGTCTGTATGTGTTACTAATAGAATGGATTTACCACACTTATTCTAGCTTTTCCATTGATTTGGTAAATATCCTTATAGAAAAAAATTAAATCCTGCATTCAAATATAAATTTACCTGAGTATGAAAAGCATTTGCAAAATACTCAGGCAGAGAAAATTAATATCCTATTATACAAAGACTGTAGTAGACCTATATTCTTAGTTAACAACTAGTAGAGCAAAGAAGGCATTGGGACCAAAAAAAGAGTTTTCACAGAAATAAGGAAGACAACAATATTATAAAGAATTCTTTTAAAATTGCCTGACTGAATTATAGACAGGAATTAACCAAGTGGAATATCTTCCCCCATATTTCTAAAATTGCAGTTCTTTTAGCTCTAATGCATTTTATAAAAATATTTAAAGTAACTGCCTAACATATAGCATTAAAGCAATAGATCTTAATGGAATCCATAATAGCTGTTATCTGGTGTATATGAGATTAGTTATATTTGAAGCTTGTATGACAGAAGATTAAATGCTTCACTATATCATAAGACAAATAAAAATCTCTCCCTTTCATGTACTTAAAAAAAGTTACAGCACAGCTAAGGGAAAACACAGAACTGCAGTCCTTTACTTGAGAAATTCATGAAACTCAGTGTCTTTACAGGTTATGTATTTCAACAGGTATGAAGTCAAACAACAACCAGTATAACTAACTAGGAGAGGGCTATCTCCAGATCTGGTCACAGAAAGCTTAAGCCAAAATCTCCTGGAATGCAGAGAGAGATTATAAACAAGTTTGGATAAAACTCAAGCAGCCTAATGCAATGCCCATAGAAATAATCCTTTATTGACACTAACAGGAGTCAAATTAGATTCTAAATCCACATGAAATACAGCTATAAACTGCTTTGGAGATTTCTGGTTTGTGTGCATTAAGTTGCACATCTGTATAAATACACATTTGTCTTAGTGTGAGAATCAAGGGAAAAAAGGCAGATCCTTACCAAACTCTATAAAACAGTATGGTCTGACAGCAGTATTTGTCTTCATCATATTGTAGGTAGTGATGAATTCTTTCTGAAGCTCATCCAGGAAGCAGAAAGCCAAGACACTGGGATAATTTTCAGTACACAACATCATATAGCTTACTCCCAAAGAACTTATAAAGCTGTAATTGAGACAACAAATGAAAAATTTCAAATTTAGATCCAAGTATTTCACTGCTTGCTAGTCTGATCACATTCAATAATCAGAAAATCAAATTCTGTTTTGAGGTAGCAAAGGAATTAACATTTACTGATAAGTCCAACACTGCTAGAAAAAAAACCAAAACACAAAACCAAAAAGCAACAACTTACTTTTAGGCTGAGTTTTACTGAAACACCATGTAATAAGAATAGATGAGAAGCTGTGCTGTACAAATTATATATGCGTGTGTATACATATGTACACACTCTCACACATGGAATAGAAAATAACAGAGCTTTTAGGATACAGAAACAGCAGCTGTGCCCCATAATAGCTTTTAATTCATCCCAAATGTAGAATATAAATTTTGGTACACCCTGAAAATGCAAAAGCTGATCTGATTATGAGGCAAGGGCAGCTGGTTCTTTCCACTATGTGACGATTCATCATTCTCCAACACAGTTGCAAGGATGACCAGAGAGGGCAAGTAGGAAATCAGAAAGGGGCAGTTTTCAACATACATATCCCTATTGTTTTAGAGAATTTCTTAAATAGTGCACATATCTTCATGACACATTTGAATTTCTTCATAATCTTGATGGATAACTTACACTAGTAAAAGTAATCAAAGATTTCAGTAATAAAAAATACACAAACTAAGCCCTACACTTCAATCTTAGAAGTTTATTTTAAGCTGGTAAGTTTACAAACTACAGATGAGGTTGCAAAAAAAAAAAAAAATTGACTGGAAAGATTAGTCCATGCTGGGCCTAACCCTGAGAAATGCTGGAAACCTGCATATACCAACGAGAGTCAAGAGAAGGTTGAGGACTTCCTAGGATCATTCAGGTGATACACTTTCCACCACTAGAACTGCCACATGCATGCTAGGGGTTAGGATGAAATTACTCACCTCATTCAAAAGAGTCTATCTAAACTAGAATCAGAATTCAGTTCAGCTAAGGTGCAGCTGTATTTCCAACTACACATAGGTGCACCTAGTTACCAACACTAAGGAGAAAGGTCACATATAAAGCAAAATTCTGAGTAAACAATAGATTTTAAAAAATATTTCATGATAATCCAAGTTCCATGCTGCAAACTGGAAGAGAGAGCATAATTCAGTGTTGTCATGCAGGTACACTATCAAACTGACTAATTAAAAAAACCAGGAATAGTTAATAGAAAAAAAAGGTCAAATCACAAAAGCATGAAGAGAAAACAACAAAAAAACCCAAATATTGTTGTGAAAGTGCTGGATGTAGCAGTAGAGTAGGTAGGCTCCATTCAGCCATTCAAGGCTTTTCTAGGCACAGCCTTCAAAATGGAAAAGTCATTCCCACCCTTCCCATTCCCTGTGTGCCATACAAAATAATTATTGAGTTATGCTTGTGTTTTAGGGCATGTTTTCTCTGAAGTCAACAGAAATTCTGGAAGTACAATTAAAGGACTTAGTTCTGCAACATCCTAACCACAAATTTTCAGAAACCAAGGGATGAAAGTACTTGGATACTTTTTATAATTTGCACAGATTAAAGAGAGAAAACAAACAAATACTAATGGAACTAACATGCAGAACACTTCTGGACATTTTCAAGTAAGAAAAAATACTGAAATCTAAAAATATATTTCTAGTAGGTCAAGGACTTAGATATTTATAAAAATACAGCCTGTTTCAAACTAGAACTTCTACCAAAGTTTGAGTAGGTTTCAAAGCTTTCTATAATTTATCAGTTTTAAATTTCTGATACATAGATACTGCCAAGAATTAAGCTTAATTTGATTAATCATTCTAATGAGAACTGATGACTTAATAGCTTAGAGAACCAATAGGTGCAAATATACATGTAAGAGAAGTCTTACTTTATATTATACTGCCCAGTTTTCAGAGTGCATCTGTCAGGAAGCTGAGAAAGTTTCTTTGAGAGCATTTTAAAATATTTCCTACATTCTTGCATTCCTGTGCTCTGGTCATAATCTGTAGATGCAGACAGTGGAAGTCCATCCCTCACACGGACTACAGAGGCTGATAAAATCATAGACATTGCCACAAAGTTAAAGACAACCTACAACAAAACACAAATCAGAAAGAATTAGAATGAAAGTAAAAGCAAAAATAACTGTGATTTATTAAACTTCCCAAGCCATATACTGAATTTAGTCTTAAAATAGGGCAAAGAGAGGATTTCCAGTTGTAACTCAGATTACTCCCAACTGAATAGGACCTTGTCTGCATGAACAGCAAAGCAGCAGTACATCTGCCACCAGTGCCACATTTTCAAATACTTTTATCTGACCTGCCATAAATCCTTATCTAGAGATACCTGTGAATATTGAAACACTTTTACTTGGCCTTAGTAGCACTTGCACCCTTCAAGCTGTGACTCTTCTTGTTTAGTGAGACAACAATTGTAGTCTAACCAACCAAGAATAATAGCTGGAGAAGAAAATAATGCACTGTATAGGTATGCCAGATGGAAAAGTAATCCAAGCAACAACATTAATGGGCTCTCATGAAACTATTGTTACTGTGTACATGCTTAAATATCCTGAACAGAGGGAGACATAACTTACCTATGTACTGGGTTAGAGCGCATCCCTCCCCCAGTAGAGTGAACTCACTACAACACAGATTTTTTTGAAACTTCAGGAAAAATGAAATTGTATTTCTTACAATTTAAACTAAATATAACAGTATAAGGAGAATAAACTACTACAGAAATATAATAACCTTAAGGAAGATGGGGAAGGGGGTCAAGTGGCAGTGAAGCAGCAAAAGCAGCAGCAGCCAAAACAGTGGCAGAGTAAGACAGCAGCAGGCACAGCAGGAGCAGCAAAGGGAAGGTACAAGCTGTGCCTCCAGACATAAAGCTCCTGATGCTCCAATGAAATTATATTAACTTATCCACTGTTGCCATTATATGGCCTATCCCTAGAACATTCACCTCTCCACTCAGCTTCCACTTCTAACTTTCTGTTCCTAATTCTTCTGCCTGAAAACGGCCACAATATACTATCAAACAGGACATCAAGGAACAGGGCATCAAAGAATGTCCTCCAGTTCTCCCAAGGGACAACGGAATTTCTTAAACATGAAATGTCTTTTTTATCTCGTCTTAATTTTCTTAAAATCCACAAAAAGTGTCTATCAGTATTGCACAAACACTGAGTAGGGTGAAATTGTGCTTGCAAAGCCCACGTGCTTTACAGTATGTGCTGGGTTTGGCAGGGACAGAGTTAATTTTCTTCACAGTAGCTCATATGAGGCTATGGTTTGGATTTGTACTGAGAAGAGTGTTGATAATTCAGAGATCACAGAATCACAGAATGTTAGAGGCGGGAAGGGACCTTGAAAGATCATCCAGTCCAACCTCCTGCCAGAGGAGGATCACCTATACCAGATCACACAGGAATGCATCCAGGAAGATCTTGAATATCTCCGTGTTCTAGGCATTGCTGAGCAATAGGTTCTCTTACACAGACT
This sequence comes from Psilopogon haemacephalus, assembly GCA_013396835.1. NCBI lineage: Eukaryota > Metazoa > Chordata > Aves > Piciformes > Megalaimidae > Psilopogon > Psilopogon haemacephalus. Next base: position 769,797 of record VWZI01009168.1, read on the forward strand.
CAAGACCTTTTCTGTTTCTCACACTGCCCCACCAGTGAGAAGGTTGAGGGTGCACAAGAAGTTGGAAGGGGACACAGCTGAGACAGCTGACTCCAACTGACCAAAGAGATATTCCATACTGTATGATTTCATGCTCAGCATATAAAGCCTGGAGAAGGAGGAGGAAGTGGGGGACATTCAGAGTGATAGTGTTTGTCTTCCTTGGGAAGTAATTAATTCTCAAAACATAATAATTTACATTTAATGGAATATATAGTCACTTAAAAAACAGAAGGTTGTGCATTTAAACATTTCTCAATCAGAAGAAGAAAACGCATAGCTGGTATTTAACAATGTAAACACATGGTCTGCAGGCAAGTCTTTCAAGACTGAAGATGCATTTTTAAAACCTCCAGGTTTTTCAAACCTTATTTTAAATCAAAACATCCAAAAGTCTAGCAAAGACAAGCGTTAAAAGAATTATTTACATACTAAGTATCAGTACACAACTTTGTCCTCTTACAAGTGGGCGAACTGCTAGAATTTATATGAAGTCAAAAGCAAACACTTCCTCAACTCCTAACACTGCTCTGCAGAGTCCTGCCATATATTACACCTACCACTTAAGAGATTATGAAAAAAAAAAAAGAAAAAAGATTATTGCCTCCCTCAGATGATGCTCCTCAAGCCCCATAAGAAAGAAAACAGATTTCTGAATACAGCTGAAATATGCTTTTGTGTGCAATACTGACATGTTTACAGCACTTTTCAAACTCCAGCATTAAGGAAGCTTTAGAAGCCTTAGTAGCTGAAGGACTGTATACTGAAAAGTCAGACATCCAGATTTTGCCAAAACAGCACTGCCTCTTCATAAGAGAGGAATCATATTTCTTCCCCTGAACTCTTACCTCACTTAACTTCCCACTACCCAAAGGTTATATAAACACCAGGATAATTACTGAGTAATAATCAATATTCCAGTTTTTCAAGAGTATTTACTCCTCAGAGAGAAAGAAATGTATAATAATGACAACATTGAGAACATGTTGTAATTTTTCATTTCAGAAATTCAGCTTTGTCAGCAGTTTGACTTTGTCCTGCTGTGAGATGCATCACATTACCTGAAGGAATCCCAAATTAATACTCTGTATTCCACTTCAATAGAACATCAGACTCTCACCAAAGTCATAACAGCAGCAAAAGCCACTGTCTCCTGTAGTCTGATGAATACTTCTTGGGTTTTTACCAGGTATATTTGTTATTTCAGCACTTCAGTAAAGAAGTTGTACAAAGCACTTTGATCAGCTGGACACAAACCCAGAAAACAATTTTACAACTTGCTCTAGATTAGCTTACTGAAATGAAGCATGTTGAGATGTAAACCTTCAGCTCTAGAAACCTTTGCCTGTCTCTACATGAGTATTCCCAGTGGGACAATTTAAGGCACCTTCTCTCTTAACTATGCTACTAACCATATACGCATGGCAGCAGCTCAAGAGCATGACAGAATGGCAAAGGAGCTTTAAATTGTAGTGGTTCTCTGACAATAACCACCTCTACCACTCAGAACTTCGGTCTTGAAGGGGAATCCTGAGAGCTGTATCAATATAAACAAAAGGACAATGATGTGATAGGAAAGTTTAAAATTCCACTCAGTAACTTACCTGCACAAAATGTGATTTCACGGATCTGCATTTCCTCTGATGAAGCAAGTAACTTCATTAGCACCTAATGCGAAAAAAGGAACATAGGTCCAAGTACTGTCTTAGGAAAAGGCAGTGAATAGGACAGCACTGCAGGAACTCAGAATCCTGTAGCCACCTCTCAGAAGGAAGAATATTGTTCTGTTCACTTCTAAAATTATCTTCACACTTATAGTTCATGGTGAGCTATCTGATGAGATAAAAATAAACAAGAAAGGTTAATGAACTTATTTACTGGCCAATAATATTCTTCAGCTCTTTTTGTAAGAGCATGCTTGTTGGAAAGGCCTGAATGTACCCCCAAGGAGATGACTCAGGAAGTACTCATGTAAAAAGAGAACTAGAATAATGGAAATATTAAAATGTTCTTTTGTTCTGTAAGTGGAGTTGAGAAGTCACATTACTTCAGCTATTTAAAATGGGAAAATATTATATCTGTTTGCGCAACATAACAGTAACTCAGGATAACACAACCTTTAATTCTGAATTCCATTGTTCACCTCATACTCTAAATTGAATTGATCTATAATCTCTTCTAATCAGAAATCTGAATGCTTCGGGAACATAACGCAACACAACCACAACTGTGTCTCCTAAACATTATGAGTTTCAATATTCAGTCTAACAAGTTGCTTTACTCCTACAACTAAGGACAAAGAATACAAAGATCACTAACAGCAGCAAGTACACACAGACAACAGAGACAAAGCAAAGGATGAAGAGCCTTTTAGAGGTAGTCTTTCAAATCTTTATGGCTATTCTGTATCTAAATAAATACTTGCATAAATCTTGAACAAATGCACTTTATTCAAGACTCCTATCTATATTTAGAGAGATTAGGCTAACAGAAGATAAGCCTCCATTAAAACCTGCCAATTCTCTTAGTGTACTATGAAATCACACTAGGCAAAATCTGCATTTACATTAACAATCTTAAAACCACCAGTGAACCAGGTTTTGCTATCATTATCTTAAAAAACCATCCAGTAAAATTCTAACTTCTTCCTCAGCTTCCTAACAGTGGAATCAGAAAGCTACCTAATAAAATAAGCAAATAAATCACTTTGGTTGCAAGATGACAAGTGTAAAGAGATGTGCAATAAACATACTCAGTAATAGAACATTCAGCCTTACTTGAAAATGTATTAATATAGAAAAAGTTAACTAAATCCTCAAAATAGAAGAACTATTTCACTCAGCTCTCAAAACAATAAGGCTCTACAGAAGGAGCCAAGCACTAAATCTGATATAGACTTCTACAGGTAGAGGGTGCAGAAACAATATTAACCATATGGCAATGTTTTCAGAATGATCTTTAAATGTCTTCTTATAACATCTATTCAGAACTGTATAGTTATTCACCATAATATTACCAATTTCATAGGTTTCCCCCCCAAAAAAAATTCTATATCCATCAAATACCTAAAGATGACTTTGAGACTGCACTTCCACCACGAATGGCCTATAAATCCATTACAAGCACAAGGAAACAAGTGGTGTCTGGGTTCTACTCATTCTATGACAGAGCTGAGGAGCATCAAATTCAATTAGCACTTGTTGGGCTCATAGGTACCATAGATTGTCCATGACAAAACATGCAGTTAGCCAGTGGAACTGCTCATTATAGCATGTTGTTGATGCTAAAATGTTCATGAAGCAACAGGAAAAGCTCACAGGAAGAATACAAGGGTTATTAAAACTAAATCACTATCCTTTGCTTAGCAAGATTCTGACCCCAAATCAATCACCAAAAGGGAGAGTACACCATGGAAACATCACTCCATGCTTCTGCTATTCTTACATTTTCCTGTGTGCATCTACTCCTGATTCATCTTTATTGATTTCCACTGACACTTCACAGCCCTTGCTGCAAATGAGATCTGGGAAAACTCATGGGAAAAAAGGAACACAGAGAAAGCTGGCCACAGACAGGTAAGAGTCAACTGAAATTCCTCTGGTGCTCCACCGTCCCTGAAGCTGTACAATTTATCATACACATGTCAACTTCCACTGCTTTCACAAATAGGCACTGTGACATGTGGCTTCAGTTCCATTTCCTCCTCTCAGCAAGAAATCTCAGATGATGGAAACCAGAGCCTGGTTTACTGTGTTGTTTTAGTTTGTTGTTTGTTTTTTGGTTTTTTTTTTATTTAAGAGAGATTATATTACCATCTCATTAGGTTTTTTTTTTATTATGATGGTACTTGATCCTGATACAACATCTAGAAAAGTTCTGGAAAGTGGTATACCTCAGAGTCTTTTACAACAAATTGGTCCTCCAACCTATGATCTGACAGAAATTGTTTTATACCTGTCTGACACCTTCTCATAACCTCTTTTACAAGGAAGCGTTTGAAAGTGACCTGTGAGTATGGTTTGCTGAGAATACTGTAATTTTTTCAAACAGTCTAACTGCACAAAATTTGAAAGACATTATATGCAGAGTCAGTGTAATGGCAAGCCTACCCTCCTGCACCTGACGGCCCTCAGCAGCAAGTTGATCACACCATTTCTTGTCAAGATGTCTGCCTCTCATGGTAATTTTGCATAAAACTGGGAAGCAGTTGCAAGCTGCACACCTGTTTGATGCACAATGAAGATACAGTTTCTGTGCTGACTTCATGTGTACTTAACAGTGTTGGACAATTTAGCATTCCCACTTATGAAGGTTTTGACAGCTGCATTCTGCAGACAGGAATCTTAAATTTTCCCACTCTAGAACATACTTCAGAAATCCATACTATGAACTAAGCACTACAGAAGCACACAACAAATAAAGCTACTTGGACGTGATCAGGTATGGTCAGATAATAATCCTGAATCACCAGCCTATATAATCATTTCCATAAAGCAGAAGGAAAACAGGCCATGGAAACAGCATCAAGCATCTGTAAAAAAGGAACCTGATTCTGCCATCTACCACCATACAGTAGCTTTGTTACAATCATTTGCACTATACGCAACGGCAGCCAGAGCAGGAGCTCAACCAGAGTCACAAAACTTCACATCGCTAAACTTTATCCAAAAATACTGATGCCTAACACAGCCACCTAGAGGAATGACTGACCCCTGCTGCAACAGCCTTCATCTACCGAACGACGTGTACCAAGAGGCCTAAGCTGTGGCCTCCTGCCACTGACCTGCCCACAGCGCCCCGTGCTCGCTGCCAGCCGCAAACCTCGAGTGACAAAGCTGGAGACAGCCGGTGACGAGGGATGCGCCGGTACTCCGCTCACCTCACGAGCAAAAGAAGGTGACTCTGGGGCTCCAGCGGCCGGAATGACACCTTCTAGAGCACGGCAACCCCCATCAGGGCGGCGGGCTGGAGAACGGAGACACCTGTGACAAGTCGCTTCGCAGGACCAGACCCGCGCTCACACGGGAAGACTTACGGTGGCCCAGCAGCCTCCCGCCCCGGGCCAGGAGTAAAAAGGGGAGGGCAGCGGCAACCGAGACCCCGGCCCGGGGAGACCAAAGAGAGACAGAGCCCTACGGCAGCACCTGTCAGCACCGTCCCGTCCCTCGCCCTCCCTCACGCTGGCAGGCCCCGGGCGTGGGGCAGGCCCCGGGCAGGCCGCGTCACCTGGCAACGGCGCGAGAGGGGGAGGGGCTCGCGCTACCTGGCTCAGCGCAGCAGAGCGGCGGCAGCACCCGAGCGCGCCCGCGGCGGCCGCCTCCCGCCAGGCATTCTGGGTATTGTCCACGTCCGCCCCGCGCGCCCCCGCCGGGGCGGGAGCGCCCCTCANTGGCGCGCCGCGGGAGGCTCGGGGCGCAGCCGGCGGGGCTGGGGAGTCTGCGGGGCGGCTCCAGCCCTGTGGCTGAGGCAGTGTTTCCTCACGCCCTGAGGAGAAGGCGGTGCCTCCCCAGCCGCGCGTTATGGTGGCGTGGCTTCGCGTAGGCCTGCCCCCGTCGCTGCGAGCCGGGCTGCCCGGTCTCCGCTGTCTAAATCAGCAGCTGCCGTGCTTGGGAGGACTTTGTCAAATGAGTTGAAGTGCCCTGACACCGCACCTCCTGCAGAATCATAGAATACTTTGGGGTAGAAGGTCATGTCCAGTAGGCCTGCGGTGAATAGGGACATCCTCCGTTCTATCAGGGTACTCAGAGACACGTCCAACCTGGCCTTCAACGTTTCCAGGAACAGGGCATCTACCATCTCTCTGGGCAACCTGTGCCAGCGTTTCACCACCCTAACTCTATAAAAAATTCTTCCTTACCCGTAATTAAAATACTTTCATTTAAATCCATCACCCATTGTCTGTTACAACAAGCCCTGGTAAAAACTCTGTCCCCATCTTCTAGGCCTTTCTGAAGTACTGTAAAGCTGCTGTAAGGTCTCCCCAGACCATTTTCCAGTCCGAACAACTCCAACTCTCTCAGCCTGTCCTTATGGCAGAGCTGTTTGGGGCCTTCTGTCATTTTCGTGGCCTCTTCTCCACTTGGACCTACAGGTCCAGGACTCCAGTCTGAACACAGTGCTCCACGGGGAAGCCCCCAGTGTGCCAGCACAGGGAGACAGCCTTGCTATTGCTAGTTCAGAATTAGAATAGAATAGGTTGGAAGAGACCTCCAGGTTGGAAGAGACCTCCCAGATCATCCAGTCCAACCTATCACCCAGCCCTATCCAATCAGCTAGACCATGGCACTAAGTGCTCCATCCAGTCTTTTCTTGAACACCTCCAGGAACAGTGACTCACCACCTCCCTGGGCAGCCCATTCCAATGGCATATCACTCTCTCTGTGAAGAACTTCTTCCTAATATCCAGCCTATACCTCCTCTGGCACAACTTGAGACTGCATCCCCTCATCCTGTTAACTGCGTGCCTGGGAGAAGAGACCAGGCTCCCTTCAGGTAGTTGTAGACAGCAATGAGGTCACCTCTGAGCCTTCTCCATTCTAAATAACCCCAGCCCCCTCAGCCTCTCCTCACAGGGCTGTGCTCCAGGCCCCTCACCAGCTTTGTCGCCCTTCTCTGGACATATTCCAGTACCTCAGGATCTCTCTTTGAACTGAGGGGACCAGGACTGGACACAGTACTCAAGATGTGGCCTGACCAGTGCCAAGTACAGGGGAAGGATAACCTCCCTTGTCCTGCTGGCCTTATACAGGCCAGGATGCCATTGGGTCTCCTGGCCACCTGGACACACTGCTGGCTCATGTTCAGTCTACTATCTACCAGCACCTCCAGGTCCCTCTCTGCCTGGCTGCTCTCCAACCACACTGTCCCTGCCTGGATTTGTTGTGACCAAAGTGTAGAACCCTGAAGTTAGCCTTGTTAAATCTCACCCCATTGGCCCCTGCCCACCCATCCAGCCTGTCCAGGTCCCTCTGCAGGGTCCTCCTACCCTCCAACAGATCAACACCTGCTCCTAACTTTACTGCTTTTGTACAGCTTTGGCTAATTCTTAATTAGCCTAATTTGAAAACAATAAAATTTAGAAGTCTGGTGATTGCACTCTTTGGATTCCTCAGGGTGGTAGCTTTTAACTGTAGTTGGCAAGGTTTGATGGATGTATTCAGAACTTGGCATATGCCTGATGGAACAAGATGCAAGATGCAAGATGCATGTTAGGTGGTTTCTGATGGGGCAGCAAACATGACTGCTGATGGGGAGGATTACAATGGTGACATAATTGTCACCAGAAAAAAAGTGCACTGAGATGACACCAACTGCTAGACCAATTTCATTCATTTCACTAATTTCAGACAAATCAACCGGGCTTGTTTCAACAATAAAAGACAATACAAAAACGAAAGTTTGCAAATCTCATTACTTAATGCCATTACTAATCCCAAAGTCACATTCCTATTTTCAAACTATTTTCTTTACCAGCACAAGAATATTTTTCCCTTCAACTGTACTGGTTTCTTACTGTATCATACTGTTTCAGTCTGTTGACTCAAATCTCAAACAAAAGCAGCTTATTTCCTCGCTAATGCTTTTTAATTTCTTCTTCCATCTGTTACTACTTCACTATCCAAGTTCTCGCAGTGTGGCAAAGACTGTTGGGATAGAGGTAATATACTTTGTAGTCTGGACTTTAGGGCTCTACAGAGCTTCACTGAGGAGTGAGGTAGTCAGGAGGGTGGCACTGAAGCAGATATATGTTCTCCAACCTCTAGTCTGACTTCTCTAAGCAGCATAAACTGGTTTAGGTGGAGACCTATGGGAACTCCAGATACCAGTGGGGTATCACCTCACTGTCTACCCCTAAGATAGTGTATGTGAATGCCAGGTGTGTTAAAATGATCCCTTGGATCTCACAACGAGACATAAGTTACTGTTGCTGGAGATTATTTTTTTTCTCTTTCAGCCTTCAGGCCTTCTCCTTTGTACTTCAAGGAATACTCAGCTGAGCTGAGGAATTGAGCTCTCTGTGTCAAATGCAGCAAGAAGTACAAGGTTAGCTATGGCCATGGATTTGAGTAATTGGGTTGAAGAGGAATTGTTTTCAGAAGAGATGAGACTGCGAAGCGTTGAGGTGAGGAGTCAGGAAATAGCAGTGGCATGGAGATGTGGGAAAGGACAGTAAACACAGATGAGCAGAGGGGCTGCTGAGGGAAAGGTCACCTGCAGGTGCTTAGTGAGGTAGTTTTTCTCTGAATATATAAGCTAAAAAAAAAAAATTTAAAAAATAATCCTAGAGACCACAGCAGAAGGCTCTTTCCTGAGCATCCTTCTCACAGTGAAAGCTGGTTGCTGGGGGTAACTGCCAAAGATGGGCACTGTGAACAAGTCTTGCTTAAGCCTCACAAGGGATGGAGAGTCTTCATATTTGAATAAGCAGCTTTGCATCTCCAGGTTAGTATCTTGGCCTGTCAGAAAGCAACTATGTTCCCTGTCAGGCTTTTGTAGAGCTGAGCATGGGAACATCTCAATCCTGACTCGCAAGGCACAACTCTGACATATGTTTGGAAGATGATACATTAATCTGAATGATTTCCAGAGAGTCCTTATCCTGTACAAACAGCACACAGTATTACAAGCCGCTACACAATTTAACAGCTTATGATAGCATCTACTATAACGCTGGGAAGTAGTGATTACCTAATTAGAGGCTGCCTAAAGATTTGTGATAAGTGCATATGTGTGTCATTTTAATTTTTCTAGTTCTTCTGAACTGTTTGTCTTTCAACCCTAAAATTCTCTTGACCTTTTGTAAATGTTTTGAAGAAGAAAAAAAGATAAGCGTTTTGCATTTACATAAAGAGATCTTAAAAAGTTATATATACAGTTATTAGTTAAGACTTGCACAGTCCTGGAGGGGAACCAAAAGAGTAACCTTTTTTTATTTTCAGGTGAACCTGGACCCAAGAAGTTAAATGAATTTCACAAGGTCACTGAGGAAGGTAGTGAAAGAGTCAGACGTGGAGTGAGAACTCCAGTGCTCTCAACTCTCACAGTGAACTAAAATCCTACCTGTTTTTCAAGGATTTGCATGGCTAGCAAAGCAGTTACACTTAAAATAGCTTTTTCTCTTGTCCCATTGACTGCCCTAAGACACAAAAGCAGTAGAACCTTGTTAGAGGGGCACCACATAGTGGATAAATTAATGAAAGCTGCAGTCAGAGATGATTGGGTTTTACTCAGTGCAAAGGGGAACCAAAGTGAAGGAATGTGTTTCAAAAGGAGGATAAGAGGCAAGGAGATGAAGAGAAGTACAAGCTAGAGTATGGACAACATCAGAAGTTAGAGAGAGCTGGATGGAAAGGACTGGTGCCAAACCCCTCAGAGATGATGGCAAGGTGTGTCTTCATGAGTACAGCAAAGTAATGAAGCCATGTGCTTGTTTAATGTGCCATCTGCCAGCTGAAGGCAAAACCCAATGATGAACGCCCAGAGACAAGTTAGGATGGGTTTTATTGCACCAAAGTTTAGGGACCTTAAGGTTGCCCACAGTGAAGAAGCTCCTTGTTGCTGTTTCTCCTCAGTTGCTGCAGGAAGAGCAGGCATGCCCAGCCCCATTTACACATTGAGAGTTTAGATGTTCAAATGTAGCTAAGACAAACCCTTAGGCTCTGTCTGCTAGATTTAAACATGACTTTTAAATAAATCTCCCCAAGGAAAAATATCCAGCCCGAGGAGCTGGCAGTAGTTGTGCTCATCAGTGATGGAGCCACAGGAGGAGTATAGAGATAAAGGTCTGAAAGGACCCTCAGAAGGTCACCCAGAAGATTTAACTTAGTTTTCCTTGCAGCAAATAAAACTGTAATGCATTTTTACAGGGAAAATAAAAGCCTTCTCTGATTTACTCTAATTAAACCCAAAGCCTTTCATATTTTTTATTTAAAGAGAAACAACCAACAGTCTTTTGTTCAGTAAAGATCTTTATAATTCTGTTGCTTCTTTCTCTGGACCTTTTTTTTTTCTTCTGTCTTTCCTCAAGTTTGGCACTCAAAGCTAGAGATATTTTTCAAGCTGGGACTTTAGCTGGAAACAAGACTAATAATCCATTAGTGTGCTTCCTGTTTCTTAGATGGCAATGCCAATTCCTATGAAAAACCAGATATGTTAAATCAGTAAATTTATGTCGATTGCTTCCCAGCTTCATTATGAGTACTTAAAACTCTGAATCAGACTCCTAAAATCATGGTGCTGGCTGAAAAACCCTGACTGTCTAACAATCCTGCACTCTAAAAAAAAAGTGCATCTGAGATTTTAGATAAACCTGTGTCCATAATCACAAGAGCTAAGATTATATTCGCTGCAACAAACTGTTCTTGCTAACATAGCATCAGCAGAACTGTGAGCAAGGTCATAAAAACCATCAGCACAATATCCGGTTTATTTCCTTGCTTCTCTTTTAAAAGCCTTCTCTGCCGATTCAGTCATAAGGGCCTGTGCTGGGCAGAAGAGTTTCTTTCATGGAACAATAGCATTTAATTCTCAAGGGCTTTAGAAGTCTGAAGCCACCTCATAATGTCACATAAAATGTCTCACTGGTAATAAATGCAGATGTTTGTACAAAATACAGCGTTATCCTAATGGCTCTTGTTGCAGCAGAGCCCAGCGTGATCTCCTGCACAAAGAACATCGTCTTTCTGAAAAGTAATCTTCACACTGCATCTCAATTAGTTTGAAAAGCAACATGTTGTTAATGCATTTTTATTTACAGGACCATCAGCACTGTGGCCTTATGGAAACAGCACAAGTGAGCTTTTCTGATGATCGTGTCCCAAGCCATTCCAACAGTGACGGTTTCTCATTGGGGCTTTTCTGCTTACTTTATTGCCTCTCTGGTAGAAGCGGCTGATCTGGAAAGCCACATGAATATACTGCTGGTACACATAATCCCTTTAGTTCCCTACATGACTGTAATTGAACACATTGGCAGACTTTGTACTTAAATATTTTCATAGAAGGGAAAATCATTCCAAGCTGATCGCTTCATGAGGCCAAAAATTTCATTAGGAGCCATTTAAACAATTACAATAAATAAGAAAATCATTATTTGCTGGTACAGTTGTGCCATGAACACTATAATTTAACTTCAAAGAACTCTGGGTCCCTTAAGGAATTTGTCTTTGTTTAGGATAATAGCCACAACAAACTTACTTGTGTAAAAACAAAACCACATATGGCTTTGTAATCCACAGTTGGGATGTTCCATTTGAAATTTAATTCAAAAGGATGGAAAGGTTTCTTAGGACTGAAGGGATTATTAGGTACTGTAATATCTAATAAGATGATAAGATGCAGGTGGTAGCTCACTGTAACAGAAACTTGCTAAGACATGGGGATATACTAAGATGTAGGACCAGCAGGACTTTCTTGGTTATAAGATCCAGTCCCCGGGTACTGCAGGCAACTGGATCACATAGCCCATTCAATATATTCTGTGACTTCATAGTAAAACTAGGCATGCTTTTGTCCCTGCCATGTTCACGCTCTCACTGTGTAGGTGGATAAAGAACACCTAATTGATAGCCTAAATGATTCATGGCCAGTTTGTGCCCACTTGCCCACATGCCAAGTTTGTCTACCTTTCAGATTTCCTCTACTTGTTGTATTTACAAAGAGTAAACAAAGCGCACCTTGGTCTTCAACTGCTAGACTAAACAAGCTGCATGTGCACACTTCCCTTTCATTGAAGGATCTCCAGTCCCTTTCTCATCTTAGCAGTCCATTTCTGCATCCATTCCATTAAGAGTCCAGCTTTCTTTTATGTCATTTGTCAAAATCAGACATTTTATTCTGAAGAAAATCTTTAGACTAGAGTCTTGTACAGGGTCATTCATGCTTCCTCTGTTCTTCTGGCAATGTCTCTCCTGTTGCATTTTAGAGTTTCAGTTGCCGCCTCTGTGCCCATGCTGCACTGGGGCAAATATCTGTATAGCTGCTGGTTTCCTGCAGTCTTTTTTTCCTGCTGCTAGCTCTCTTACTACTTCTGTGGCCTTATTTTTCAAGGACATTCAGTTCTTATTGCAGGATATTCTCAACTTTCTCCACACCAATAATGCCTCCTGACTTTGTGACTTCAATATGTTTTAATGATCAGACACTTGTGTTTTCCAAATGGATCAATAACGAAAACAATAATAATCAGTCTTAAGACTTACTTTTCAGGAGCTCTGAATCATACCCTTTCGACCCAGCTCAGTTTCTCTTCTAGCAGTGTGTATGTCATTCAGTTCCTTTATAAATCATCTCAGCCTTCTCCAGGTACAAGACACAATTTTATACATGTTCTTCATCAACTACTTTACTGAAGTCTAGACAGTCAGATTTCCTTTCCTTGTCTAGCTAATTAATTACTGTATCAAAGAAAGCTATCAAATTAGTCTGGTATTATCAAGCGTTAGTAAATGCCAATTTAATTTTATTCTGTTTTCCAGTGACTGTCATGATTTCTGTAATTCTCTCCTCCCACATCCTTTCCTAAAGCCTGACATAAAACATTGATGTACACAAGGCACAGCGTATTGAGCCTTTTGAGAGAAATCTATGTTTTATTTGTCTTTAGTATAGATTAGTTAGAGCAGCAGTTATAAATGTATTGGATGCCTCACTACATTCACTAGCAGAAAAATATGTGCATCCTTTTTTTTTTTTTTTTTATAATTCTAAATATTGCTAGTAACATTATTGAAGTTAGAATATAAATTCATCTGTGGCTGCTCCGGCTAAAACATGGCCCCACATGGAGCAGGGTCTTTTCCTGCACAGGTTTGTAGTCCAACTCAAACACTACATATATTGCAGAAAATCAGAGACTTCACTTGTAAGGTGATTACAGGCATTGGGCATGGAAGAAAGACAGACTTTGAAGAAAAGAGTTGGGGATGATTTGGTTGAAAGGTATTGGCTGATTGTTCCAGATGGAGATGAATTACACATGATATTGTCTTCTTTGTACTTAATTTTTAATTATGTTGTGGACAGTACACAAATTGAAAAGAGCTGGTAAGAAACTAAATCGAGACTTGAATTTCAAGTCCATGGCTGACCCACAGACTTTGCGTGTCCTTGGGCAAAATGCTTTCTCCTTTCTTCTCCTCTCACTGCCTCATCTGTAAAACAGAGATAACACTACTGCTTTTTTCCTAACCTGACTATTTACATAATAAAAGCCTTTCCATGCATGACAGTCTCTTATATATTTGTGCAGCATCTAGTATAATGAGGACCTGGATCTTGGGACTACAATACAAACAATACAACAACAATTAAGATTATACATCCACTCAAAATACACATAATGCACCTAATACTGCAGTACCTCACCAGGGAGACACAACTTTATTGCAGGTGAACTCTACTTCTGAGACTCCTTTTGTCCTGCTCCCCTGCCTAAGAGAGGCTTTTGGTAGACAGAGGAGTTTTAGGAAAGTATGGAGTCCTGTCACTCTATTTTTATGATCTCCTGCAGGTAGAAGGAGTGATGGACCCCAGAGTCGTAAGGGAATTGCCAGGAGCTGTGCAGCATCATGAAAAGGCTCCACATTTCTGAGGCACCTCTCCTGTGGCCCCATTCTCCTCCAGTTGCATCATGGAAGGTCTGCCTTGAAGGCAGCTTGTTCCTGTTTGAAAGGGAACAAAAAAGCTTCAGTCTGTAGTGTGTTGTCCATATTGTCAATGAGGAGGACTGGGTACCCATTCCAGGCCAGCCCAAGCACAGAACTGTCCTTTCCCTCTCAGTAATCAAGCCTCACACTTTAGGAGAAGTCTGAGTGCATTCTGGGGAAACACTGGACCTGATCACCCTGTTCCACACTCGTAGGACATCTCCTCACTGTCCACCAGGATTGGAACATCATCGTTACACTGCGCATGTCCTAGGAAATGTTCTCTCAGGAGTTTAAGCTCAACTTAGAGAAAGACAGCATTCCCCACAAGAATTTTTGGGAAGCAGGGAGCTCTTTGCCCATAACCTGTATGGCCAGAAAATGATATCAAAATGCTGCTCTCACTGGAGATCAAGCTGGCTCTGCACTGTGATTTCTCTGCATGCAGAACAGAGGGTGCTTGCCTGGCCTGAGCCAGTGAGTCTAGGCCTTGAGGCTAGGTTGTCTCTGCAACTACTTGGCATGATGAGGAGTAAAAGCATACATAAATTAGGAGCTCTTACGGCCAATTTCCTTGTTTGGTCTCAAAGGAACTGACTGAGGGCACTTAATATTTGCAGCAGCAGACCAGTCCCTCTCCATAGACAGGTGACGTTTTTCAGTGTTTTCCTTGTGCTGGCAGAGACACTTTCATATTAATTTAATTGTGCAGCACTGCACTGGCTAAAAAACAGACACAGAAAATCCCAACCCAACAAAGAAAACAAAATCCAAGCTAGTTCCACAACCCTTTGTAAAGGATTAACCCCTCCTGGGGAGCTTTCATGAACTGGATCCTGACTCCTCCCTAGAGGTGGTCTGCCCTGCCCCCCAGGTGTCATGTTTAGCCTCTCTCACTTCCTGCTGAGACCCTCTACAAAGGGGAGATCATAGAATCATAGAATGGTTTAGGTTGGAAGAGACCTTAAAGATCATCCAGTTCCAACCCCCCGCCATAGGCAGGGACACCTCCCACTAAATCAGGTTGCTCAAGACCTCATCCAGCCTGGCCTTGAACACATCCAGATGAACATCCTACTTCTCTCTCTTGGCCCCTGCTCCCTTATCACACAGCATCTTGCTTTCCTGCTGCTGCTCCTGCCATTTTACCACATGCTCTCCAGGAAACACGTTGGGAGAGCAACCATATTTGGAACTCTTTAACTCACTGCATTTCACCATCATCTTGCATCCATCTGCATCCACCAGCAATTCCAACTTAACCATCTGGATTCAATTCCCTCCACTCACATCTACTGGTTGTATACCTACATTTCGTGTTTTGTTTCCCTTCCCCACATCCTCTGTAGCTCCCCTTACCTAAAGTACCTTCTATTTATTGTTAAACTTTACTTTTCAATTCCAAATCGCATTAAGTCTGTTTTTTGAGCTTTTGAGCTAAGGGCAGCTAGCTTTAACTAATACACCCTCCATCTCACCTTTCTCTTTAGAAGTTTTAACAAATGAAGAAGAAAAATGATGGTAACTGGATTACTAATAATCCATAGCTATTAACTGATTATTTAGTTTCATGTACTGCGCAAGGAAGATTGCATTGTGTTGCAGCTATTGTTTTATGGGAATTTAGAGTAGGTATCAGGTGCCTGTTACAAATGTTAGGCACAAAAATTAAACACCCACACATACTGAAAGGGCCATCATCAACACGATAGGAAGAATTATTCATTCAGCAAGCAGAAACGTGACAAAGCAGAGGAGTGACAAATGCTTTAGATAAATCCAGAGTTCCATTTTAATGCATGGGATAAGGACCTCTTTTTCCATGTAAAGACTCCCAACTTTTGCAGTTTCGTACTTCTCCACAATTTAGCTGTGCACAGATTTGGCATTTGGAGTGTGACGGATTTACACATTTGCTACCAAATGAGCTGCAAGAGCTAATCAGCTTGCGCAGAATTGCACATATTAATGAAGGAGGCTCTTCTGCATGCCTGCGATGTAGACACCCACTTAACTGGGGCACCAGAGACTCATTTGAAAAGATTTTGTTCACGTAGAAGCTTTTTTTCTTATGATGAATGCTTGCATCAAATCATGTGCTGTAGAGAAGGAAGGAGCAGTATCTGCAAAATCTGACTAAATGGCTCTCATTACTGGGTGATGGAAGAGCAATAGAAAAGGTAATTTATTAGTGGCTCACAGCTAATGAGAATAATTAGCAGTATGATGCCTCTGAAGCAAACACAGAATAACTGTTCCTTAAGGAGCATCAGAGTGGTGACACCAGGACAGAGGAATTCCATGAGCAGGACTGGATGGAAACACTCAGACATCCTTTCTGGCTCTAATTATGGTCCAGCACTGGACCTGTGATTCTCTACATTTTGGGCTAACACACCATCTTTTTTTCTAGCCTTGAAACCAGCTGCACCAGGCTACTGAACACAGCTCATCTTAACTCAGAAACCACTCTGGAAAATGCTACCTTAGATACTGAGGGTGATTTCTTTTTTTTTTTTTCCTCTTTTATTTGTTTGTTTTTTTCAACACTGCATCATACAGTGCCTGCCAAATCCTTGGCAAAAGCAGAGCCAGGTGAGGATGCTTCACAAGGAGTATCGCAGCAGTGCTGGCCAGTGAGGCATTCCAGGACTCCTGGTTGCCAGCAGATAATATGGCATTTGGAGTAATTTCCTTTGTAGATACAGTCAGATATGCTACTTCCTTAATCAGAAAATAAAAGCAGGATGCACAGAAAAAGCATAGCATCTTTTCACCACCAGCCAAAGAAAGTAACAGGAGAAATTGTGGGTTCAGATCAGTTCCAGCACAGAACAGTTACATACACAACCATACCAGCCAAAGGGCTGCACACCCATGGTTCCAGCAGGGCCATGGACTGCTCGGGGATGCTGGACTGCCAAAGGCAGAGGAAATGCCAGGGTTTGGCCCCAGTGCTCAGCACCTGCTGATAAAAGCTCATTTCACCCCTCTCAGTTTTCAGAATTTACTCCCTCCATCCCAGTGTACCATTACAGACCCTACATACTAAAGTAAGCCTATTAAATTAAAATGAGGTGCATGTGGACAACAGTCCCCATTCCCCTGAGAGTCATTTCAAGTGAATGGCTTGTTTCACAGTTTGTAAAATGCATGTTGGCAGCAGTTTGGTATTATTCTAGGAAATCCATATAGGAAACATTTCTTTCTTGTAACATAGCACTATCAAGAATATGGAGAGTGATTTTGTTTGTTACTTTTTCAAAAGGAAAACAGACTAAGAAAATACCTGTAGGCTAACTTGCCAGGTCTTGACTTTTCATTTGAAAAGCAGTTAGCCTTCAAAATCACCCATGAAGCAATTCCATCCAAAGCAAGGTTCTGTCTGAAGCATTCTTTTAAAGCATTTCATTTGGCATTAAAAAAAGCAGATGCAACTCCCATTATGAGTAAGCTCTAAGAACATAAACCTTACCCCTCTAATCTTTTTTTTCACCATTAATATCAGTCCATCTTTGTGGGAAAACATAAACAAAATTTTAAGTCAGCAAAATTCAGAGACCTAATTTTGTCTGGGTGAGAGTTTAGATAAATTCTCTAGGCTGTTTCACCCAACCGCAGCTAGTTGGGAGGGGTTTGAAAGTCGATGGGACTATCAAAATCCAAATGCAATGTTACAAGGGGAGGAAAGAGGAAATGACAGTTTGCTTTTTCTTTTCTTCATTCAGATTGGGAAGCAATTCTCTTCCAGTCTCTCCTGTAGGAGGTGCTATAGTCTGAACAAATATGGGCCTTAGTTACTGTGTCAGAGATCGACGGGTAATTCCTTCACAACTTAAGCCTAATTATCCTCTCTGGTTGCAGGGAACTGGCATATAAACTTTCTCAACTTTGGGACTCCCATCTGGGTCTCTCATATCCCAGAGCATTCACTTTCCTGGGATCTTGTCCAGGTCCCCTTTCTCTTCCTTTTGGTAGATGAAACAAATTCAACATCTCAGACTCTCTTCATTGGACTTGCTATCCAGCTGCTACTAGTCTGCCCAAAACACTTAGTCCTGCTACCTTTTGTCTACTAGTCCACCAGGACCAACACAGACCTGTGAGCTATTTATGTTGTTAAAGCCAATGCTGAGGAACAAAGCAATACACAATGCTTGTTCAGCCTGTCCTGTGGACATGTTTTACCCCTCCTCAAGAAGTCTTAATCTGCTTAGCATTAATGGTGTAGCTGATAGCCAAGACCTCTGAATCACACTTTAAAAGGGCTGAAAGACCAAACCCATAATTGCAAGAGCAGAATCTCTGATTCACTATAAACCATTTGTTATCAGCAATTAAGTTTCTTCCTGATAAATGATTCATGATTTGAAACCCCAGATTACTGTGGCAGAAATTCCTGTGTGGTTATGAATGCCTGGGCTATGCCTCCACTATGAAAGGCTGGAAAGTCTGAATGTGTGAAATGCCCCAACCCTTTAATTACACAAAGTAAGAGCTCTTACATATAAGATACTTTGCATTCACAGTTAATAGGACAAAAAAAGCCCCAAAAACCTACCAAAAAAAAAAAAACCCTGAAAACATTTAAATTTCAACTTGACCAATACAAAAATAAACATAAACTGACTTTGGTAGCAAATATAAGCACCACTTTCTGCTTTAGTGGAGACAACAGAATTACGACAGTGTAACTGAGATCCAGACCTGGTCTACCAATTAAAAAGGCTTAGAAGGAAAGCTCCAAGTTCATGGTACACTCTAGTTCACAGTAACTAAGGCTTTTGTCAGCAATTTGATGTAATTGTTTATGGTGTTCAAAACTGTCTTTTCCAAAACCATTCAGGACTATAAAACAGATGAGTCATGACCCTGTAACAGAAGGTAAATTATTCTCAAATATTTTATATTTGTGCATTAACACCTGATTAGCCAAGAAAAAATGAAAGCCCAAGTCCAAGAAGTAAATGACAAAAGATTGAAGGGAAAAATGAGAATCCTTAATTTTAATTTTATTATGGTGTAGCCAGCTGTAAGGAATTACTGGTCTGAAGCACAGTGTGCAATTGTACTATCCTAAACATTTACCAAAGGCTGTAATTCAGAATGATCCTGACAAGTGATGTCACCATTGGCAAGCTATGATTTTTTTCTCTCTCTCAGCAATTAGTGCAGACATAGGCACTGCCTATGCACACAAACACTCAAGCATTTCTGGAGACTATTTCTTTAATGGCACTTGCTTTGACTCAGAGATAAGAAAACTGCAGCACGTTCTGGACTGGTCATACTCGATAGTTTGCTGGTAAACAAAAGAATTCCTGCTTCAAATCAAATGCCATCAATATATATTATTAGCTAAATGCGGGGCAGAATGCTTGCTGCTAATGCATGGAGAGCTTGAAAGAAAGAATTGCTGTGATCTTATGCAAAAACACCGAACATGACATGAAGTAGCTATGCTAACAGAAAAATCCAACACAGTAAGAGACTTAATCAATTAAGCTACTTTCATACTAGAATATTATGTAGTACCAGGCAGCTGAATTGAGTGAAGAGACTCATCAGGTGTGTAATACGAGAAGATACTTGGCACAGCTCCATTGCTGTTTGAATTGATGTCATGGTTAACAAGCTGGCTACCATACAAGGCCAATCAGGCTACCAGCATTCCAGATTACTCACTAATGGCTTCAGCAGCTGGTGCCAAACATACAGTGCCATTAATTGGGCAAGAGAGAAGAGGGGCAAAATCCTGAGAAAGGAAGTAAGGTGCCGTTCACCTCCTGAGCAGCACAGCACAGAGCTGCCCATTAGCATAGCCTTCACTGAGGATCCAAATTAGCAAGAGAAAATGAGATGGGCAGCTGACAAGCAAGAGGAAGATTTCAGACCAAAGGCACAGCTCTTCTCTGTCAAAAGCCATTTTGTCCACCTGTTGAGTGCCAAGACAGATGGAGGCCAACCTTCATACTGGCAAACACTACTGTACTGCCCAGCACACCTGGGCACCAGGCTGTCCCAGAAAACAGGTGGTGGGCACCCATCCTGCATGTGCTGGCTCTTCCTAAACCACTATCATGGTCATTCACCCAGTGAGGAAGAAGCTGAGCAAGGCTATTAATGATAAAAATACTTGTCTTTTTAAAAATTTATTTTTAGCTCAAAGTGAATCACAACTTCCTGCCCCTCCCATTCCCCCTCCTGTGAAGATAAAGTACCTCCAGTCAATGTCTCTTTTTAAGTATCAAGAGTGAAACACATTTCAGCTGTTGCTAATACAGGTTTTACAGTGATAATTTCGCCAGAGAGAGATTGTTTATGCAACTCCTTAAGACCAAAAACTCCCACATACAAATGCAGATAAAACCTCTGGACCATAAACACATTAATGTACATAATTACTGCATTATCAAAAGTATTGTGCATTTACCAAAACAGTTGAACTAACATTTTCCAACACATTTGGTATGGCCCAATCATAATTCGAAGGGAGAACGTACACCTTGAAAGGGTAAACTGCATATCCCTGCAAGATAATCACTCCTGCTGTAACTTACAGATGCATTTGACAGAAAAGGAGTTTAGTTTCAATTTTACCCACGCTCTCTTAGTATGTGATACTTGGCTTAATTCACTCAATACATTCTATAAAGTTATGTAAACAGTCCTGATTTAAAGACCAGAGAAATAAAATGAAATCAACAGATGTGGACTGGTCAATATTAATGTCTTCATTGACTCAGATACCTTATTTATCCCTGAGCACCTTAAAATTGTTCCCCCCAAATCTCACTGAAGAACATGTAACTAGTTCACAAGAATGTAAAACTGCAATTGGTTAAGTCTGTGTCTTACAAGTTTCCCATTTTCCTTCACTGATTTAAAAAAAAAAACAAACCACCAGCAATACACAAACAAAACAAACAAAACCCAGTGTCCCCTCCCCGTTGTTTTTCACAGGTACTGCAATACTTAAAAAAAAAAAAAAATTAAAAAGGAAGAAAATCACTGTACCAAACAACATCACCTACAGACACACTACAGACTACAAAAATATTGCATAGGAGTGTCAGTGGGCATAGTCTCACAACATGAGAGAAAATGCTAGGTTTTCTTTAAAACATTATGGCAACATTCTAATTTATTTTCCTTTTAAAAATCAAGTGGTTTCACTTTATTTCAAAATTGTACAAAATGGCCATGGCTGTTTATAAAAAAAAAAAAAAAAAAAAAAAAAAAAAAAAAAAAAAACTCTGTTTTTGAAAATATTAGA
>VWZI01009168.1:790763-879659 GCA_013396835.1 Psilopogon haemacephalus
TGTCTTGAGAATATGTGAAGTCTCAGGTGCAATAATAAAAGACCTGGAACCGTTCACAGTGCAGCGGAAAGCTTCTTTTGAGGCAGAAACTACAATTCATCCTTCTTCTTTCCTACTCTTTCATGGTCTCTCTCTCTCAGGGTTCGCATGAAAGCAGTGAATCCAGACTCCTAGTTTTGAAGAAAGAAGAGTGTGAGTCATATTTTAACAAACCAAACAAAACAACCCATCAAGAACACTTTTAGTTTCTGTATCCCACAGCAGAATATAAACTAAGGAGCAGTTATTGCTTCTGCATTGTCTCA
The DNA here is from genome assembly GCA_013396835.1 of Psilopogon haemacephalus. Lineage (NCBI taxonomy): Eukaryota > Metazoa > Chordata > Aves > Piciformes > Megalaimidae > Psilopogon > Psilopogon haemacephalus. The sequence continues at coordinate 791,069 of VWZI01009168.1, forward strand.
CTGTGCAGTGCTGTGACTGCAATGCAAAGCGAAAATATCTATGTGGATTCCATATGCCAGACTTTGAAGAGAGCTTGTGGAGTCTCCTTCTTTTTCAACACCTGCCTGAATGTGTTCCTGTGTGACCTGCACTAGATTATGGTCCTGCTCTGGCAGAGGGAGTTGGACTCAATGATCTCCAGAGGTCCCTTCCAACTCTCAATGTCCTGTGATCCTGTGGGACATGAAGGTAAAGGCCCTAATACTCACAGGACAAGGCAAAATCTGTTCCTAGAAGTGTCACTGATGTCTTTTAGTCAAAAACATTCATTCTTCAAGTCACATTTGTATGCTACACGCCTCATTTTGAAAGCAGTTGCAATACACTCATTTGCCACTGTTCCTCATCCCAGTTTTGCTCATGATCTTCCCCATTTCCCACACATTGAGATAATAGAAACTACTTTTTTTTTTTTCCAGAAGTTACTATCAAAACTGTTGCCAAACAATTTCAATTTCAATTGCCTAGATGCCAATCTCTCTATTCTAACAACTTATAATTCCTGATTATCTAAAGCTGTTGGCTGCCAGCAGTTTCCTTTTGCAAGGGAAGCTCTGAACACAATTTGCATGCGTATCAAAAGGCTCAGAGAGGTGGAGGTGTGAATACCTGTGTTTGAACACACTGTCTATTGCTACACCAACACTATAGTTTTCTAGGCAAGTAACACTGATCCCACCCAATGACCATTTTTACTTTCAAGAAATCCTGAAACACACCTGCCAGAATTGGTGCTGAAGGGGGAAAATACAAAGAGGTAGAGAACCAAAAAACAGAAGTTTGACTTTAAAAAAAAAAAACCAACACAAACAAAACACTATAAAACCAAACCTCAGGGCTGGGAAGCTTTTGAAAAGGCTGAACAACAAAACAGTCTTCTAAAATGATTCACTATTATTCTACTAAAAAAAAANTCGGTCACATGTGACCTGGAGATACCTGCCAATCAACAGCTTCCACGAGGAGCACAGTTTTTGAAGTCTCAAAGCCATATAAAGTACACTGGAGTTAGAGGGTCTCCTCATTCTTCCTTGCTCAAATTGCTCAGGATGAAGTGCCCTAAAACCTCTGTTTCAGAAATGAAATTCCCCTGGAGGTGTGGAGGTCCCCTTACAGGCTACTGCTGGGCTCATACTCTTCCCCCACAGCCACTGTTCTGGTGTGGGGTGGCAAGTTGCTGTAAGCTCCTGCTCTACTAGCCATGTGTCCTGCTGCAAAATGTCATGTTGCTCCCGCAGCAGCTGACACCGCCTCTCTTCTTCCTTACCCATTTGAAATCATGATGCATCAGCTCCACCACAATGAACTAAACATGCATGGACATTACTTATTTAGTGCCAGAAAATAGATTCCCTGGCTCCCAGTGCTCTTCTGAGATTTCTTTTGCAAAGCAGGTGGTGGTGGGATAAGGTGGGTTCACAAACTGTCACCATACTGATGTTAAGACCTTCAAGAGTGCAATGCCTTATTACTGAAACAGACGTGTGAACAGACCTGCAAATTCCACAGAAGATATTGAGTTAAGTGCTGCCTGAAGCGCTACTATGATAGGAGATAACAACACCTAATTTGGTGTTGCACAAGCAGAAGACCCTGGACCTCAGAAGAGGTGGAGGGAGAGCACAGTTGCCAGCAGAAGAGAGATTACAATGTTCCTGTTGAGTAATTTAATTCTGCCCAAGAAAGGGTTGGCTGCACACAGGGGCTTAGTCAGTCCACTTTCCAGCACAGGGATAATGATCTCCCAACTGCTGCGGCCTCAAAGCACTCCTGTCTTGCTAAATCCTTTTGATCAGCCATCACAGATCCTTCCTTTCACATGCAATTTCTATAAGCATGGGTTATAAATACAAAATTTGTTTCTGAATTTTCCTTAATCGTTTGATACTGCATCCATCTTTACTCTTAAGAAGAGTTCCACAACTGGAGCTAAACTGTAACACCACCTGGATCAGCACCACAAAATAATAATCACTGGGGCCCTAACGCTGGAGAAAACCAAAAGGCAAATCTCCATGAAGACATCTCTAAGATTCTAAGTGACATAGAACCTCAGAATTTTTTTTTTTTGGTCATACTTCTCTACAATTTGGTGAGCTGTAATAGCAGCAATAACTTTCATGCAAGGCTCTTTGATCAAAGTCACTAGATCGCTTGAAGGCCCCAAGTTGTTCTTGCAAACAGTAGTGCCTCCAGGCAATTGATCACCGCTGAGGAGTAATCTCCCTCCAGGAGGTTATGACAAAGAATACACACAAGTAATTTGATTGCTCTCTTACTTTCCAGGCAATCTACAACCCTCGTATTCAAAGCATATAATTAGCTAGACAACAGAAGGGCAAAAGAATGAAACTTCAGCCCGTGGGGCTGAATTGGTCTCTCCATCCTGAGCTCCAGAACCGAATCAGATTTAGGAAGAATGAGATATTTAGTTTCCCCCAGCTTCCAAAGGACAGCTTTGTCCTTGCTATAAAACCAATGGCCTGTCACCGTTTGGCAGCCTGATGGACTCATAACAGTGTATCTATGATCCAGAAGTTACAGGAGTAAGGGCTGTATTTTTTGGCATTTATGCACTCAGCAGCAGCCCACGCAATAAACCCTTCACTTTCACTCAGTTCAAATTCACTTGCAGACTTCAGCTTAAAGAATAAAATATAAAACAAAGCAAGCATTACCAAATCTACTCCTTTATCCTCTTCTCATTCCTAAAATAGACCAAGTGTGTTCTTAATGCAGAGATGAATAGGGGTGTGGCGTACAGTGATTCACCCATGTAAGACCATAACAGAAGCAATTAACTCCTTCCAGCATGGTAAAAAGTTACCCTGCAGTTTCCATGTAAAAGGCAGTAAAGGCAGGGGAGACCTTGCTCCCCATGTCAGGTGATGGCTCTTGCTTTCACTTACCCCTCTTTCTCCAGTATATTTCTCCACAAATTTCCCATAGTTGTAGTAGTTGAAGGTGGGGTAGCCATCAACCCCCTCCTGCTTACACAGGTCATGATTCTGTTCTTTGGCACAGTCCACTGCAGCGTAGGCGATCTGAAAAGCAAGAGACCAGCATGAGGCAGGAGAAGGCAAAGGGAGACTCTATGGTTACACTGCTGCAGCTTAGACTTAACATTAAGAGCAACTCAAATCTTCTGCCAGAAATGAAACTGCTTTTGTAATGTCTCAGCTGTGGAGGAAGATGAGATGGTGATCATCAGGTGAAGCCACATGAACGGAAGAGCAGAAGCTTGCTCCCTCCCAATGAAATGCTGCACTGCTTGTACAGCACCTGGACTACACAGCTGCAAGGTGCATTCAACTCACAGAGCAGAAAATCACCTTACTAACCTCTCTGCTGAGCACTGCTTTAGACTCCAAACAGAAAGTCTGGTGTCTGTCTTTGTAAAATCAAATCTAAACACAGCTCCGACACTGCAGTATTTTTCTTGCACTTGTTTTAAAGTGATGAACCACTTCAAAGGTGATAAACTATGATCAGGGCTGACTGATAACAATAACAACCCCTCTAACTCAACCTCCTTCTTGTGGAATGGTTAATGCTTGGTAAAGTACCTCTCCTGGACAAACACAGCTGGCACTTATGCAGGCTATTAACAGATGTGTGATTTCAACCCCAAATAGCTTTGGTGAACTCCATTCAGTTCTCCCAAGGTCAAACTTGTGATAGTGAGAGGCCATTAACTAACAGGTAATGCACACAGAGAAGAAGGTTGCTTGTTTGCAATCTCAACCTGGGTTTATGTTTCCTTTCTTGTCTCTCTTCAGTCTATTCTCTGAGGTAGGGATCGTGTGTTATGTGCAGCTATTAGGAAAGCGGGCTTTAATTCCTTGGAAAGCCTCTAGATGCTACTGTCACACAAACAAACCCTGAGGAGGAAACAGCCTGTCACGTTCTGGTCCCTGTTGGCAGCAGGACAACACCCTCTTTCCCTGCCGGCTTCAGCACAGGCAGAGGGAGGAAGTGCATCTCACAGTCCTGGAGCACCAACTCAGCTAACCCTAGTTTAGAACATTTGACATTTGAAACCTGAATCGGTGAAGCTCTAAGGAGGGGCTGCACATAACATTTCTGATGCTGAATCAAAAATGCAATTCATTGGCTTCTACTTAAAGCAGCCGAGCCCTCAGCTGTGATTTCACACTGACTGTTTGCGAGTGGCAGTTCTAGCTCTGAACACATGCTGCTGCTTACGCAGGCTTGCCTTCACAGCCCTGTACAAGTTCTGCTGAAGAGCAACCAGGTTCAACTACAAGCTGTGTACAAAACCAAGCAGATTAGACGAATGATTTCTGCAGTTGTGGGCAAGTGCTAATTTCACAGCAGACACATCTTTAACTTGAAATTTCAGTTCCTCAAGCCTCCTTCAAACAACCTGATCAGAATACTTCCCACTTGCATGACTTTAGGGTTGCAGTTTAACTGTCCTTCCCTAATTAAAATACCCTCTAGTTTCATGGTGACGCTGCCAAAATGAAAAAAAAAACAAACCAACCTGATCTCATTATCCTAACGGTAATTAAAGAGATTGGCAAAACCAACTTCAGTTAATTTGCTTGGTTTGTTTTGGCTCTGAAAAACCTGACAAGAGGCAACTCAGTAGGATCTCTCACTTGCCTCTGTCTTCATCAGGTGGTAAGCACTATATAAAGTCAGCAGTGTTCTTACCTTAAATATTTAGTTTCTGTTTTCCCATTTTAAATATTAATAAGGCTACTAAAGAAACAGGACTTTTGAGAGCTGTTAGAGACATGCATGACCACACTCTTTTTGGTTTTATAAACAGAAAGATTCATACTCCTTTCAGGGCCAGTTAAAATGAAAGGTTAGGAATAAAACTGCAAAAGCGTTTCCTGATTTTAGCGGCCAGCCAAAATTAGGAGCCTTGTTGGATACTTCTGTGTAAAGGAAAACTTAAAATGGAGACAAACATTTATTTAGTGTCACAGTACTAATGTAGAAGGAATACTAAACTTCTGGTTCTCTGAAAACAGGAAGAATAGAACCAGTCTACCCCCTCACTGCTTTAAATACCACACAGGGAGCGATTACATTCAGGAAAAGGGGAAGGAGTATGTACACTCATCCAGATCTTAGTAGCTGGTCTGAGCCAGGAAACTGTTGTGACCAATGACCTATCCACTTTTAGTGTCTTGGAGATTAAAACAATTAATTTTAGTACTTTGGAAGGAAGAGAAGCTCTCTTTATCTGTACCTGTCTGGGAACATCTAGACTGGCTTTGGTTGGAACAAAGAGCCCAATTTCAAGAGCCCTAGTAACGAGTGATAGGACAAGAAGAAATAGCCTCCAGTTGCACCAAGGGAGGTTTAGGTTGGATATTTGAAACAGCTCTTTCATTTACAGGTTTACCAAACACTGGTTGAGTCCCCATCCCCAGAGGAGTTGTGGTGCAAAGGGACATGATTTAGCACCAGACCTGGTATAGTTAAATAGCAGTTGGTTTCGATCTTAAAGATCTTTTCCAACCAGAGAGGAGCTGAGATTTAGAAAAGGTTTTTGTGAGAATGGCCCCAGTGAGGGGATGGTGCAGTGGACACATGAAATTCTAGAAGTCACTCTTAGCTCTGGTCAGCACATCTTACTGCCTGGAAAAAAAAACACAAACAAACCCCACCCCCCAAAAAAAAAACCAAAACAAAAAAAAACCCAAACAACAAACAAGGTTGACTGATGGTCTATAAGGAGATGGCTTCTGAAAGAAATGCTTAGCAGCTTGCTTGAGATTCAGCTCTCCTCTACAGCACATGGAAATCTAAGCTGTCCATCTGTGCATTTGGTGCGCACCAAAGTAACACACTGAGACCCCAGTCTAATAGCCTAATGCTGTGCAACAGGTCTGACGGTGAGGGACACAGACACCTAGAGTAGTGTTTGGAGAATGTGCCCATGGTCTGTCATTCTCTGACATGCTCTCGATGCAAGTTCCTACACAGTCCCACAGACTCTTTGCTGCTCCTGAAATGTCATTGTGAGTTCAGCTCTTCAGAACATACTTCCCTGTTTGGTTATTTTTGCAGTCAGTGAGGGAAGAGAAACAGTGAATTTCAAAAGCCTTGTAACTCATACAGACCTAGGCAAAATTTCACAGGGAGACATCTAATTCCCAAGACTGCATCCAAGGCTGCATTTCAAATGCCTGCTGCCAACAGAAGCTGAGTAAGAGTACTTAGGAGAGCCTGAATGATTACTTTCGAGTGGAAATGTTAAGGCAGCCTAAATATAGAGGTTGCTACCATCTCTATGCACTCATCACCATAGCATCACAGTCCTAATTGTCTTGCCTGTCTCACAGCGGAAGATCAAATATAGTGCACTGCAAGAAGAGAAAAGTAATCCTTAAAAACACCCTTAGCAAAACGCACTTGTGGACTGAAGACCAATTCCAGTCTTGGTTTTATCAATTCCAGATAGCTTAAGTCTGAGATATACCAGAATTGCAGCAAGCAGCACCTATGCCCTCTGCTTCATTCAGTCTGTGTTTTCATGGACCAAGAACACTAAGCTCCATTTCTGGTAGAGAGGTTTCCTGCAGCAGGTGGAAGTTAGGGTGAATTACTTTATGATGATACTTAAAGGTCACACACAAATCTGCAGCCCACAAAAAAGAAAAGCAGGGAGATTTTCCTCTCAAGTAACTTAACAACTCTTCGTTTTTCCACATCACTAAAGAAGGAAGATGGGTCAGGAAAAACACCAGCCCAGAAAAATTCAAGCAAAATGTGGCCAAAGACTTCTGGAGAATATTATTTTCAGGAATGACCTTCATATTCTACTACTAGCAAAAATTACACAGAATTTCACTGGAATACATAGTTTAGCTTTGTCTTGTAAGAGCACTAACTTTACCTGACCAGAAATTTCAGATTAAGCATGAGGCATCTCTGAGATGTATCCAGGAGCCAAGACATTGGGAACCACCTCTCTTGAATTCCTTCTCAAGTCAGAAGAGACTTTCTAAAAATCTGTGAGAGCAAGAAAATCCCTAACACTGTTGTGAGATGTGTGTATCTCCAGGTCTGTCCATTATGGAATAACCTAGTGTAACAGCTTTCAGAAGACAAGATTGATTTTAGGAAGATTTTGATTGTTAGGACTAAAATTCAGTTTCTTGAGCTTTCCTAACTTGCTTCTAACCAGATGGAAAAATCCACTGCAAAAAAACAACATTTCAGGAAGAAAAAAAGCTTTAAATGCTCCAATCTTCAGCATGCACAGAACTCCACAAACCTGTGCTGCCTTAGATGTTGACACTGTATCATTAGGTACAAGTTTGCTCTGCAGGACCAATGCTCTTCAGCTTTATCACCATCCTGCTCAGTAGCTGTAGCAGGAATAGAATAGTTATCAAACGAAAAGATAGTCAAGCAATGATAGAGTGTGTATCCCTGAGGAAGTTCCTTGGAGTACATCCAGCTGCCTTAATATTATTGGTAGTCACAACTGTTATTCAGCTTTTAACAATTAATAGTATCAAGTTAATATGCATAATAATTATGCATAACAATAAAAACAAATTATTAAGAAAAGATTGCTGTGCATTTCTCCTTTATTCCATCGTCAGCATCATTTAACACAACTGTAGCATGCAATCTGGGATTCAAAAAGATCTTTAGGTGAAAAAGAGATGTCCCAGAGCAACATTTTGTAGTTTTACCAAAGAATTGGAAGCTTAATCACAAAGCTACAAATGCAGCTCTGTCCCGCATTAGAATAGGAGCAATGTATGACCAGCTCTGAAGAGCTCTTAGGAAAGGAAACAGCACAGCACATTGCTCAGATGAAGTGGGGTCTGATTAAAAACACCGAGCTGTTACAAAAATCAGAATTTTGCACGTAAGTGCTTAAATAGAAGTGGACTTATGCCGAAAATGCGACCACTGATCTCCACATGCTTCAACTGTAACAGAAGGATGATGCCTTATTTCTTTCACTGTGTGCTAGAAGTACTTGCAATATCATCTAATCATGTATCTGGAGCCCAACAGAACTGTGAAACAGCTTCTGCTCTAGAGGGAACCTGCAGGTAAGGAACACAATTACATTTAGTATAGAAAATGGAAAGTGACATCTCTTGACCTTCCAGGTAACTCCTCCTTTCTGTTCTTAAACCTCTTTCATTCTAACAGTTTGTCTCCCAGTCACCACGTTACGATATGTAGTAAATACACCTACTGTGAGCCTAGTTGCTCTCCTGTTAAAATATGTACTGCCACACACTCTTTTATTGATTCAAGGAAATAAATCTCTGCTGGAGCTAATATTGACTTTTGCTACAAAAATGGAAGTGAATAACTAACTGAATATTGATTTGAGAGAGAAATGATCTATGATTAAAGTAAAATTACAGCATGGAAAACAACGTTTCCAAGCAACATTTTGAAAGTATGGCCAATTCCAGACAACAATTACCTGATTATTAGGAAAAAAAGTCTGGCTGGATGTTAGGAAAAAAATTCTTCACAGAAGCAGTGATTAGCCATTGGAATGGGCTGCCCTGGGAGGTAGTGGAGTCATCGTCCCTGCAAGTGTTTAAAAAATGACTGTATGTGGCACTTGGTGCCATGGTTCAGTTGATTAGATGGTGTTGGGTAATAGGCTGGACTTGACAATCTTGAAGGTCTTTTCCAACGGGGTTAATTCTGTGATTCTATTTTGCCAAATGCCTTAAAAGCCCCTACGCATAAGACAGATGAGTGCCTTTCTCTGTGATTATCCCACAGCTTTCCATTACCTGTTCTGGATCTTAATAGCAGTTAGAAGCTGGCCTACTAAAGCTTGTTGCAATTCAGCTACTGTTCCTCAATGTGAAAGGCCTTGCAAAATGAAGATTCACTATTACCTGCCTTGATGTGCCATAGCAGCATTATCATAGCTTCAATGCATCAGCTGCTCTCAGAGCAGGCCTGCTTGCAAAAGGAAGAACCATTGGAGGCACCATGATGCACAGTTCTAACATCACCATATTTAATGAGTGTAATTAAAAAGACATTCAACACATGCTTTTAAAACAAATAGGGATTCTGTTCTTGGCCAAACAAACTCATTTGGGTATCTCTGTACAGTGATTTGGTCGGTATAATGATTTTAACCATGGTTCACAGTACACATTGAGGATTCACTGGTTTCACTGATATCTTGCAGCCCCCCCCAGCCGACCCCATTAGCTGCACCCTTTTCAGCAGTCTCTGCTACAGCTGGTTCTGTACAAGCTTACTAAAACCCTGCTGCAGTGCTCTGTTTTAGGTCAGTGCCTTTGTACAGAAACGGTCTTCCATGAAAATGGAGAAGCCTGGTCAAATAGCAGCTCCTTTGGGGGAATTTCAGATATTTGTTACTGAAAGGCTTTAAGGAGTCAAAAGCTTTTCCTTCAGCAAATCCAAGCTGGAGCATCACAAATCAGCTCCTTCAAGATGAGCTTTAGGATCAGCCAAAAGGCAGAATGCAGATTTTAAGATTTAGCTGGTGCACTTTCAAGAGTCTCTGGAGTAGTTAGGGAAGAGCCTTCCTGCTCTTCAATCTGTTCAGCAGAGTGGCAATTCTAATATTTGCATTTTCTGATGTACACTGGTCATTGCCAAAACTTGAGCTGTGGAACACAGGCCAAAGGCTTTCCCTTGACAGCTGTCTTGAAGACCACAGCATCCCAAGGCAAAAATGCTCCAGATGGCTTTTTTTGGTTGTTTGTTTCTAGTTTAGCTTTGTTTTTCTTCATTTTAAACACATCAAAGCAACATGTTAACTACACGACTGGAGCAGCCTTTCCAGTAGCACCAAGTTTCTTCAAGTACATGGAAAGACAGAGAGGCTCTGGGTTATGGGTTACACCCAGAGCCATGCCTTGCAACAGCCACATAACCACCCCAGGCAACTGAGCAGGCTTGGGATTTCTGCTAAAACCACCAGCAATAATGTGGCCAGCAAGAACTGGTATTTGGGGCCAATGTTCCAAGCATTACATTTTAAAATTCCAGCAGTGCAGATGATGAAGTAGTACTGAGTGTTACACACAGACATGGGGCAGGGGGTGCTGGGGAGCTCCAGAGCCAGGACCACCTCCTTACAGTGAATCTGCAGAGCCAAAGACACATATTTAAGAGCTTCCAGCCCTGTTCATATTCAAAATTCCCATGTAAAGATGCAAAGTCTCCCAAAAGATACCTCTTAAGATACCATTTATAACCAATTCAAGGCTGAAATGTTTTTGATTGTTCTTTGGCTTCTGCAGAATTACATGTTTAATTAAAGGACCATTTCAATTAAAAAGGAGATACAATTTAAATACTAGCATACTCTGCTAAAGGAGAAGTGAAAAAAACAAACCAACTTTCTCTAGGGGAGGAAAGCAATACTAGCACAGACTGAAAATGAAAATTAATAATCTTACCCTGATTTTGAAAAAGAAATACTTCTTCCCTTTTAAGCAGTACCTTTAGAGTAGTTTGCAACTCTACAGAATTATGAATCAGCCAAAGTTTGAAGGCTTAGCCTAGTTTGAGACATGGGAATATGCCCAGCGCTGCTTGTGGGAACAGACATGTGCCCTTCTGAAGTTTAAAACAGGTTTATTTTCTTTTCTACAAGGGCACAAACTGGCAGCAAGCAGGTTATGGCTGTACACAATTAAATAGCCCCCCCCAGATAATGAATCCCTGGCACCTTCCTTAGTCACTGGAGTGGAATAACATAATTTTCCCTAACTGCACACATCTCTTTGAAACTACCAGTCTTAATATTCCCTACTGGCTGTCCTGTTTCAACTCATTACATTTTATACCTCCCCTCTTCAGCCTTAAACCAAAGTCGGGAGGTGCAACTGTCAATCACTGCCCTTGCTCTTGGAGTCCTTTTGTAACCTGCAATTTCAACCCAAAGTTTCACATGCTTGCATTTGCCACCACCTCCAATAAACTCAGCCATGATTCAGATTGCTTGTTAATACATCCTTGAGCTCTAATAAGACTTGGTACATTTGCTTCATCTACTCTGACTGAAATTTTAATGAGTTCAGGAAAGAGAGGCTTCATTGGCAACTACCAGAAAAGTAGGAAAACAGGGATACTTCCTCAGAGGTCTTGGAAGCAAATGGGTAACCAAAAGGTATCCGAGCACAAATATTTACAGCAGTTAAGAGAAATGAAAGCTGCATGCCTCTAACTCTCCTGTGTGCCACAGGGCACAAGTGATGATGGACTACTAATTTTATGCAGCCGGTGATACTAGAATGATTTGTTTCTTGCCATTCTGATGCATCCCCTGGGAGTTACAGAGAAGATGAGAGGAAAAGAAAAAAAGAAACAGAAATTAATCTATTACTCTAGCAGGCAGATTAATAGTTATAAAATTACCTCTTCATTTAGTATAGAAATAGAATAGACTATTTCAACTGGAAGAGACCTAAAATGATCAGTTCAAGATTGACCAAAAGTTAAAGCATATTAAGAGCACTGTCAAAATGCTTCTTAAAACACTTACAGACAAGCTTGGAGCATCAGCAAGCTCTCTAGGAAGCCTGTTCCAGTGCCTGACCACCCTCTCAGTAAAGAAATTCTTCTTAATTTCTAGTCTGAATGTCCCCTGGCACAACACCGAATCATTCCCACATGTCCTGTCACTGGATCCCAGAAAGCTAGATAAACACCTTCCCTGCCACTTCCCCTCATCAGGAAGCTGTAAGAAAACAATTTCCCCATTAAATTGCCAAATCTTTTCCAGGACACACCTAAACACAAAGCAATTGTGAAGTTTGAACTGATTTGGAGATGGGACCAAAACACAGTTCGCTCAAAGATAATCAGCAAGTTTCCAGCTAGATACCTGGTTAATCCAGGGACTCAGGTAGGTTTTTTTAATCCCAGATACATGTGAACTCATGTTAAAACAGGTCAGGTGATGCAAAAAAACCAAACTGGTGTGCTTCAGCCATAAGACGTATTTTTAAAACACAAGGATGCTAAAAACACCTGGCCTGAAGTCAGCCAGCTTACAGGAATACATTTTACTTATGCTATGCAAGCAAAGACAATATGATTGAGGTCTTCAGGGCTGTCACACAACTTGTGATTTCTCCACATGAACCCTACCAGCTAACAAGAGCTGAAGGGGAACAGAAATTGTATGAATTATCTTCTATTAATCTTTCAGTAAGAAAGGATGTTTTTTGCTTCATAAGAACTCTTAAGCAAAGCATTAAACAGAGAAGAAAATAAATTAAGGAAAAGAAAACAGCTTGACCAGAAAAAGACACAACCCTTAAGATGCCGATACATTTCTATTAGCGTAACTGCAATTTTATCTACAAGTCTACCACCTTATCAGTTAGCAAAGTACAAATGGTAGAAAACATTCTTAAATATCCCAGAAATAATTAACAGCAAGTTACCTTTCGATCTTCTTTAAAGACTTCAGCAGCAGTTGTAAAATGTGGAATGGCATTTTTACAGTGGGGACACCCTGTTTGACATGGGAAGAAAAAAGCAGCATAAATGTAAATAAGATACTGGCACAAACTCATGGCACAAGGTGAATTAGTGAAAAATTAGACAAGAGTTCTCAGGTTCTGGGAGGAGGGAGACCAGGCATCTATAGACCATGTGTCAGCTACAGGAACTTAAGCATGTGTTTAAAATCCCTCTGATCACAGCATCACAGGATGCCAGGGGTTGGAAGGGACCTAAAGAAATCGAGTTCAACCCCCAGCAGTTCAGACCTATACTTTACAGGACATTTCACATAGGGACACTGTGTAATGGGTTCTTCTCTATCACCAGTCTTTTAAGAGCACTGTAAGATGGCTAGCCACAAATGGACAAACCATTTCTTTGCTGCTAACCCTCCTCATGGGTTTTACCACATAGAATATTACTGTTGTCACCGCAGATATCAGCTACATGCAGACACAGGGATCACAGTATCATAGAATCCTAGAATGTCAGAGGCTGGAATGGACCTCCAAAGATCATCCAGTCCAACCCCTCTGCCAGAGCAGGAACACCTACAGCAGATCTAACAGGAATGCATCCAGGCAGGTTTTGAATATCTCTGGAGAGGGAGACTCCACAACCACCCTGGGCAGCTTAACCCAGTGTTCTGTCACCCTCACAGTGAAAAAAAAATCCTCCTCATGTTCCATGGAACTTCCTATGACCTTAACTTCCATCCATTTCCCCTTTTCCTTTCATTGGGCATCACTGAGAAAAGCCTGGCTCCATCCTTCTGGCACACACCCTTTACACATTTATAAACACTGATGAGGTCACCTCTCAGTCTCTACTTCTCCAAGCTAAAGAGCCCCAACTCCCTCAGTCTCTGCTCATAAGGGAGATGCTTCATTCCCTTATCATCTTTGTGGCTCTGCACTAGACTCTCTCAAGCAGTTGTATGTCCCTTTTGAACTGAGGGGCCAAGAATCAGACACAGTACTCCAGAGGCAGCCTCACCAGGGCAGAGTAGAGGGGTAGGAGAACTTCCCTCAACCTACTAACCACAGCCCTTCTAACACACCCCAGAATGGCACTGGCTTTCCCGGCCACAAGTGCACACTGCTGGCTCATGGTCAACCTCCCATTCACTAGGACCCCCATATCCTTTTCCTCTTCACTGCCTTCCAACAGGTCAGTTCTCAACCTATATTCATACCTGTTTTGTTTTTTTTTTCCCCCAGGTGCAAGACTCTACACTTGCCCTTGTGGAATTTCATTAGATTTCTTCCTGCCCAACCTTCCAGCCTGTCCAAGTCTCACTGAACGACAGCACAGCCTTCTGGTGTGGCAGCCACTCCACCCAGTTTGGTGTCATCAGCAAACCTGCTGACAGTGCTCTCTGTGCCCTCGTTCTGGTCATTGATTAATATATTGAACAGAACTGGTCCCAGTACTGTCACCTGTGGGACTCCACTAGTTACAGGCCTCCAACTAGACTCCATCCCATTGACCATAACTCTGACTTCTTCCCTTCAACCAGTTCACAATCCACCTAAAGATATTGCAGTTGTGAACAGGGGGAGGTTGGAAGTTGGAAAGAATCACGAGGAGTATTTAGAAATTTGGCATTTAGAAGCATTCAAAGACATGGCACACAACAACCCCACAGCTTTGTGTGAGAGATAGGCTGATACCTGTCTGTACCTCTACAGTACTGAACAAAAGGCCAGCTCACCTTTTGCTTAAACATACACTGAATTTATTCACACCTTTCAGAAGGGGAACACAGACGTGAGTACTCTTAATTCAGAAGCAACGTTTATTGCCCACGATTAATCCGAGCTACTCTCAAAATACCAATACCAAGCAAGGCTTTGAAAAAGAAAAGTACCTGTATAACAAATCACTTTTTAAAAACCCAGCATAAAGAGGTTGTTCCCAAGCAAAGACTCAGGACACTGCTTTTTTGCTTAGATGCAGGAAATAAAGGAATGGACACACTTCTGTAAAGCCTGTGTAACGCTAGCAAAGTCAAGAGTTCATCCTGCTATTATTTCTGGACAGAAGCAGAACAGAGCACAGATGAGATGCTCACAAGCTCCAATTACAGCTTATGCTACTGCTGTTTACCAGTATTTCACAATGATGAACAAGTGGCTGTGTTACTTTTAAGTCAGTACTGAACAAAAGCCCTCTTAGGAGGCTTGCAGTCACCCTCTCCATAAACTGCATTCAGTCTTTCAGCTGACAAGAAAAACAGTATCTGCACACCCCTTTAATCTTCACCAAAATGCAATTTCCTTGCTTACATGCACTGCTTTGAATTTCAGAGCATTTTTTCCTTCAGAATAGGATTTTGAAAGCACCGCAATATGCACCTATAAATGCGGTGGGAGTCTACACAGTAACTATGAACAGCAAAAAGTCAAGGGGACATTTCCTGGGGAACTGAGGCACTTCTGCAAATCCATCTTAATGGCTTCAATCTCTTATGCAACACAATGGCAGTCTAGCCTGATGGAAGCTGTGTTTCTGGAGGACAGAGTGCAAGTCCTCCACAGTCTGCACACTATTAACTTTGCTGAGTTGCCTGGAATGAAATGGTCAAAAAAAAAGGAGGAGGAAAATGAAAAGAGAGTTGGAGGCAGCCAGGGTTCCAGGCTCCTTTTATGTCCATCAGCCTGCTTTGGTGACCCAGTTTCTTCCACACATGTGCCTGTCCTATCTGCCTGATACTGAAAAGCCTTTGGGTCAAGCCTGCCTCTTGACACATCTTAATTTCCTGTACTGTGAGGTGACTGCCCTGGCTGGCTTGTTAAACTTGCTCTACACAAATAAATCAGAAGTGTTGAGAACATCTGAAAAATTCCAGAGGTGGGAAAGGGAAAAAAGAAAAGAAAAGAAAAGAAAAGAAAAGAAAAGAAAAGAAAAGAAAAGAAAAGAAAAGAAAAGAAAAGAAAAGAAAAGAAAAGAAAAGAAAAGAAAAGAAAAGAAAAGAAAAGAGAAGAGAAGAGAAGAGAAGAGAAGAGAAGAGAAGAGAAGAGAAGAGAAGAGAAGAGAAGAGAAGAGAAGAGAAGAGAAGAGAAGAGAAGAGAAGAGAAAAATCAGACACCTCTAAACCAAGAATATGCTGAGTTTACTGGAAAGCACTTCCAACTGTTACATTGAAATATAAAGGCTCCTAAAAACTTAAGCCTTTCATGTTCCCTTTCCACTTAGGGCTTTGAGCTTGAACTTTAGATTTTACCCAACACCTCAATAAAAGCTATTTCAAGAGAAAGATGAGAGTTCATGTCTTCTTATTCCCCTCTAAAAGTTTTACAAAACATCAGTTATGTTTCCTACCTCACGGGTACTGAACCCGCAGAGGATGAAGCATTTGGTTAAGCCTCTCTCTAAAGCGCCCACTAAAGTTGCAGTAGGTGAGAGGTCCCCATGAACTGCACTCTGTCAGAAAAACAGAATCCAATTCAAAAACTAACAAGCGTATTCCTTCAGTCACAGATAAGTCCAATGGCTATTGAGAATGCAAGCTGCCATTTTACAAGGGCCAACAGATGGCTGGCAAGAAAACAGCCCAAGTGGCCGTTTAGCCAGTGACTGCTCAGAGAGGCATCAGCAGCTGCTCCGTGTCCCTTCCGCCCTAGCGAGTCACCACTGCATGTGCTGCTGCACAATGCTCAATAGGCAGCATCAGGAAAGGCTTTGAGTGTGGTTCTCCACACAGATGCACATTTTTAAAGGCCAAAAGGAACTATCCAAGTATCTGGGATATTGACAGCATTGTGGAAAAGGAAGACAAAACCAAACATACTTGGAGGCTATAATCAACACCACCACACAGAGGAGAGTAGCACCATGTCATTCATACAATTGATAAAGGAGCCTGTACACACAGCTTTTAGTTCCTCCTCCTCTAAGATCTCTTTTTTCCACTCTAACAGCAAATGATAAAAAGTTACCTTAATTTACCCAACTGAAACTCCATCCCTCCTCCCCTCACTTCTTTCTTGGCCCGACCTCCTTTCTTTACTGCACTGTGCTTGCAAAACTAAAACACAACCATATGGCTTTTGGCAGAGCTGACTCCAAGTCCAGTAGGCATTTTGTTAGCCTTGGACATTCATCCACGGAACAGATGTGAATGCTACACTGAATTCTCAAGGAGTTTCAGAGAGTCACCAAAAATGAGAGAAGGAGCACATCATATGGAATAGCAGAACTTCATCTGTTACAACTTAGAAGGATTGCCAAATGCAGCAAACACTTGGAAGTCACCCAACCCAGTCGTTCTATTTAAAGCACACATGCCAAAAAAAATAAAAGCAGAGGTTGATGTCTTCATTTTGACAGACGGAAAACTTGTTCTCCCCATTCCCTCTTCACACCCAGTATCACACATTTATTTTAAGTGTTAACACTACCTTCCAGATTCGAAAGTGCAAAGAAAGGAAATGTACTGAGCACAGTGCATGAGGATAGGAAGTGTGCAGGCTCCTTACAAAGGATTTTCCAGATGGGCTGCAGTGGAAAGAGATTAAACTGGTGACATCTGAAGGTGTGGGTAAGATGTTAAGAATCAAAAGGACAATTAAGTCACTATGGACTAAAGAAGTGGGAAGATTCATTCAGTTTCATCCTAGCTGAATATTTTGGGTGCTATGGCAGGGACTCATGCTTTCTACAAGGCCAAGAAGTAGAGTTTCAATAGAGCAGCACTGGAAATACCACTTCTGAGAGCACAGCCTTTAACATAGGTGTAGGGCTCTGCTTTACCAATTTCTTTCTTCACTTTAAAATCATTGTCGAATTTGATCTCAACAGGGTTAACAGTGCATGTGAACTGAACAGCAGTTTCCTGTGCCTGGCTTGAGAAATCTTAAGGAAATCTGCTCCTGAAATATGCAGCCTTTCCACAAGATCCCAGTACTGCCACTCAGAACCTCTAATCATTTCTGCAAATCTCAAGCTAACTTCATTTCCTAATGCAGACACTTGCATCACCTGGAAGGAAGGCAAGAGAGCCTGACATCTAACACACATGCCATGGCATATGTTAAGGCCTTTCTCCACTCCCCACTAACAAACACTGCAGCTTTGTCACCCAGGCATTCTCACCTCCCCATGCTCAAAAACTCTGCACCCCAGGGCCCCCTAGTATGCAGCCTGTGGTGGCATCTGCTCTGCTTGACCACTAAAACCTACTTACGTGTGAGGGCTACTGGCTTAATCTACAAGTCCGTGTATTACTGAATCAGAATGACAGATGATAGCAGTTGGAAGTGATCTCTGGAGATCATCTAGTCCAACTCTCCCAGCAAGAGCAGGAACATCCATATGAAAACATCTGCAATAGAGGGCTTCTAACTTCCTTTTGCCTTTGCACAACACATTTAAAATACCACATGAAACCAATTTTTTTGACAGTTTTTTTTTTTCCACCTTCATGCTGTAAAGTTGGTAACAGCTGGGAAGGAACACTGAAGTGTAGTCACAGTGGGCACTGTCACACATTCCTCACCTTGAAAACCAAATAGTTCTTGACTAATCCAAGTACACAAAAAATATGGTTTCTGTGGGTAAAAACTCAAGAGAAATGGCTGATGAACAGCAGACAAGGGAAATCAAGTAAGCAAGCAAGCTTCATTCAGACCCATTACCACTGAGAGGCAGAGGGAGTCAGATTAAATCTCCTCTAATTAGAGAGGCATTTAAAGGAAAGCTAGTGGGTCTGTTGGGAGATGAAGTAATGGAAAATATACAGCCCAGTTTATTTTTCATGGATTGCATTTACTGGTAGCAGGAATAACCAACCACCAAAACACTACCAGTTTGGGCACACAAAGGTGTTTATCCTCATGGAAACACTGGTTTGAGAACTGTACAGTTGAGCTGGATGTGGTTTCCAACATGATGCCACAAAATATCTGCCTATGTGGTGTAAAAAGAAGACTTTGCACAGGAAAATCTAAATACTTACTAAGCACTCACATCACCTTGCAAACTGGCTTTTTTTGGGGAGGACAAAAATCAGACTGAGGAAAAACAATATAAGCCTATTTGTCAGGTAGAGTGAGAGAGACACAAGACTGATATTAAAAATGAAGTGCACATTGCCCCAACCATAGGAGTAATCAAGCATATGTTGTGGTAGCAATTCAATAAATCCAGAGAAATAATATCCTGCATTCAGAATTGCAAACATTTCCTATAATTGCAGTGTCCCATGGGATGCAGACGGGAATGTCAAGAGGATTTCAAAGTGATGGAACAATCAAGTGAATAACCTACATAACTTTATTACATTGAAATTAAGAATTTTTCATTGGACAAGGCGTTGTTTTGGTTTTGGTTTTTCTTTTTTTAAACCAAGTGAATCGCTTAGAGATGATAGCAAGTCAAAAGGAAAACAGAGATTCATAAAACTTCAGTATATAACAGTATTAGGAGACCAGATGGCAATGAAAAAAAGGTCTCTCCAGAGCACTGCATGAAACAAATGCACCCTGTTGGACAATAGTCACTTTATTATGTTTAAAATAAAATAGTGTGAAATTTTCAGAACTGCCTAGAGGAATCAAGTTTCCCATTCCAAAAAAACCACAGGTTTCTACTTACTTAAATATGAAAAATGTCCTTTAAGTTACTTCATGCTTTGTTTAATTTGAAACTACAAAGCCTAGTGATATAATACAACCTCTCTACAGCTGAACAGTACAAGGTTAATTCATTTTCCTTAGAAGAGTGGGAGCTGTATTAGCATAGCATGTAGAAGAAAGGTGAAGCTGTTTTTAATGAATACAAATCAAAAGCTAACAATTTGTACAAAACAGATAGAGAAAGCAAATGGACATCAAAGCAGTATCTACAGTCAGCAGAGGTAATAATGGTGTTTTAAGTATATAAGGGGCTTTAAATGTGTTAGAAGCAAAAGAAATCCAAACAATACTAGCAATATAGCTTTGAAAGAAAATGGAGTTGTCAAAAGGAACTTCACTGAATATATAAATGAATATATTAGGTAGGTGTGGAAGGGGCCATTATATCTGGCACCTTCAAAATGCTATTTGCTGTTCTGGGTCCACAAATCAAGAATGAGTTCGAACTGGAGGGAGCTCAGAAGACCCAAAAGAAAAATAACAGGATTGGAAGGTGTGTTTCATGGCAGAGGGAGTCAGGAAGCTCAGTATGTCAATAGCTTAAACACTAAGATTAAGAAATGATAAAAATCAAGATAAATCAGTCTAGTTTTCATTATAACAAGCTATTCAAGCTGAGTGCCAAAGGCTAAGTAACCTCCAGAGCTGGCTGCGTGCTGAAGCCAGTCAAATGCAGACAGGAAATTCACACTCACTATCACTTGTGATTTTTAGTCTAAGAGGAAACAGTTTTCTAAAAGAGATGCTTTCATGCTGTGGTTCTGCACCTGATTAGACTGCAGCCTGTTGTTGACTCACATCACTGAGCTGAAAATGCTACAGAGGTGATATGGTTTTGCTGTCCTTTTATCACCGTGCACTAAGCAGCCAGGAGCTGCAGCCTGCCAGCACTGCCCTTCAGGTCAGGCAAGGATGACAGCCCCTGCTGACCCTAACCTGAGCATCCCAACTAAACTGGCTCTGCACGAGTGCAGATCAGGCACTCCGACTGGAGAAATCACTGCCTTGTACTTTCAGTCTACCATTAATACATAATGATGTATAACCCAACCTATGTTCCTTTTGTGTGTGCTTTTCGCATCTTGTAAATAATAAAATCTGATAACAGTGATGTGCATGTATTTTACATGAGATTTTTCAAAGAGACAGATTAAACATGCATACATTTTAATGCTGTTGACTGTTACCAGATAAATATGCTAATTTAAACTGTCAGTATTTTTTCATAGCAAAGGCCTGCCCCACTCCTTAGAAGAGATCTGAAAGTCAGACTATGGCATTTGCACTGTCTATGCTATTTCCTCAGCATGAGGAAAGGCTCTGCTCCCCCCTTCAGTCCTCAGCTTCCCTTAGTACCTCACAACGGGGGATCTCAAATGCTTTAACTAGTATCAATTAATTACGCTTCAAATTGCCCCTAAGAGAGGCAGATGTGATTATCCCCCCATCATTACACCCAAGGTTAAATGGAGTCAGGAAGAGGTTAAGTGACTCTCAGGGTCTCGCTTGACAGGCAGCAGGGCTGCAAGGTGCTGACTCCATTCATTCGACTGCAAAACCACTGGGGCTTCAGATGGCTCAGCACATGGCAGGATGAAGCCCTGCGTGTGCAAAGTGCAAAGCAGGGAATGACTTTCCGATTCCCCATCTCTGCTTGAAACCATCACTGTCTAAATAGCAGGGGTAGATAGTGCCCTCCGTTATGGGTTTTTAAATGACTGCAATTCTAAGCAAGTGAAAGCAGCACACTGCAGAGCTATCAAAGCAAACCCGGGAGATTGCAGACTGCAGAATAGAGCCTGTTTTCACTTCAAGAGCTCCAAGTGATTAACTAGAATTAAAACGAGAGTATTACTTGGTCAGTGAAGGAAAGACAGACCACAGACAGTAAATTGCACAGATAAAAGCTGAAAATGGGTATACTGCCTAAACCAATACACAGTTTGTGGAGCTACAGGAGCTACTGAATCCACAGGCAGATTTGAGAAAGGCATTTGAAGATGCTACTGAAAGGTTAATTCGCTTTTGTTCTACCAGTAGAGAATTGGAGGGCCTTTTAATTGAATATCTGGAACCAAAGCTCACTCTATGACATGACCTGACGCATAGCATAATCATATTTCCAAGACATGAGATATTAGTAATTGAAAGGAGGGGGGGGGGTGGTGGTTTGTCCTTTGATTTGAAAAAGGTCATGAGCTTTTTAGTTAAGCATCGGGTCAACCAGTGCTTCCCTCGCTACTCTTAACAACAGGCGACCTATTGCCAATTTCACAGCCTGCTGGAGGGTTTTGTTGTGTTTTCCAAGCCTTCTGAACTCTTATTTTGTAGCACTTCGGGAATATAAGGCAGAGATGAGAGATACAAAACCAAAATCTTTGAGAACCGCAGCCTTAGATGTGAACAGTTGCAATGCTAGCAACAAAGTAATCAGAACAGACCAAACTGCAAAGACGAGGAGAAAGACTCGGCACAAAACTCCTGGAGCGTTTCATCCACTGCAGAAGGTAAGGCTACGCCACTGCAGTGAATTCAAATTCCACGGCAGCACTTGGCATTTGGCAGCAAGCAATCCTTTCGAGATGGAAAGCTGTACAAACCACCTCCGGACAGAAAGGGTTAAAGAGCAAAGGTTACATTCAGAACAAAACTCAAGTGTTTGTTCCAGCAGACCTGCATTTTCCAGGCAGGCTGTGTCAGTGGCCCGTGTGACACAAGGAGCAGGTCAAACAGCGTTACCCAAGGCGACCTAACAGCCACAGAATGGGCCGGGCCGCAGGGGACCTCCAGAGGTCATCTAGCCCACTCCCTCTGCAGTCAGCAGAGACATCCCCACTAGACCAGGTCACCCAGGGCCCCATCAAGCCTCACCTTGAATGTCTCCAGAGAAGGGGCCTCAACCACCACCCTGGGCAACCTATTCCAGTGCACTACCACCCTCGTAATAAAGAGCTTGCTCCTAACATCCAATCTAATTCTGCTCTTTTCAAGCTAGAACTCGTTGCCCCTCGTCCTGCCACTGCAGGCCTTTGTAAACAGCTTCTTTCCACCCCTCATTTAGGCCCCACTCAGGTACTGGAAGGCTGCTATTAGGTCACCCCAGAGCCTCCTCCTCTCTGGACTGAACAACCCCAGCTCACTCAGCCTCTCCTCATAGCAGAGGTGCTCCAACCCTCTGATTATTTTTGTGGCCCTCTTCTATGCCCACTCCATCAGGTCCATGTCCTTCCTATAATGAGGTCTCCAGAACTGGATGCAGTACTGCTCTAGTGAGACCTCACCTAGAAAGTGACAGAATCATCTCTCTGGCTCTGCTGGCCATACCTCTTCTGATGCAGCCCAGGATATGATTTACCATCTGTTCTGCAAGCGTGCAGTTTGCTCACGTCCAGCTTCTTGTCCACCAGCACCCCCAAGCTGCTTTCCATGGGAATACTCTCTAATGCCTCATCCCCCAGCCTGTACTGACACTGAGACTTGTTCCGTCTCAGGTGCAGAACCCTGCACTTGCTCTTGTTGACCTTCATGAGGTTCACCTCTCCAGCCTGTCCAGGTCCCTCTGGATGACCTCCTGTCCCCTGGGTGTGTCGACACCACCACAGAGCTTCGCATCATCTGCAAACTTGCCGATGGTGTCCTTGATCCCACTGTCTATGTCATTGATAAAATTATTAAATACCACAGGTCCCAGTACAGACCACTGAGGGCCACCACTTGTCACCGCTCTCCATCTGGACTTCGAGCCATCGGATGCAACCATTCAGCCAATCACTTATCCACTGAACACTCAGCCTTGGTTAACTACAAGCACAGCTAAAGAGCAAAAAAAAGCATTCTGCTAAGATGCGCATAGATGCAACTGGTAATCAGCTCTGAGTTAGCAATGGTCCAGCACTGAGCACTGAGGGAGGCACTACTGAATTTGTAAGACTAAACCAACCTGTTATGATAACGTTGCATCACTCAAAAAAGCATCTGTCTTACTGAAAATGGGTTTGACAACAGCGCGTAAGAGTGGGTGGCATACTGATGGCTAAATGTCTCCCAATAAAGCCCACACAGATTTGACATGACATTGCACCAACATAGCTCTGTCAGGAGAGGGTAAAGGTAATGTAGTGGGTTTGCAGTTACCTGCCCCCGCCCCCGACCTTTTTAAAACCCCGGCTAAAACTCAGAAAACACTTAAAGTTAATAAATGAAGATTTATATTTACAGCAATGCAAATATACAAGCAAATATTTACAAGATATAACAAATATTTACAGAAATATACAGTAAAAAAAGGTAATACAAACACCACACCCCTCCTGGAGACCAAAATCCCCAGAAGAGGGTAACCAAACTCCCCCCTACCACCTTTCCAGCTTTATCTTACCACCTGTTGATGCTGCAGATAAGCCAAAGATCAGAGAGATTAGTGGTAGGAGAAAAAGTTAGTCGTTTTACTCTGAATTAGCTCAAAGGCAGAGAGACAAAGGAGAGAGCAGCCGGAGCCAGCACAGACCAAGGCAGACTGGCTAATCTGGATATTTTGAGAACACTTCTTAAAACAATTTTTTTTTCCTTTCTCAGTGAAACTTGGTGAAGTGACACTGTGTGTTTAACTCTCTCTCAGCCAATAGTCTAATTTCTCACTCAAATTCTCCAATTAGCTCAAACCAGCACAGGTAAGCACTTCCCTTTCTCACAAGCCTGACCTGTTCAAACAGCTGTAGTGTTTTAGGGTTACAACAGATGTAAATGCTGTTTTATAAAACAAGAGGAGCTGCATCATCCTAACAAATTTTAGTTTAATGCCAGAGCTCCACAACAGGCACCTCCTAGCACTGCAGCCCTTGAAGCGTCTCCACATCTGAGTCGAGAGCAGTTAAAAACTATTCTCTCACCACTAATTCATACGCTCAACACAAACACTGGGGCTAAGAGCAATTCTCCCACCCTGACTGCAGTGACCACTCTAAGGTCATCCTTTATCAAATCCAGCCTGTTAATGGGCTCCACGGCATCAATACTATTTATGCTGACAGGAAGGCACCTCGCTAAATGCCAGCCTGTAGCAAGAACACCACTAATGCAGGAGAGAAACCAGTTAACAGCAGAGCCAACATCAAAATTCTGCACTGCCAGCCCACGCAGGATTTAAAGCTTCATTATCAGAGGGTCCAGACCTTGCTGCTTCTACCTTAGTCAACAACCAGAAAATCCTTCCTGCCAGGGATCTTTGCCTTGAAACAGATTCTTTCTGTTCGGTATTTTTTAAATATCTTTTGATAGCTTAAGCTTCATTTACAAACATGCATTTTGTTCAGGCTCTTTGATACAACCTCCTAATGAAAACTTAACAAGATGTGCTTGCAAGCAATGAGAAAACCTCTTGGTGGGAGCCAATCTGAGGCCGGCATGGACAATGAATTCATCTGTGCTGCTGCTCTGCTCGGTGCATCTGGGCCCATTAACTTGTGTTAAATATTTTAGCCCACTTTGTGCATCCTTCATACAAAATTATGCTACCCAGGTCTGCTTAGCACTAAGATTCAGATCAGTCAGCTCAGGCCCAGCAGCCAACAGCTGAAGCCTCATAGTTAGTCAAATGAGCTGTGTTTTGTTACAGCAGTCAGGTTGAGCCAGAGCACAGCACTCTCTCACCAAACTTTTGTGTGCAAAGGCTTAGTTATGACTGTGCAGCCAGCTTCATCCTAATGGGAAGGATCAAAAAGAAACATGACTGTTTAAGAATAGCTTTTTGATGACTGCTTGGGTCCACAAACAAGTTAGTAAGGCTGGAGAAACAAACTGGTCCTCCCAGCTGTTAGCATCAATAGCTAAAACATCAGCTGCAACCCCTTTACCCAAAGTGCAACCTACTCTGGCAAGGACTCCCAGCTAAGTGCTTTTTTGTTACATGTTCTTCATGCATGGCATGCTCAGAAGAAACAGGACAATTCTTATTGTGAAAAGAAAGAGATGGAACATACCAAGATAGAGAATGATTGCGATTTTTTTAACACAGCCTGTGGGTAAAATTAATGCAAATTCACTTCAGCTCTCAGCATCTTATGCACCGCTGCTGAAACACACAGGAGAAGGGCAGGACTGATCCCTATCTCATTTCACAGAATCACAGAGTGTTAGGGGCTGGAAGTGACCTGGAAAGATCATCTAGTCCAACCCCCTTGCCAGAGCAGGACTACCTATAGTGGATCACATTGAACTGCACCCCAGGCGGGTTTTGAGTATCTCCAGAGATGGAGACTTAACAACCCCCCGGGCAGCCTGTTCCAGTGTTCTGTCACCCTCACAGTGAAGAAATTTTTCCTCACACTTGCATGGAACTTACTTCCTTCTTACTGCTGGAGAAATCACTATCTGATTCCTTTCTTACTGATGGCCAGGAGATGACCAATCAGTAATCATGTCTAGATTCCTGATTAACTTTGGATCTAAAGAATACTGCGTTTTATATCAGAACAATACCCAGGTACCATCTCCCAGTTACAATTCCCAACAACACATATGATTTTAATGGCTCCAATATCAACCCTAAATCTTCCCTGATTTGATCAGGTGTAACATAGATTAAGCACCTTCATTCCCTTCTGCCCTGCCCTGAAAGAAAAGCCCTACCAAAAATTTAAGTGGAGTCAAAAAGGCTGATGTCTCTTAATTGCACATCCTCTCATTGTAGTACAGTAACTTAATCAACACAAAAATATCTCATTAAAACCACCCTCAGCAGGGCGTTCTTTGGGTAACCCCTATGGGTCAGGCTTCACCAGACAACAATCTTCTCCAGCTGACACAAGTAGTTTCCAGTGCAGTGAAAGTTTCACTGCTAAGCAGAGAACCGGAAATCCACTCCCAATAAAGTATTTATTAAAAATATCCATTCTGTGAACCCTGTTGAGTCAAACAAATTGAGGCCACTGGCAAGTTAATAACATTGGCAACTGCAACCCGTATGAACCATTAAAAGGGAGCATTTCCTCCCTATTATTTCTCATTGCTTCTGAAAGTCTCTACTTTTAAAGAATTCTTGTTACCATGTATTTTTACAAAAGTAGGAACAGAATGAATTTGCTCAGTGCTGAGCCTTTCCACTAAAAGTGACTGATCTAAAAATTAAGTGCCCCCCTCTGTCATTTTGACCTGTTAATGACTGTGCAACCACCTTACCTTAAAAAAAAAACCAAAAAAAAACCCAGGAGGGATCAAAAGGGAACATTACTGCTTTTTAAAGAACAGCTTTTTGATGACAGCTTGGGTCCATAAGCAATTATATTTAATTCCTGTTTCTGACACAGCTGATTCATTTGTAGTCTCATTGGAGGCAGCAAGCTTGACTAAAAAATTATACAAATGTGTTATATGATGGTCTCTCATTCTTATAAGCCACAGAAACTACCAAACGAATCTACAAACCAAACAAAAAAACCCCACCACATATACTCCAATGTTATTATTCCTAGAAATACAGCATTGCTGTGGTTGGAAAGCACTTCTAGAGATCATCTAGGCCAACAACTCTGCTCAGAATGGAGCAATTTGTCTGGCACTGTGTTCAGCTGAGCTCTGAATATTTCCAAGGTGGAGTTGCCACACCTCCTCTGGTCAGCCTGTGCCAGTATTCAACCACCCTCACAGTTTACAAAAAAAACCAACCGAACAAAAAAAAGCAGCAAAATACATCAACAAAAACAAAACAACAAACATTTCCTCTGCTTAAGCAAAACTTCTTGAATTTCAGTTTGTGACTGCTGCCTCTTGTCCTGTCCCTGGGAACTGCAGAGAAGAGCCTGTTTTTGTCCTGGGTTCAGCTAGGATGAAGTTAATTCCTCCTTCCCATCCTACCGGGTTGTGGGTGCAGTTGTGTGAGCAGCCACGTGGAGCTCAAACCTGCAGCTAGGCCTGACACCCCCATATTAGATACTTCTGCATAAAGAGAAGATTCCACTGCCACACACACTCCCACCCAGCTACAGGCTCCTCTTCTCTAGGCTGAATAGTCACAGATCTCAGTATTGTCTCACATGTTTAGTGCTCCAGTCCCTTAATCACCATCATGGCCCTTCATTGGACTTACTCCAGTATAACATTGTGCCTTCTGTATCTTCTGGACAAAGCAATCCAATTTTGTCTCACTAGTCTAGGCAGAGGGGAAGGATCAGCATCCTTGACCTGCTGGTGATGCTCTGCCTAATGCAACAGAGGATGCCTATATATGGACTCCGTGTCCATAGCTCTGAATTGCTTCCACAAGAAGAGAAAAGACCTAATGTAAGTTTGAGGTGGCATCATTCACGAATGGTGAAAACTTGACAGTCACAAATTATGACATCAAGAAGGCATATTAAGTGCCAGGGATGAACAAGGCTGAAGAGAGAATCATGAGTTTGAATTAGAAACTGTGATGGTCATTAATTTGATATAAGTTTTTCTATTGGCTCAGTAAGAAATTCCATGTAGGACTCCAAGGGCTTCTCCAGACAGAAGGTTGAGTTAAAAATGCAGTATACCCCTGAAGAAATGACCATATCTCCCTGTTTCTTTGAAAAATGCTCACCTTGCTTAAATCACTGACCCCCCACCCTTAATTGTTTTGAGTGAGGCAGCAAGAAAACATCTCCAAGTGAGAAAACGTTACTTACTTGAACTTTGCTGCCCTTCATGATTCTGACAACTAATCACAACCAACTGATTCTATTCTCCACAATTTTCAGTGCTATAGTACTAGGAGGTTAAAATTTAATGCATTGGCAAAGTCAAATCTCAATTATCTGGGATAACAGAGCGGAGAGAGCACATAAAAGTAAAAATGCAGATAAAACACACTGAGATAAGCTAAATGAACAAAGAGTGAGGATGTCAGAGAAAGAAGAAAGGAAAGTCAGCACATTGATGCCAGAAGAGGCACTGATGCAAACTGGTCAGCCCAGGATGCTGGGTATTTAATGCTCTAAGTTGTAAAACAAGCTCTGGAAGTAGACCTTACACATGCAACTATTGTACTTCTGGGTATAGCTGGTTAAGCACTGCAGTCTAAACTGGCTAGCCTAGATCTATTCTTGTCCATTTCACTTCCTGACTTGGTACTGATCAGTCTCATGCCAGACTCTGTGTAGACCAAACCATGCTCAGATGGGATGAAGCCAATCAGTTACAAAGGGAAATCTGTAGTAGTTGATAGTATCCAGCGCTCCAAGGACTGGTCTATAGTGGTAATACAGATTCCATGAACCCTCCCAAAACACCTCTCAAATGCTGGTGCAATAAACCTACTGCTTTTAAATCCTCCTCAAATCCCACATGGCAGCCCCCAAGATACATCATACACCTGCAGCACCATGCTTCAATGGACTGTATCTCATCTTCTTATTTTATGTGTTTTGAACTGAGAGACAAGGAAGTGGGATGACAATTACACTTTCAGAACACAAGAAGCCCACAGGGGCCCAGAGAAGAGCTCAGCCAGGTACTGTGAGGCACTGGCGGCAGTAGTCTGCTCCAAATGCTAACCCTGAGAAGCGCTAACTAGTGCCAGCCCACAGCACAAGTCTGCATGGCATGGTTGACACAGAGGGTTGGGACCCACCCAAAGAACATTCAGTTGAAGATCAGGTCCAAGGCAGCTATTGGCACAAGTAGCATTAGCTTTGCTGTGGTTTGGTACTTTTGTTCCAAGTCAGTAAAGGGGACCTGTCCCTGCTGCTGCCTCCTACCCCAAATCAGTCATGACAGTGCATCGAGATACCACTAGGCAGGAATTCTGATTTTTAGTCCTTAAAGTATTGCACAGGCACCAGGAGTAACCTTTACTCCATCACCCTGATTGTGGACAAAGTGTAATGATCTCCCCCATCTTTTCTATGTGGATGTAGCAGTCTTTTGCTTTGGAGCCAAACCACTGTGAAGCACTGTTCAGTACTATCAAAGCACAGCTCAGCTGAGTCCAGAGTTAACAGCATGACAGCAGACTGATGGTTCTCCTATATATACGAAGTAATCTGGACTGCAAGCTGCCACAGAAAAGCCATATCTCATTCTAATTTACATCTAAGATATATATCAGTGGCCTTTGCCTAAAGGTTTGTCACTAGCTAAAAGCCTTACAAAGGTCAGAATATTCAACTTTCTGCTTTAAATTCTAATGACAGATGAGAGATACATTTCTTGGCATAAATATTTATATATAAACATACTTTATATATATATGCGTGTATACACACACCCCCAATCTTAATATATCCCAGCATATGTATAAGTGTAACAAATACTGTCATGGAGTCACAAGTGAATGGAGTAGCATACTGTGAGGCTGCACTGACCTAAGATGTGGATCTGAACAGAAGAAGAAAATTATTTGAGATAATGGGGCCTGGCAATTTTAGCAGTGCTCTTTCTGCACTAAAATAAGCAAGTTAAGACTAATTGGCAATGTAAGCTCTAAGAGACTTCAAGACTGAGAAAATGGTAAACAAAAGCTAATCTATCAAATTTAGCGGGAGGCACATTACCACTGCAGAAAACCTGAAAAATAGAATGATTTGTACCATCCTATTGCATTAATGATTATTTCACGGAAACCAGACATTTAAAATATTCATCTGCTGTTTTCCCCTGCATTCAACAAAGGGCAGACTCATTGCACTGCTGCCTGCTTTGCACACAGGCACATTTAGAGAAGAATCTGATCCTGACAAATCAGAAACTGTGCATGGCCCACATATTGACAACCTAATAGCAGCTCTGAATGTCTTAGGAATCATGGGAAGGGCAGAAATGGTTCCAGTCTACACCTTTTTGTCCTGTATATAGGAGGTCTCATATAGCACTGTGTTTAAAAAAGCACAAGATTGTCTGAAGAGCAGCCTCCAATGACCAAACAGTCTTACATCATTCAAGCCTTGGTCTTGCATTCCATTTGTACAGACAGGACCAGACTGATCTTTACTCACTCCTCCTGGTTTAAGGGTAGAATCGAACCCGCAACCAGCCTGAGGCTTCCAACCCTGTGAGTTACATGCTCATTGCACATGGAGTCTTTGCTTTAAACACCACCTCATAAGAGTCCCCTGAAAAGATGCAGGTAAAAGACTAAAAGGAACTAAATCTCTTTCTTCCACAGAAAGTCACTCGTGGAGCAAAGATAAATCAAGGGGTAGTAAACTCTAACATTTTACTATTTCACGTACAGTCATTTGATTTTAAATTTACATCTTGGTCTCAACCAGTTGCAGTCCCTGAATCAGAAATTCCTGGCACAGGGCGATTTTAGTGGTGGGAACTGGAGTTGAGAAGGAATTAAGTCCCCTTCCCTCTTCTTTTACAACCTTCCAGAAATCTCTCTTCTGAATGGCACCCCTCCCTTCTCCCACATGCAGCAAGGCCTTGCAGAATCCCAAAAGCATTCATGTTTAATTCTCTAATAGAAAAGCAAAATAAGGAGCTGCCTGATTAAACATTAAGGACATGAGCTTTTTCAGCCTTTCTGGAAAATACATTCAATTTAATGGGAACAAGTTATTAACTGCTTATCTGAAGGCTATCCCTGAACTGCAGGGCTAGCCATGTGATAGGGAAGAAGTTTTCTTGCATCTGGGGGGCGCTTAGCCATGGTGCTATAAAAGCAAGTTAATATTGTCAAAATTATCTTTTCCCTTTGACAGACCCCTCAAGAGTTAGGAACCTGTACCAAGTCTGCCAGTCTCTGGGACAACACAGGAAAGCAAAACACATCTCTCACATTCACCTACTGCATAAAGGGTCCGATTCAAAACTTTCCTAGAAATATCCTCAGGAGCTTCAAAAAGAATGCATGTGTGTGATGCACGCAAAACATCTAGGAGAAGGAAGCTTTGCTCATACTCCCAGTGGAGATTTAAATGTAGATTTATTACAGACAAAATTTACTTCATTGAAATTTGTTCTCAACCTCTGGGGACTGATTCCTTCCACACCACTATATCGATTTCACTATTGAAGCACTACACTAATGAGTCAGGCTCTTCATGTCCATTGTCCTACTATAAAAGATCACATTTTGTTCTATGGACCGTAAAATGCAGCAGAGGAAAATAAATCTGTTGGCTTTACACTCCTGCCTGCTTCAGTGCCTGCATTAATGCAATAACTCTTTAAATAAACACTGTATACTGTTTTGCTTCTGTTTAAAATGATAAGATTGTGCCAACAATGGTCCTGTGCGGTTATGCTCAGAATCAGCTCTTTACCCTTAAAAGTCTGGGCACGGCAAGGGAATTAATTCAGGATTTCATAAACCGTAGTGTTTATAAATAGAGAGGTATTTACTCACATGGTGCATAGAACATGACAAGGGTATGCTTCTTCTTCTTCAAAGACTCCCTGAAGTCTTCTCCAGCAAGGTGGATAACACTTGTCTGTTTTTCTTCCCATGCAGGCTCAGGTGGAGGTGGTGCTTCAGGACTATAAAAGAAAGGAAACAACATTGGTTTTGAAGTTTGTGGAAGCAGGCAGAGAGGCATCACATCCTGGTCATAACTACCATGAGGGAAATGAGGTCAAACAACCCTTCAGGGTGCCCATGCAAGCAGGAAAACGTGCTCGATATTTCCAATGCCAGATAACAACAAAAAAACACGCAAGTTAATTTCTGTAGCTCAATACAAATGTAATTTAAGCAACTGTACTCAGGCATATGAGCAGAAATGCAGAGTTGCACCCAACACATCAGGGTGGAAAGAACATTACTCTCGTATGGCTGTCATGATTCAAGAAGAGCAGCAAGCAGATGGAATCAAAAGGCAACCAATATAGAACAGCAACTTTCATTTTTTGTACTCTTTATCACTTCCTGTAAACTTCTATAAAGAATTTCATGACCTTCTCTTCAATTCAGATATTAAAGCCAGGATGCAATAATCAGCATTGTTCCACTAGGAAGACTGGGGGTGACCGAACTGGAATATTTTACCTTGATAAAGAGAATGTCAGGTTTCAATTATGGCTGCACATACTGACTAGATCAGAGCAATCCTGAACATCTAGAGTGCCTCTAACAAAACTTCTGCTATTCACCAGCTCACAGACTTCTCTCAGACTCATTAAATTCATTCCTGCTGTATCTTAAATAGTGATTACTTATATAAAATCATCAGAATGGTGCCATGGAATAAAGACCTTCATATGTCGCCTTGGTAATAAATTAGCTTTTCAGACTTTGCTGTCACTTTGAATGACATCTTTTAAAGTTCCATAAAGTACATAAAAACCAAGTGAAGGAAAACTTGATTTTTGAAGTCCTGCTCAAGGTCACTTGGTGGACATTCATCGTATTTCTATCGATACTGATTTGCCAATTGTTGGCAAAGGATTAGGGAATCTGGTCTGAGTTTTCACACGAACACTGTCGGCATGAGCTATCATCAATTACAGTTACAGTCAGAGGTGTGCTTTCATCCCACACTGACCTTCCCATCCTCATCTTAAATAAGATACCCAAATACCAGTAACGACCTAGTATGGCAGCAGAGACTGCCACCGCCATAGAGGGACTGGAGTCAAAACCCTTATGGCTGCAACTAGACCACTCACTGGGATACATTTACACAACATCTATTTTATTTCCAGCCTACCCCCCAGATGCATCCCTATTTTGTTCAACTTTAGTGCATCTATGATAATTTTATTCCTGGTCAGCAAACTAGGATCTTACTCTGTTGTGTCTCTAGCTGAGAGAACATCCATCAGTCAAAAGCAGGCTAAAGACTTCCAGAGGCCAAGCAGGATCCAGAAGGGATTAACAGTCCTTCCTTCTCCCTCTGATTATTCACCTGCCAACATGTACAAGCAGTATCAACCCTGGCTGATCAACTCAATACAAATTATGTAGTACTTAAAATACTCCACCAAACTGGTAAAACCAGGACACTGACTTCACATCCAGTATTGACACAGCAGTCTAAAGCCTGAGTATGCAGGGAAGCCCAGAGAGTACAGTGTCTAAATCTAGATAGACGGAAGTTTTCAACATGCTACAAAGATGCTGCAAGACTCTATTAACTGATGTGAAGCACTTAGAGATGCAATTTAAAGAGAAACCAAATAAACCCCAAATGAACAAAAAACTCCACGTAACTCCCCTCCTCCCACTAAGTAAGAGGGAAAAAATTAATATTACAATTCTCACACAAACTGCACTTAACGGTTAAATGATTAAAAAAACTTCACAACACACTGGCAGCTTTTTCCTATTGAATAATGCAGAAAATACATTAGGCTTACAGTACCTAAAGGAAACGCATATTTTATTCCAAAATACTTAGAGAGAATTGTACCAGCATTTTACTACTTTGAATGAAATAATTTTCATCATACATTAAATTTAATTCTGCATATTTTAGCACAAGACCCAAGAAAAGTTGGTTAGTGCAGACAAAGGAGCTGGCTTAGTCGGTCTCCCTAAATTTTCCTTCAGTTTCACGTAGCTGGTATTCTAGATACTGGCTCTGAAATGCTGAAAAGAGTGAAATACAACTGCAGAAATTCAGTTACTAACTGCTTAGTATGAAGAGGGAGCACCAAATGTTCTGTTTATTTTTCAGAGCCATTCCTATTCCTTCTCTGGTTAGAGGCTTAGGGTATATTTGAAAAATATTTATTTTGGGAAAGCACTACCAGAACAGCCATGAAGCACTCTGCAGCAAATAAAGGATTTGGTGTATTAGAGACCATAATTAACATTCATGTTTGTATGGCTCTGAATACTGGAACTCAGTTTGTTTTTTTGTTAGCAAGGGATTTAGGCAGTCGATGAAGCTAGGTTTAAGATCCTGCTCATCAAAGCAGTCTTCAGGAGGCAGTAACTGGGAACCTGAATATCATCTCACACCCTCAAAACTTACTTTAGCAGCCAGTCGATGATCTTCTTCTTTGTTCTGAGATGTGGCAGAGTGTATTTCTCCTCTCCATCCTTGAAATACTTCAAAGTAGGAAACCCTGAGATGCGATATCTTTCTGCCAGTGCCTTGTTGACGGTAGCATCCACTGCTGCAAGGACACCTGGACTCTGAGAGAGATCATCAACTGTAAATTCCAGCGACACACAGAAACCCCTCTGGCAGGCAACAGTGGACTTGGAAGCAAACACCCATGCTCTAGACGCCTTCAATTTCTCAGGTACTCAAAGATACACAGAAAGGAGACTGATGCAAATCCAGGAAAGGACACCTTATGGACTAAGTGCAACCAGAGTGTTACCTGTTCTCCTTCCCTTTCTGACAGGATTTTATGATACTAAAGAGCTGTTCCTAGGAATGCCATTTCCTCCCACAAATCCCAATTTCTCCCAGAAGAAATGAATGCTGCTGAAGACAAATTTGCTTCAAGGCAAATTCATCTATCCCTTGTGGGCATCTTTACACAGACCACCTTCAGAGTCACAAAGGACAGATGCTTGTACAATGAGATTCATCTGGTCTCTGTTTTTGTCATCTCTGTCTTCTCCAACAACTGCAAAGAGACTCTAGATGTCTCCACTGAAGATGCTTAAACCATAGCAAAGACTAATCCTACTTCTCTTTCATGGAGTACACAGCATGAGACTGAATCAATAACACTAATACTTACATTATTTGATCTCTCTTCTCCAACCATGCTGATGGAGCACTTAAGATGAAGCTAATGGAGTCATGCAACCATAAACCCAGGATATTTGAAAGAGGGATCAACCTCCTTTGGATTTTTTTTCCATCTAATTCATAAATAAAAGCCTACGTTTCTTCACATTTGATGTCTTTAAGTAGCTGAAAAAAAAATCCATTTTGGATTTGATCATGTTATGTATAAGGCCCATGGCAGAATACATAAACATTTCTCGATTTTGTTTTCGTTCAAGACAGAATGTTCTTTCTAAGACTTTGGCAGGGCTCATGCATTAGCGATGAGACTGTACTTTGGAAGCACATTTTGAAAGGTCCTGTGGGAGGATGAGAACAGCTGAATTTGTTGCAGGGGGGAAAAAGTCACTTTTATTACTCCAGTTATTTATTACTGATTATTGGAAGGATATAATAAAGGAAATTAACTTACATCACTGGCTACATGGAGAAACTCTGCAGCCTTCTCATATTCTGGCTTCATTTTCTTACAATGCCCACACCCTACCAGAAAAAAAAAAAAAAATCCAATTAAGTTGTAGACGTCATGGTTATCCACTGACCCATCTAAGCCACCGTCAGAATCTGACACCACAGGGCAGAGGTTTTCTACAATTCAGTACAAATTTTGCTTACTTTATTTGTAAAGCCTTAGTAGGATTTAGGATCTCTTCCAAAGCGGCACCCCTGGCTTAAACAAAGAACTCAGCTTATTAAAAAATAGCAACAAGCCGCACGAATTCACGCCTAGACCTCTTTCCTCCCAGGAAGTACTAAAAATATAGTATTTGTCAAGCTTTTATCATGCTTTCGGGTGAGGCATAACCTCACCCATTTCGGTTGCCAAATTTTTATCTGCTTTATAAAGAAACAAGGCGGGTCTTCTCGTGACTTTAAGCCGGGGCTTATGCTAGCACAGCTTAATTGAGTAAGGAGAATTAAAACTGCACTGATAATAAGCCCCGCTTTACCGTGGTGCGGCATGTCCCTTCTAGCAAGGATTTGCACTGATTTAATCACATCGGTGCAATTACACCACCACATATGCTCTACACATAAGCAGGGCCTGTAAAACCAAGATAATGGTGCTCGCTCTCTCGCTTGCGCCAAGTTCTCCAGAGATCTGCCATTACTTCACTGCTAAGTGCTGACATTACAATAAAGTCAAATGAATGCACGAGCGAGGAAAGCAGATTTAGAATACGTTATTTGGGTATAAATTAAACTGCTTTCAGTCGGTGCAATTGCTTCCAGGCAAGCTGAACTTTCAGGGCGAGGTGAGGTTCCTGCCACAATGTCAGGTCACACTTCAGCACCTACGGCACAATGCTGGGCCTCCGTGACAGACCCTTCCTCACACCCATGCAGCCTCTGCTATTGCCCCCAGGGGATCAGCACAACTACAGGCCCAAGGGATAGAGAAGCAGAGAGGGACACCAGGGCAGGGCAAGAGTTGGCTCTTGGATGCAGAATAGAGACACAGAAAGCTGTGATGAGGCTTGTGGCGTGACCCAGATGCAGTGCACTCGCCTGCCCCAGTGCAAGGTAACCTCAACTCAATGCCTTGCCACGCTTCTCCCTCCTGCTGGCAGCAGCAGCAGCCAGCCTTCCTTTCTTCAGCTGTTATTGTTGGAACCAGCACTTGAAAGCCCAGACTTTGCTGAGCTTTTGAAAGTTGCATCAGAAAATAGGGCTGGAAATCTGTTTCAATGCAGCTTCAGCAAAAGCCATTTCTGAGGTGTATGGGCAACAGGGTTGGGGCTATTTTTACATCAGACAGAAAACAAAGTAACCCAAGGACTCTGAATCTCAGCACTGCTTTGGCTCCCTCTAACAGGGTGACAGCTGAAGCCAGCAAACACAAACCTAAGCCTGAACTTAACCAAAAACCCACATTTTACGCAGCACAAGCCAGAGTGTTTGCAGCCAAAAAGCGATAGGACATACAGATGTAACTTCACCACAGCAAACAGACTTCAGCAGAATTCCAACCACTGCACCACACTATGAAATACTTTCAGGACACGTTTATAAAAGAGGGTGGATACATTTGAATCAGGACTGCAAATCCCACCTGAGAACTACAGCAAATACCCAAAAGGTTGATTCCAGACCAAACACCAGCTATGGTCTGTACTGCTTAGTCATCTGCATAGCAACCACAGCAATAAAAAGCCCCGTGTCTTTTTGAGCAAAACCCAATACTTTGATGTGGTAGAACCAGCACAAACCTCAATACTTTAAATGTGGCAGAAGCAGCAGAATGAGGCTGAAGAAACTTTGCTTTGGTTTTACTCAGTGTTGGGAGCACATGCCACCAAGTTAGGAATGTGATGCAAGAGCTTCAGAGGTGAATTCAGGAAGAAGCTGCAAAAGGCTGAGGAAGAGTTACTGCCTCAGCACTACTTGTCTTGGTTAAGAGCACAAAAGAGGCTGGCAAAATGATTTATTTGCCACCCACTGAAAACTTGCAGGCATATGGCTTTGTGGAAGGGGCTGACAGTTTCCTTTGACACCTGCCCAAGTTGATTTATTTCTCCTTTTAGGAGAGGGGATCTTTATTCATTTCATGCTCTTTCTGTCTTTTAAACAAAGGGCATCTCAAGTCCCAGCCCAAGCACCTGGGAACATGTCTGAACTAGGTAGCTCAAATTTATACAAAAAAACACAGCAGCTTTTTTGCAGGGCTAACTTCACCTTGGTGGGCTTTATACAGTATGTTATCCAGCCAGAGCAAGCTACCTACTGCGCTCTAGTTATGCTATCCACACAATCTAAGCTCTATTCCACAATCATTAATGTTAGATCTGATCAACCAAAAGCATCAAACAACCCCAGTTTTCACAAACCCATGCAGAGAAAACAACAACAAACAAAATCAAGCAAGCTGGGCATACTTTACCCAAGATACAAAAAACAATCCAAAGCATCTGAAATTTATATAAGTAATATTTTGGAGAAAGATTTCCAGACTGTGAAATGTCATTGTCCTCAGTTCTGTCATGAGCATCACAGCATTACTGACTGCCACAAAGCTAACTCACTCAGGCTTAAAATAAAGGGGAAGAAAGATCAGGTCTTTAAAAGGCACTTAAATGCAAACTGAAGTCCTCAAATCTTTATCATGCGATGCTTGTACTACCCCTGACAGAGGACAGCCTGGAAAAAAAAGCCACTGCATTAAACTGAATCTGAAAGAGGGACGTTGAATCTCAAGAGATTCTCCCACAATAAATGATGTCTCTCTGGTCATCTTTATGACAATTTTGCTATTGCGTGCTGCAGCTTGCTTCCACCTACCATGGCAGAAAAGGGAAGACAGGAATTAGAAGTCAGACATACGCACTGCAAATCAATTCATCCCTCCTATGATTATTTAGCCTATCTTTCAATAATCCTGCAAGGATTGACATTAAATACTCGAGGCCAATGAAAAAGCCATCTAAATGAATTCCAAGGTCACTGTGTCTCCTTTGATTGCTACATAAAGGTAGTTCAACAGCAACCGTATCTCTCTGCATTAAGCTCCTCCAGTTTCAGCTGTTTTCTGTTCATAAAGTGAATGGGAAAATAACCTGCAGACCCTTAGCCCAGATGCTCTAATATGCTGCATAAGGTCTGCTGTAGAAGGAAGCCCACAGGAACGTGGCAGGCAGCTGTAATAGACATGCTTTTAGAAGATGCACTACCACGTCAAATGTATACTGACATTAAAATGAAAAGATTATACAGGGGAAGCAACTTGTCCAATCCCACGTGAGAAAATAAAGGTCACAGTAAACACAAGGACACCCTGCAGCCTACTCCAAGCACTGACATCCTCTGAGCCGCTCTGAGTCACAGCTGGTGGAAACACCCAGGGTCCTTTTAGGCTTCTACACAAGGAGAACTTCCACTTGCTTTTTCTCGTGGAAGACAAGTAGTTTCCCTGGTGGTGCAAGTCAGAGTAACTCTCCATCCAGAAGCAGAAACCAGTCAAGGTTCTGTGCCTGGGTGTGCTGAACAGTTCCGGACAACTCCAACTTCTCAACACCTCACCTTGCTTCTCGTGTGCAGAAGGAGCCCCAAGATGCAAAAGTCAAGGCTCAAATGGAAAAGATCACAGGGTTCAGTAAAGGAGAAGTGTTACAAGATAGGAAAAATAAGTTAAAGCTTACAAAAATCACTGCTAGGACATCTGGTACAAGACAGGCCCCTAGTAACCATTTTTTAAGCTGTTGTCTAAATGAAGCAAGGAATCTGTTTTCCCAGTTTATTTATAAACAATCATCTCATTTGCACTGCACAGTCAGGCAGATAAAGAACTCCTCCTCCCAGTGAAGTCACTGTCACACAGTTTAGTTCAGCTGCACACCCAGAACAACAGTGGTCAAAGGTCTCCATATCACCCCTGTGCAGACAAGGCACTTCCCTCCAGAATGCCACAGCAGGACAGAGGACTACACTCACTCAGCAGTTTGTTCTCCTTCTCAGAGTGTGTTCGTACTTAGAGGCAAAGTCCAAGTTTGGACAGAGCAATGCTAACAAGCAAGGGCAAGTAGCACATGGACAAAGAGAAGGTTAGCAAACGTACCAAGCAACTTTTTTCCACTCTAAATAGCTGTATTTGTTTATGGATACAGTTCTGCCAAACAGGCTATCTGGCACCACGGCAAAGACTCACAATACAGAGTACAGTTGCTCCAAACATTTTCAGAAGTGAATTAATGCAAACATTTCTGCTGTTAAAGCCAAGTTTTGCCTGCAGAAGAGAGGCAGAAAACCAGTCAAGCAGTTCCAGCTAAGCTCCTGCACATGCTGTCTTAGTGCTGTCCTCAGAACATAAACCTGTTCCTCTGTCATTCACTGTTTGCTTCTGTAAGCAAGCACTTGGGTCACATCCTCTTATTTCAAAAGAACACTGTCTGAAGATCTGAAGTGTACGTGACAGGCAAGAGATAGAAGTCAATATTCGGGTGGGTGTGGACAATGAATTTCTGACATGAAGAATCCTAGAGATAAATTGAATTGCAAATAAAGATTGTAAAGAATCGTTACATTTCTTCTATTAACAGACTGCTTGAGTACTGTGATTGTGGACCAGCTATTTATTGTATCATGCTACATACCACAAGTACCTCCATTAGCCAGGTGAAAAAGCAAATTTAAAGCACAAAGCATGTTCTGCTTTTAGCAAGGGAGTCACTACATAGTCTCATTTACTACTCTGCTCAGACTATACTCAGAGAAGACTTACAAACAACTTTAAGAAAAAAGCACCTCATGAAAATCAGATGCACCTTCGCTCTGCTGGGTATACACCTTTGATTTCTCCATTCCCAATCTCAGGGAAGCAGTGACATCTCAACAGAGCAGACCAGTCAGCCCTTATGTGTGCCCTGTTGTTAAGTTTGAACCTACACCAGTATATACAAAAACAAGAGTACGTACATGGCAGTGAGACACAATCTTTGGAGCCACGGCAAAAATACACACAAGCTCCAGCCCTATTATCACCTATGCAAGAAGACAAATGTATTCTCTCCTGCGTGGAGGTCTTTCAATGCACAAAGATTTCTTATGCATCACGTAAAAGAGTAGCTCTAAGGTCTGACAGGAGGTGGCTTACAGTTCTTTCACCAGTGTAGGACAGCACAAACTACAACATCTGCAGATTCCCTTGCATAATTCAGCCATCTGCATTGCAGACATCTGATGGGAAATCATCCACAAATTTGGCAGGGAGGGAGGATGACAAAGGCAGCTGTTTCTCCCCATAATCACAGGTGAATTTGCAACTGTGTTCGCTTAAGAGTCATAATGATTCCAGCCATCCAGATCTCCAACCTTCTGCTTCAGAGAAATATATCACCTTATGAAGGACCAGGAGCTCAATAAATTGTATGCACCCTTTTGTCTATGGATACTTACTCCCACTAAACTGTCCATTTCCTTTTCACAAGCAGCATTGCCAACTCAGATACTTAAATGTGTTTCAAGGTTTGATGCTTTCCTATAAGATCGGGAGGAGCAGCTGCAACACCTTTAACATGATACTGAATTAAATTTTCAACAGCTTGAAAAGTACAGACACACAAATTCAGACATCTCACCTCACTTCTGTACTTTCAAAGTTAGGTTAGATTTGGCCACATATTACATTGCCTAGGGATTGGGGACAAGCAAGCAGCTTTATGGCTTTACAAATGACAAAGTCTGTGAAAGATCAGCCTGGGAAAGAGTCTGAGGAACCAGACATACAGAATTTGAAGAAAAATACCTCAGCAGTTTGGATTATTGCAGTCATGCTACATTTATGCAGTTGCAGCCTAATGCCTCAGCTGCGTGGGCTGAAAGTTCATTCCAGAGAGAGGACAACAGTACAGCATCTCGTCCCCAACATTATCACCATCTCACAGTACAGTCAATCTGTGCGTGCAATGATCTGTGCAAATCCAATCCCAGCATGAGCACAGAGAAGAACATCCCCACCTGCTTCCAGCAGCGCTTCAATACAAATTCAGGGCACCAAACAGCTACAACTGGTCACCCCTTCTCCTCCCCATGACTGGCTGAGGCAGTAGTGACCTCACCCCAGCCATCCTCTCTCCCAGGAGCTTCCCCTGGATTTGAAGTGCACACACCCATGGTAGAAAGCATTGGGGCACTGTAGAAAACAGAGCAGCACTTCATGGGTCTGTACCAAAGCATTCTGATGGTCACCAAGAAACTCCTGATCAGGCCACAGGGGCAGATCAACACCACACAAACTCCCTGGCAATGCCTAGTCCATGAGAACGAAGGCTGAGCAAGCCTCACCTTGCCTCCCTACTTATCGCCTTGGTTATAGAGATAAAAGTATTTGAAATCCCAATTATTGATTGCCTTTTCTATGGTAACATAACTGTTTCACCTCCCAGCATCACTGAAACTGTTCAGCAGCAGTGGACTGAAAACAGTTTTAGACAGTTACAGAATGAGTTCTGATTATTTCAGTATCCTCCAGGAACCCTGTCTGCATCCTTGCCAGTTCAGAGCTCCAGCAAAAGGGCTACCCTCAGTCAGCAACAGACTTCAATCAGCAACAGGCCAGGGGAAGGCTTCAGCGCTCGGCGCAGCACCAAGGGAAACACCAACTAAGACCTGCAAGCTGCCTCCATGGGACTGAAAAGATGACAGCTCTGATGAATGATACAATACATTCTTCTGCCTTTACTTCTGGTCATGCTGGAGCATATAGTCTTTTGACATAAAAGCTCAGTGGAAAAGGTTAGTGTTCTTCAGGGCTGTTCTCAGCCACAGGCTGCTGCCTCTCAGCGATCCCTGAGTTACGCGTGGAGAGATTTCTGCTTTACCTTGCCCTCAGAGTATGCTCACTCTGCTTTTAACCTTATAGGGAGGCCTGGCTGAGCCAGGCTCCTGAAATTAGCCTTCAAAAAATATATCCTCATCTGCAAAGACACAAACTTCAGCACATGCCCGGGAATGATTTCCAAGCTAATGACTGCCTTCAATAAAACTAAACTAACAACAAAAATCACATGGTTCCTCACTGCCATTCCACATCTGGCTTCAGCTCCCAGCTATTGAAGATTATGCTGCAGGTACACAGCCTCTTACTCAAAACTATCTGCTGCAACTAGTAGAAATCCATGTCAGGAGACATGGTGCCTCCTATCACTCCTCTCGGGTAGGAAAGGAAGTGAAGGAAGGTGGATCAGCTGGCACCAGGAGATATGAATTACACTTCCTACACTAGCTTGGAGGAGCACGGCCCTGAGTAGGTGTTGAAAATTAATCTTCCTATTGAAATGTGAGAGAGACAACAGCATGGCTGCCTTAAGGTGAAATTGTTGAGAGTTTATGAAAAATACCACCAGAAGGTTTCCTTCTTAATTAAACTATAATTATTCTACATCCGAAAAATATTCCCCCTGCCTTCTCCATTGCCAGATAATCAACAAAATCTCCCCTTGGGCAAGAAAGAGAAGTTGCACTGCTCCGCCTCACATTCTTACCCCACTATGGAAGACTTCAACTTTAGCAATGAAAACGCCAGAGAACAGAGGTTAGGCAAAATACATTTTATGTCCAGCTCAGGAAAACAGCGTAGGAAACAAATTATTTCCAAGCATGCAATTTGTATAAAACATCAGTTACACAGACACAATGCAAAGAGATTGTCTTCAGAAAGGTATGCGCCACAGCAGTTAAGCTTATGCAAGGATTTTAAAGGTGGTGGTGACACTGGCTATTACTGTGAAGACATCTATAGAAGTCAAGTGCCAGGCAGGCCTACTATGCAGAACGCACATATTTTGTCCAAAATCAGAGTAAAGTGCTTATCAGCTGAGATGCATTCACCTACACTGGAGAAGTGTGCTAACTAGACAGTCAGGACCTGAGAAGTCACATCTCCACCACTGGCACAACACCTCAGTATCAAAGCAATGGATTCATTTACCAGTTAACTCAGAGAGACAGCATCACTGGCCAACTCACCATCTGAAAGGGCATAAGGAGCAGACAAACAAACAAGCAATCTTTCACTGTAGGTTTCTCTGTTTATTATATGCTCTTTAAATAAACTCTCCCTTCTACCTTCCACAAGATAATAAAAATTGAAGCCATAAAGTATTTAAGCAGATAAACTTCATAATGAAAATTCTACTAGTAATGATTCAAGTAGCAGAGATATAGTAAAACACTCTCCAAATGAAAGCTCTATACCATATATTAAGCTTACCCAGGCAAGGAAATTAATTTATTTCAGAAAAAAATAAACCTGGTACTTAATTCTTAAAAAGACAGTTCCCACTGTCAGCTCATAATTAGTGGCAAGCAAAGAAAACCTAGAAAAATAGGTTATGCTTCACTCCTACCAGAACTTGCCACAAGAGCATTAAGAGCTTACACAGACACTGGGGTCAAACTTGTGGGAGGACAGTCATCTGATCTGCACACTCAGATGAAGACTTTTACAGCTAAAATTACAGAAGTCCTTTAAAAGACCACTCAAATTATCTACAACAGATACCCAGAGAAGAGGAGAATGGCTTGAGCCTCCCTTCAACTGCCACCTCTCAGCTGCCCCGTGGCAGCCACAGCTACTTCTTTGCAATAGTCTTGGTCAGTTGGTAAGGACTTGTTAGGGGAGAGGGAAGCCAACAGTAGTGTGAGAAATGAGG
Source organism: Psilopogon haemacephalus (assembly GCA_013396835.1). NCBI lineage: Eukaryota > Metazoa > Chordata > Aves > Piciformes > Megalaimidae > Psilopogon > Psilopogon haemacephalus. Next base: position 835,023 of record VWZI01009168.1, read on the forward strand.
CAGCAAATCCCCAAAGAAACTAATGATCCATTCATACCACCTGCCACACATTCACAGGAAGACTTTTTCTGAGTGGAATAGCCTTCACAAATGTCATCCTTAGTAGAGAAAATAACTGCCCCCCATTGGAGAAGAGCATACAACAATGCACTTTGAACAAATTCCTCAAATTTCACAAACCAAGTATCTACAGGCCAGCTCACTCCTTTCCTCCTCTTCTACTGTCCAGCAGTACATACTGCTCTTAATACTTCAAACTGCTAGCAAGTAAGTTATTCCAAGTATATGCCATGTCCCTAAAACAGCAGCATGGCACAGGATGAGTGGAGATCCAGTCCAAAGACAGCACAGCCAAGAACACCCCAAAAGTCTGGCTTTGCCACTGTTTCTAGTATGAAGCTGAATCAGAGCAAACCAAGGCTCCTCCCTTGAAGTCCCAGCACAGGATGTAACCAGACTGCAGGTCATCAGCTCTAGCTAAGATAATCTTGCCTGGCTATGTGCTTACCCACTGGCAGATGGAGTTTCCAGAATCTGGGGGCTGAAAACTCAATTGTCTGCCAGAAGCCAAGAAATGCTGGAGGCAGAACCCTACTTCCCTTCATTATCATAAAGTATTTGCAATGCTCATATGCCTTCTGTACCCCAAATCTTGCAACACTAGAGAATCTTGCAATCAGAACATCACTTGTTGGATAAAACTCCCACACGAGGTGAAATTTTATCATTACTTTGACCGGAAACCAAGACAAATATTTAGCAACTTGGATCACGAGTGTACAAATCAAAGCAAGGCAAGGAACTAAACTCTCACATCTTCACACCAAGGCTACTGCTTTTATCACTGGTTCATCCTTTTTTATGACTTTACCCTGCTAAAAGAGCACAAACTTCTTCACAAAGGCAGCAAAATAACTGTGTGCTTTGCCTCAAAAGACCAACACAAAAGAGACAATGGACTCAGTCACTGCTGTCTTCACCCTTTTCATTACACATCCTATCAACTTCTACTGCAGAAAATAGTTATTAGGACTTTTATACTCTCCACATTTCTATTTATACTAAGTACCACTAAAATCTCATATTGATTTTTATCTTAAAACCCTCAAGAAACATAAACAGAATGGTCATGAAAGGAAAAATCCATGTCAAGTTCTTCATCCTCCTGGCTTGTTGCATTTTCAAGAACTCCTGCTTTAGTCTGCGATTAAATCTCCCCTGAAAGTCATTGCTGTAATTAGTTTAATGAGGCAGGTCATTGCACTGACAGCTCATTGCACTGAACTGTTTACACTCCCTGAGATTTTTGGTGATATTCAAATACCTGTTACATCAAGCAACATCCTGTAGTAGACTTACATGCTTTTAAATATTGATGAGCCTAGTCCAGGTGCCCCAGGCCTCCTCTCTCTGCTCTGAAATAAACAGAATTTGTTCATTTCAGTCGAAGCAGGAGCTGAGAACTCACCAGTTTCTAACTAGTTTACACAACTGGAAACAACGGAGGGCAGAGGAATACTGGAGTAGATGCTACCACTGAAGTTGCTGGCACTCCTCCCAGGAAGAAGAGATACTACTGAGACCACCCCAGGAGGACATCAATTGTATGGCTTCTATTCCAAACACTTGATTTGGCTGGTGCCAAGGCTGAGGCCCGAAGGCAGATCTTTGGTGATGAAAGAAAATTTTTCACTTAAACTAAACTGATACCATCAATATAGACAATGAGAAGCTTCTGATGAAGAGTTGCTACTAGATGATGTTAACTAAGTTAAGGGGATTCCTAGCACAGGTCTAACAAGAACAACTTCCCAGCTACCTACTCTTTGTCTTTATCCCAGAGGCAGTCCATTTGAAGGTAGATCCCAAAATCTCTCTACGTGGCCACTGAATACAGCCAATGGTTTAGTTTTGAAATCACAGATGATAAATTGGACAGGGACAAACGAAGACGAAAGGACATTTCCATCCATTCCATATTCAGTGCTGCTTGTTGTTGGGAGAATCCGCAAGCCTCTTACCTCCTTTGGTGCAACTGCATAAGCTTACATGTTTTAAAAAAAAAAACAAATCCTTGAACATCATGAAGTAGTATGGAAAAAGTTGAGATTTTATTTATTTATCTATCACAGGCTGACAATGTTAGCCTTTCTAGCACAGGTCAGCAGCAGCCTGTTTTTTTCAGGCTTCACAGTAAATTACTTCTTCAGACTTTTCAACTCGTGGCCTCTCTGCTGAGGCTGCCAACAGACCTAACAAATTAGGGCTCACTGCAATGGTAGCTTGCTTTCATATGGAACCAGTGGGGGTCTGAAAGAGAGGCTCACTTATTTGAAGTTATAAAACCCAGTTTAGGAAAAAAAAAAAAAAAAGGGTTGATTTTGTGTGCACATTTTAGGTTTGCTTTACGTTATACTTAAAAGTGAGCAATGGATTCCTACATCCTAATCTCACTGCATGCAGCAGGAAGAAACAAAAACAGGTCCACTGAAACTAGCAATGGTGTGCCGGTGGGGAGATATCTAAGCCTGCTGCTTGGTTAGTAGCTGGAGGCCTTCATCTTGTACTGGGCTAATTGGTTAGCATTCTTAATAAGGAGCCCACAAAGTGGCTTAAAACCTTGGGTTTTAATGCACCAGAGGAGAAGAGAAGGAGTGAAGGTTGTGAAAAGGAGGTTTTTTCAAAGCTAAATTGCTAAACAGCTCCCTGTGCAATTAAAAACCTGCATAGCTGAATAGCTGGCTTTGGAAAGCACTACCTGCTTAATTTATCATGTTGGTTTATAAAGGGAGAGAAAGATATCTAAGGACAGGAACAGAGTTTTACATTTCAACAACACATCAAAAGTGCAGTGCATTTTATCATCTCAAGATTTATTTTTGCCCTTCCTGCCTTTACCAGAGAACAAGAAAAGGTGCATCAGGGCTGCATTTCCAAAGCAGTTCCCAAGAACAAACCAAGGAGGGGAAAGTGGCAAAGAAGTGCTGCATTTTCCCTGCCTTACCTCCTTAACAAATTGTGACAGCTCCAATATGCCACTAAGGGTACTGAAATATTTTTTTCAACTTTTTGAAGAACTTCTATTCAAACTATTCTGAAGAACTCCTATGAAGATGGCTAAAAAGAAGACAGGTTCAACATGAATTCAGGCTCATGTAAAAGAAAGAAATGTTGCACAAAAAAAAAAATCAGTACTTTAATCCTTTAAAAAGCAAATGCATGCTCACACAAAGAGTATCACCAAAATGTCTTCGTACCCTCTGACACCTCTAGCATCACTACTGGACCATGGACTTTGCCATGAGGGGAAAAGCAATCCCAAGCAACCAGAGGTGACACACAAACACCAGTAATTAGCATTGGAGACTATTAAGAACAGTGCTTGTTGAACATACATGGGGAGGCTACGGCTTGTGGTGGTGGCAGGAATTCATTCTGCATGAATAGGCACAGTTTAAAATGTTAGCAATGTCATCTGTGCTAACAAAACATAATGAGAAGTAGGTCCTATGCATGAAAAGCAGACACTTATAAAGCCCACTTCTGAATTGACTTTAAGTCCTAGACTTTAACACCTTTCACTAACATCTGAAATTATTTATCAGCAACTTGCTTAGGCTTATTTTGTGCAAGAGACTGAGATGTGTTTTGGAGACAAATACTGGAAAAAAAAAAAAAAAGAGAAATTTGCAAGGTTTTTATTTCTTTGACGAAATTGAGTTAGGAAGACTGCAACCTGCACTAACTTGTCAAACACTCTGGACAAAATTATTTTTAAAATTGCATTTGACTCAGCAAACAGTTTCATGGGGAAACTGAGATCACAAACAGAGCTTTTTTTATGCTCAAGTGACTCAGGAACATTTTAAGTCCCAGCAAGTTCCTGGGTAACCAAATCATCTAACACCACTTGACTGGCAGTGTAACCCATATTTAGAGACATTCAGAACCCAGCTGTCATCTCAGGGATCTAAATAAATTGATATCTGTGCCTACAGCTGATCAAGCAGCACATACAGAGTCTTTATTCTCATTGCTAACAGAAAACGACTATAAGTGGCATAGGTGCCATTATTTATATTACAGTACAGCAACAGCTTTGCTTAGTGCAACAGATCTTCTGTTACCAACTCAGAAATGAGCCCACCAACAAAAACTGTGCTAGCTCATATTAGCTAATATGACCAACCCAAGCAGAAACTCCAATTTTTTTTGAGGGAAAAGGTCATTTATTTGTTCTTTTGTACAGCACAAGAGACCTCAGTTTGTAACTGAAGTTTTTGGATACAACAGCAACATACATGAAAACCCCTCCAGATGTCTGCAAGGCTTCACTCTGGATACACCCGGGATAACACTAAGCTCAACCACTAGCAACTGCACAATTTCAGCAAAATGTCTGAATGAAAAGCACAATGCTGCACATTCTTACGCAGACAGCTGAGGAGGGAGAGTGCCTTCAGACTCCTGGCTGCTTGGGTCACTGTTTACCTACGTTAAACATTCAGATTTATTGAACATCCTCTTAAGGGCTTTACAAAGGAGTTTCAGAAGGTTAAAACGCTCTGTGTCCTTAGTGACCTGCAAAAATGAAAGCAGGATGAACACCTCCTGCTCAACCACCCTCACCAACATTTCTCGGGGCTGGCACTAACAACTCAACTCTTCTGTTGAGTGGTTGCGCTAAAGTCTTGCGGAAGAGATAAAAGGTAGCATAGCAAGAAGTGCAAGTTGCATGCTACAAACATTCCTGATGTGTTTAAGTAACAGAGACCTATAGCTGCTCTAATTGAAGCTATTTATGCTAGGCTGTACTTAATTATTTGACACCTTTAATTTAGCCAGCAAGTGAAAATTATGTTAAATAATTACAATGTGGTCTTCAGGAATGATCATCAGTATGGAGACATGAAGACCAAACGGGCTATACTCACAGTGTTTACAGTTCAGAGGTGTTGACCAAGCATGTGTTTGCTCCAGCTGTATCTTCAGCATGTGGCAGTGGAGAGTGACAAGGGGAGTTCTGGCTATGCTGGGGAAGTATCACTGAAATAATTCTCCCTCTAGTAAAAGAATTTATCATGAACACAAGACTGACAGTTTGCTAGAAAAACTCCAAGACACATGTAAGCTGCATGGTGAAAGAGTGTTTCAAGGACTTGGTAATTCTGGGACAGTGCTGAAATCCCCATGCTTATTCTTATTTACACAGATATATATTCTGCACTCTGGGCCTATTTTGTGCATCTGTTTCAACAAAGTTTTTTTATTAATGCCTAATTTTTAGGAAAAAAAAACTTCATCATCCTAAGCTACTAAGGTTAAAAAAAAGTAAAATGTTATCCATTTTCACTGCTTCTTTTACTGGAGTAATTTATCTCCTAATATTCATAAGTCATAATGTGACTCCATTAGCACATTTCAGAAGTGCTAGCAGATGATCTTTTAATCATGAACGTAACTGTTTATGATAGTTGTCTGTTGTTAATTAGTTTGCAAGCCTTACACTCTCTGCTGAGGATATGCAGAAAAGATCCTCACAAGCACAGATCTTTTACATGTGTACAAGCTGATTCTCCATGTAGGCATACCATTACCCCCTGAATATGAATAAAATGCCCCAAATATCCAAGTTGCATTTAAAATGGTGGTGTTCTGACCAGGAACACTCTTTATCTCAATTCTGAGCAGCTGAAACACATTATCAGGAGACTGCAACAGCCTGATTCAGGCATTTGATTTGCTTCTCAAAAAAGCCTTTGCCAAAGTACTTCTGTACCTTAGCACAGAATGGTCCTTAGTACAAAACATACCTACCTGGAAGGCCCCCTCCTCTACAAATAGGAGTAAAGATACTGTGTAATCTAGAATGTTACTGTATGTGTTTTAGGAAAAAAAAAAGCCAAACTACATTAAAAACTGACCAGAGCCTCATTCAGATCTATAATGAACTTAAATTTACTATAAAATTCGACTGTAATTGTGAGTATTCATTTATTTTTAATCTGAACACCTAAAAGGAATAATGTTTGTAGGCATTGGTCTCCTTTCCCCTCTTCCTTCTATCAAATACACAACTGAACTCATTTGCTCATTTACAAATTCAAAAATCCTCACAGCTTTTAAATACAACTAAATCTCTGTAAATACACAGAAATCTGGGGCTAGAGATGACACTTATCCCAAGCCATTGTGCACAGGGAGGGAAAGGAGGGAAATTCAGCTCTTAGATTTCTGTCTGGCAGCAGTTGTTGAGCCAAACCAGTACGGCTTCCAAGGAGCATCAGCCCATGCTGTTGCTCGCACACCGGGATGCATGGGAATCTGGGGAAGGAAGGATTTGGGTACTGAAGGATAACTACTGAGCAAAACAGGCTTCATCAGTTCCGCTACTTGTGCTTTGGTTTTCAGACCAGGCGTTAATCTCCGGTCCCACTTTCATTAGTACAAATAACCCACTGAACACAGTGACAGAACAGCAGTCAGTCACCTGCTTCAGTGCATCAATCCCTAGACATTTCATCGGGTGAAGGAAATTCATTACGGTGTGTTTTTCAAACAAGTCTTATGAGCAACCCTTCAAAAGAGGCATTTTGGAGCTAGCTCCTGCTGGCTTAAAGGGTAGCAGGATTTTAGCCTCTGTGCCAAAACCCTCTGCCATTCAGCTGTGAGCACACGGCCTGTCTGCAGAGCCCTAACCTTCAATTCTATGCCCATGAAAATGAGTATTTCACCCAAGTGCAACTGCCAGTGCAGAAGCAAAAGGACACAGAAGCTGTGTTATCACCCAACATAGCAGGTTGTCCTGGTATGGGCGTGATTACTGCCCATAGTTGGTTTAGTTCCTGGGGTCCCCCTCCCCCTTCCATTGCAAGGTCCAGAACAGGGTGCTCTCGGGGGCACACCATGTGGCCCTGGAACCAGGAGACCTCAGGCTGCATGTACAAATCACACGCCTGAGTCAGGTGATCTGTGCTATGTCTTAAGGTGTTGAAAACCCACCCCTGGGTACGGGACTATTTTGAACCAATTGGCCGTTCAGTGGATGCTAAGTGCCTATTGGTCAGTTCCACGCTCCCCTGGTGGGGTATTTAAGGGGGTGCAATGACCGTTAGGGTCTCTTCTTCTTCTCCCTCTCGTGCTGCAAAGAACTCCAGCCTCACCCCCATCCAGCATCAGCCACATGCTCAGCAGCGGCAGCAAACAGCAGCAGGCATCACAGCTTATAGCAAAGCAGCAAGGCAAAACCCCCTCTTTCCTATCTATTCGGGATAAATCCTTCTCCTCTCCCCTCTCTCGGGAAGAAACATTGTACCTACCGCGCGTTTCGGGGGCTTTTATAGGCGTGGTTGGAATGGCATTGTATTCAGGCTTTCTGTTCTCTAAGTTCTGACTGTTTAAACTGTTTATTCTGTGTTTCAAGCGGCTTTGTGCATTTATTCCTGCCAACCGCGCATCCAAAGAACCCAGGGGGAACTATTCCGGACCCCCTCCACAATTATCAATACTAATTAAAATTGATATTCGCGACACAGGTTTGAGCCTGAACTTTGTATTGCAGACCAAGAATTAGTTACATAGTTGAAACAAGGTACATCCTAAATGAACAAAGTGGTTAACCTACTACCCAACTGTGTACAGCAGAACAATGTGGCTGGAACAGCTTTCTGAAAGCAGCTCACCAAATATTACTGCTCAAACAAAAACTTCCAAGTTATGAAAAAAAATCAGCCCAATACATTCTCAGCTGAACATAAAGTAGTATCTCTACCAGTTCTTCACTAGTTTTCAAAAGTCCTGGGTACTCTCTAAACTTAGATCAAGGTTTGTCATATTTCAGCACAATATATAGCAATTATGACCTCTTACACCAAAAGCAAACTGTGACAGAGGAATGAAAAATGCTCAGAATGACACTTCAGTAGTCATTAACAATGACTCAAGAGCTCAGAGTTCTCAGGTTGAGTTGCACATTCAAACAGAGTTCTGCTTTTAAAAGAAACAACACAGAAGACAAGCTGAAAATAAAAAAAAAAAGATTCTGTAAAATGCTAAGTCCTTAGACTACTGAAGCATCATTTACACTCCTCAGTTACATTTTGACTCAGCCTACAAAGTGTCACTTCCATAGTACATCATTGCCCTAAGCTGAAGCCAGAAACTTTATGAACATTTTGTGCCTTGTGTATTTAACAGTCATCACAAACAAGAAAAGCCTGGATTTAAAGTTCACAGCTCCACAGAAAATCATTTCTGATTTTGTTAGAAACCATTTGAGTCAAGGTGCAGCATAGGAAAAGAAACCCAACTCACATGGTGCATGGAACATCACTAGCACAGATGAATGATCTTTTATAAACTTGTCGAAGTCCTCATCAGTCAGGTGATAAACTACGTTTTCTTCATCTGCCCAGGGAGTCTCCGGAGCCTGCGGCTGAGGTGCCTGTGGGCTAAAAGACAAACAGACACAGCTTAATACCAGCTCTCTGCTGCTAAGCAGTCATTTTGGCAAGTTGGACATAAGCACAAAATACTTTCTTGCATTCCATATATGTATGACATACCAACCCTGCTGTACAGTTTCCATTATACCCACCCAGAACTCAAAAGCACTCAAACTCAGATAAAATCAGAGAATTTTTTTTTTTTAAATCCAGCTCATGAGGACAGATCAGCAAGGCAAGGGCATGGAGCAAGGAGATAACCAGACTGCTTGATTATTTCATTGTAGAAATCATATGCATTTTGAGTTACTCTTTTAGCCTCAGCAGGATGCTTCCTTTCTTATAGTTTGTTCACAGGAGCCACAATAAACAAAAGAAAAAAATAGCGAGCACAAGCAGCCACTCTCAACAAAATACTGACAGGACAATCAGAGCTGACATAAAATGGAGGTGCAGTACTGGGACCATGAGCTAGTTACACAGGCCATTTCCCTGAAAATATATGGTTTTACTCTGAACAGCCCTGTGACCTGGGAAAGCATCATTACATCCTCACTCAGCAGCGGGCTTATAGGACTAATTCTGCAAAGCTACCCAACTGCACACTTAACCTAAAAGAGAAGTGACATGTTCTACCAACTTTATTGTGGTTGCACATGAGGTTAACCATCTTTGATGGATCAGAGACAGAGAGACTGCTCAAAGACACAGTGGCAAACCTGTAAGTGAACCCAAGCTCCTTAGCAGTAGGACATGAGGAAATGGCCTCAAGTTGGACCAGCAGAGGTTTTTAGATTAGCTATTAAGAAAAAATTCTTCAGAGGAAAGGTTGTAAAGCATTGGCACCAGCTGCCCAGGGAAGCAGTGGAGTCACTGTTCCCGGGTGTATTGAAAAGATGTGGTGCTATGCCACACAGTTTAGTGGCAACCTGGCAGTACTGGTTAACAGTCAGACTTGACAATCTTAAAGGTTTCTTTCAACAAAAAAGGTTCTATGATTCCCCTGAACCAGATCAGTGCTAAACAATCGCTCTTGGCTTTTATTTATGTACATTAAAAAGAGTTTGGCAGATGTGAGCTAAACTATGCTAATTAACATTTTATTTATTAAAGTTGTGTCCACATGGTAGGCACCCAAATACACTAACATTTCAGGTCAGACTTTGAAGGTGTTTTAGCCTTGCCAGTTGTAGTAACAAATTCCAAATACCTCCCAAAATTCCCCAAATTCTTTGGCAAAGTACAGGTTTCGATGTGACCCCATCTCTGCTGAAAGGAGATTTACTACTTTTGATTAAAATGTATTATCATGTTAGCTGCCTGGAACAAGGAATGGCAAATGGATGATAACTCATTTATCCTGCCTTGCTCATTTCTAGGCTGAAAGCCTAGTTTGATTTAAAAAAGCAGATTCAGATAGCAAATTCTGTTGATGTAAGCAAAGCCTATGATCCAAGAATATTAAGCAATCCATGCAAAACTGCGATGCACACCTCTTCTGCTGCTTGTATGATAAATGAACCAAGAAACAAACATCAAAGCAAAGAGTGAAGCTGCACTCGGCCAAACAGGCGAGAGAGAAAAAGAGGCAGGTCCCTACCCACAAGCATTTACTCTTTTAAAGACAATCAGTTTGCTTGTTGCCAAGCCTCTAAGGGAGCAATAATCTGCAGGTAGCCTGGCAGAGTTAAGGCTTTCAAGAAACATCGTGACACTTAATGAACTCTGGAACTGAGTTGAGTAGGCAGAGTGTGATGAACATGGTCACGGTGGCTACAAAACACTGGGAGAATGCTGTGTTTAGCAGGGTCTGGCATGACCTATTTCAGTAAGGAATTAGTAAAGCAGGGCACAGGATGTTTATTCAAATGGCCCAATTTAAAATGCTGTGCATGCTAATAAGCCTACACAGGAGTTAGTAAGAAGCACCTCAAGGCCTGGAGGAAGCAACAAGCAAAATCTAAAATGTCATTTAAAACAGAGACAAGGCACATCCAACGCCTGAAGTCTGAAAATAGAATGACAGAAGTCTGGAAGAGTTTCCAAGAGCTAATTCAATTAAGAACAGAGAACAAGTTCTTGATTTAATTGAGTAGTTGGTGCTATGGAAGGGCCTGAGAGGAGTCCATAAAATCAGCAAGACAAACCAAGGAGCTATTGAAGGCAGCAAGAAACTATCTGGTTTGCCTACCAGGCTGACACAGATGTGTACCAGATTTAAAAATAAAAAAAAATTAAAAAAAAAAAAAAGAAGAAAAAAGAAAAAGAACCGTGGTATGCACAAGATACCATCTCTTGTGTTAATAATGCTATGTGTTGGAGTTAAGACTGGATGATGGTTTCTCATAAAAGCATCTGAAACTCTGTAAGATAGTAGCCAGTGCCTATTAGGAAGATAAGAGAGGTGAAGTATCTCTAAGACTGATGCATTAGCACATTCCAGCGTGAAAAAAGAACCACCTTCAAGAAGAAGTAGAAGAAAAGGTGTCAGAATCCTCCAAACTAGCAGCTTTTGTTCTGAAAGGAAAAAACAGAAGTCTTTCCTGTCAATAAACAATTCTGTCACGAAGTTGTATCATGCCCTCCTCCCCAAATCCACACAGATCAACATACTTTCAGTATTTAACATTTAAAGGGAAAAAAGATGAAAAGTGGCAGAGTGAAAAGGAAACAGTTGCTTTCCTGCAGTGTTTCTCTAGTGTCCACAAAAAATAGGTCGTTTCATATGGCTCAATGTCTGCTGGATTCTGTTTCTAGAATCTATGATGACAGCACATGCACATACAGTATGAAAATGGATTTGCTTTCCTCGCCACGGGCTGCTGTGCACACTCTGGGACTGCAGTGTCCCTGCTCCGCTGAGCAATGTCTCACATCACAGCAACTTTCTGATAATATTTTAATATCATACTATCCTGAAAAATAGCCTGCACACCCTGAAGCCTTTTAATTACACTTTTTTGCTTTCCTAAAGCCCTTGCCATACCACTGGACTACTTGTACTGCAGATTCTTCAGAGCAATATAATATTATGCATTGTAGCAAACAGACTCCATATACAGTCTTAACTGCAACATCAATTATTGGCAAAATTTAAGTACACATCATTTTTTCATGTAGTTTCCTTAAAATCTGTACTTACACAAAACAGGGGCAAGAAGGCTACTGCTCACATCATCTTTTGGGAAACAGATAAGCATGCACCAACACTAAGAGAGGACAAACAGCTGCCTTCAACTGTGGACCGCTAAAATATCAGCCAAAGCCCACAGTGGCTTGTTAGCAGAGATTATCATTGGAAAGAGCTTGCAGTTGTTCTGCTTTGCCTCCAGAAGCTGTGCTCACTTGCTGTCACAGCACTGATATAAAGGCACTGCATATTACAGGGATTATCTGGATATTATGTGAGCAGACAGGGGAAAAAGCCCATCCCAAACATCTAATGTTCCACACGTGGTAGCCAAGAGATAACCACATCCGTGCAATACTGAAAAGAATAATGAAGTGCAGGTGATGAAGTTGTATCCTTGCTCCAAGGCCTGATCATCTCCTCAGCATTGCTGGAGTTGCCATCTTGATCATTCATATCTGAAGGCTTAATGGACCAAATGAGGCTTAAAGACTATGGCTCAATTCCTCCACTTGGATCCACCAGGCAGTAATTGCCTGCAGTGTTTGTACCTCCTGAGGCTAACAGGAATGCTGCTGTCACTTCACTTATTGGTTCCCAATCCTGAAGCACATAATCTATCACTGATGAAGACCCTGGGCTACCTGCAATGACATGCATGTCTCCAGTGTAGCCACACTGGTACAGTGAAACATATTTATTCTGAGACAGTTTTGCTAAGCCTATTACAGCGTTTGCAACTGTCTGTTCCCTCCCGTGCATTTGTTTCCTTTTTATTAGTTTCATTTCAAGAATGGCTGCAGGAAACAAGAAAGAGTTACAAACATGACATAATGCCCAAGAGCTGGGGCTAACTGCTAACTTCTGAGTACCTCAGCTCTTTCCAGCTGCTCTATCAGCTTCACTGGCAAAGTGCTGATTTGAACCAGATGCAGAACAATTATACACACATTGACACACTTTTCCTGTCTCACTCAGTTGCTAGGCCCCAAGACTCATTCAGACCCCAAAATATTTATGACTGCAAATAGCCCTCCTTAGGTTAAAATAAGACACTTTCAATACCACGTCATGCCATGACAGGAAACACAGACTTTGTAAAAACTGCTACCAATTTGGGATACCTTAATCTCTACTCTGTCTCTGCATGGCACTTTAAAGGCTCCAATTAAAGGCTGAAGAGCTAATGAGAACTGTGTTTTTACTACAACAACAAAAGTCAGATTTTTTTGCAAGTTATTATGTTCAGGCACCCAAGATCACAGGAAATTTAAGGTGGTATTTTTAACTCAGCATTTATTCTGGTCCATATACAGTCTCCTGTTACAGACGAAATACAGAGCATGCATGCTGAAAGCCAAGCATAAGCCAACCTTGCTGCACTGGTTTAGCCCATCTCAGTGGGGTAGTTTTGTTTGTTTTTCTGAGCAGGAGGAATGAGGGAGAGATGGTTGTTCCTAAATCACTACATTCTGTAAATAATTAAGAGTACATAAAAAGTGGAGTGCATGAAGTTCACTGTCTTACTTTTTCAGCCACTCTGCTATATCTGCTGCAGTAGCACCATAATTCTCAAAGTGGAAGAGGAACTTTCCTTTCCTGTTAAAGCAACAAAACAAGGTTTAGTCCTTGCCCTGGAAGATAAGAACATGCAATTATAGTTGAGTGTATGATTTCTAAAGTAGTAGCAAAATATAACTGACTCAAAATAGCAGATTGTAGGATATCCCCGGACATTATATTCTTCTTTGATCCTTTCAAATTCAGCAGAGTAAACATTCATCCCTGCAAGAACCTGGGAAAAAAAAACCAACAAAACAAACAACAAAAAACAGAGCATTGATTCTTAGAATACATCAGGAACATTACAACTATTTTTTGAAGAGCTAAGTGAAAAGAACTGAGCTCTGGACAGATTCTGATTTCATTTCTATTGCTGTAAAGCAAGGGGGTCTCTGAAAAGGCAGTGAAGATTTTCTGATTTGGAGCAAAGGGGAACAGAGCAATATTTGAGCCTAGTCTACAGAAAGCACATACCAATCAGCCTGCCACCTCCTACTTGCCCTGGAAGCATCTCTGTTTCTTTTCATTCACCCAGTAACAAAAATACCCAAAGGGAATTCTCTCAATCACACTACTTGTGCTCCTCTTCGCCTATTTGAATTTTAAGCTTCAAGCCTGATTTTTTTTTTCTTCTTCTGCAAATACATCACTTAGTTTGCATCCAAACACTAGAACTAGAAGTTCCTCCCTCACCTCCCTGGTTTCCACTCTAGCAATGAATTTACAATCTCAGCTACGTCCAGCAGCTCTAACCAATCGAGCACTGGTATTATCCCTGTTCAAAAATGTACTGAGTGGCAAGGGAAAAGCAGCATTACTTGCCTTATTTCCACAAGCCCAGGAAATACTTCATGGCATTTATATTATTTAAATATATATTTTTTACCTGACTGGTAGGGTGTAATGAGAATTAACCTTATCCCATGGATAACAAAAGGGATACAGAAGCACACCAGCTTTTCAGACTAGCAAGTGAAACAAAAAGCCTCTCATTCCCTTCCCATACTTCTTCCAAACCATTCATCATCTCAAGCGCTCTGTACCCCAAGCTTCAGGTTCAGGGTCCCTGCAACTGATCCTGTGCCATGTCCAATTGTCTTAAAAAATGTTTCTGGCCTAAAATTTGAAGATGGGACTGATTCTGAGTTCCTTTGAGTCTGAGATTCTCACAGAGGTCATTCTGCTGTAAAACTTTCATTTGCAATCTGCTGAGATACCACTTCATGATTAATCTGGTTTAATGGCATTGACAGCTTAAATCATTTTAGCAGCAGGATTTTAATTCAAATCCCTCCACCCTCCAAACCTGGGATTTTTCTCCTTCTAGCTGAAATACCACATCAGAATTTAATGCCAGGTTCCTGACTGCAGCAAACTGCACAGACCAACCAAATGTGCTCAGAGGCAGCATGAAATAAATCTTAGAGCAGAAAATCTTCATTTGAAGGTCAACCTTTTCTAAGTAGGTGCTGCAAAGTCACAAAAAGATACTTTGTTTTCTCTCTTCTATCCTAAGAACGGATCAAGGAAAGCTGACCGAGTACAAAACCAGGGTTTATTGTAGCTAGCCCAATCTCTCACTTGAAAATTTTCCTTCTAGTTCCAACAGCCACATTGACTTAATTCACATGAGATTATCTAGACAAAAATTCTTCCATTGCCTTTTCCTCTGTCACCACTTGAGGGTAGGTAAATGCAGTAAGATAAAGAGATAGTGGTTGCTTTACAAAGTGAGAACCAAGTTAGTTAACCAATTCCCCCAAACACCAGTCTTGGTGTCTTGGATCTCACACAGGCTTTGTGCTTTCAGAGGATTTCCCAGGTCTTAACTGGGTTTTTCCAGCCATTCCAGATATTTTGCTACAATTTCACTATGTCCACCCAGGCTCTAGTGATTGATATGAGTCAGTATCTCAGATTCATTTTGGTGTTCACACATCACACAAAGCATAATTAGCAACATGACAATTACTATGGTATTCAATTTTAATGACAGCAGTAACAATTTTAGCTGGCCTATAATCACAGAATCATATCAGACTCTCAGGGACTATCAAAAATCACCTACTTACCCAAAGATAAGATACTCTCTCTATATCTAAGCTGTTCCTGCCATGTGTTTAGCTAATTTGCTTTTAGCAAATGACTGAATGACCCTGACTTCAACTGAAGTCCATTACCTCTTGTAATAGCCACAGCAGACATAAAGATCAGTTCACTCTTTTCACCTCTGCAGGGACATTTGACATACTTCAACACTTAACTGCTCTCCTTGAAGCAGCCTATAACCTAAATGAACTCTGAACCTTCCTAGCTAGCCATATCTTTTGGGCTTCTGACCATTCCTGTTCTACTGTAACTGCTCCCTTGCTTCAAGGTTTTCTTGATGAGACTGCTCCAAAACAGGTACCTCAAACTGCCACCTGAAGATGTCCCAGAGCCAAGTTTAATGCAGAGATTCAACAAAGGTTTCTTTTATTTAATATCTGATAGGTGTAGAAACGTTCATGCTTCCAAAGTCTCATGTTTTTATCATAAAAACCTCAAACAAACAGATAAGCATCAAAGGAGGAAAGCACTTAAGGATACACTCAAGCTGGTCTTTACTGACTAAAGCATTCTGGCACGCTCAGTGTCTGTGGAAATTAAGGAGACAAAAGTTCTTTGCTGACCACCAGTTTCTCTGTGCACTAGGGCCATAGTGCATCAGTGACTCTCCAAAGCTCAGCCTAGCCACAAACCACGGGAATCTCTGACGCCAAGGGTAAGATAAGCCATCCTCTTCTCTCTGCACTGTGTAACAAAATTGCAAGATCTAAATTGAGCGTAACGCTGAAAATTTCACCCTGCCTTCCTCCCAGTAACAGTACTGGGACAAGACACAACTAATCCCAAGACAACACTGCAACCCGGGATGGTTGTGATTCAGCTTTTCATTTTCATGACCCATTAAATAAGAAGGCTGTACTTCATTTTCCTGCTCTAACACAGCAATAATCACTTTTGAGCTTGGCACATCCTGACAGCTAATGGTAGGTCAGATTAAAAGGTCAAACCTTCAGCTCATCCAAACCAATCATAAAGTTTCCAGCAAAGTCTGATCTGGAGGTCAACATCCCTCTAAGGTACCCCATGGATAATTTATGATGGGTACAATGCTGTTAACTTTAGAAATGGCAACCAGTGTATACATTCCACTCAGGAAGCTAATTAGGTCAAATGTAGATGAGCAGACTGATTTCTGTGAAAGATGCAGGTGGCAGTGACATAACTGGACTTTGCTCTGAACTGATCCTGCACAGAAAGCATCCCTGACCTCAGCTACATCCAGTATAGGCACTAAGAGTCTCAGAGCTGTGCCACAGCCTTGTTACTCAGTTGTGCAGGATTAGCCCAGATCCACAAAAACCAGTTCCCAAGTGAGGAAGGAAATAATGAAGCCAGAAAAAATCTGGAGTTTAACTTTTTGAGTCTGAATTTAATAAAACAAGCTGCACACAGACATGGAAGGGATAATTGCAGGAGAGCACAGTACTCTGTAGCATACTTTCTCTCTGGCACTACCCTCTCTAAGTGATTCTTTACATTCCTGATTCATGCCCACTCCATACCTCACAATGTGCCCACAGTGCAAGACAGGAGTGCCTTCTTAAAGACCACTATGCTCACTTCACCAAGGGGAGATGGCATTAGAGTGCTGCCTGGCTAGACAAAAATGCTCTTGACAATATCTTCAAGGGCTGTACCATGTCCTAAATAAATCTGAACAACTCCCACTCATTTCAGCTCTAAGCAAACAAGGATCTAGAAAAAAACACTTCTAAAAAAAAAACTAGTTGGGAGGATGTGGGGGAGTCTGACAGCACTCAGTGCTCAGCAGCAGCAATGGACAGCACTGACCTAGTGATGAACTGCAGCATTTTCATCTTTTCATCATCACAAACCACCACTCCTGAGAAAAGTTGTAAATTGGACAGTGAATGATTCAACAGGTAGAACGAGACCAAATCCAGCTAAAGCCATGAAACAATCCTATTTATTTGTCACTCATGTATTATTGATATCATATAAATTATACATATAAGTACACATATAAATGTGCTTAAGCACATTATAAAACTTGACTAGAGAAGTGCTTTTGACTTGCTTAGAGATCAATAAGTGTTATTAGTACAAATAGGTAACAACATTATTGTGACTGCTGTCGATTGATTTTATTTTACAGTCAAAACTTACTTGCACTTCCATCTAACTTTGTTGACTGTATGCTTATGCTTAGTGGCTAGTAGCTAACATAGAAAAATCACCCTCCCATGACACTGTGAATTTCCACTAAAAAAGTGGATTGATGCTTTTAGAGACATCCATACCCATCTGCTATGAAACATCAGGCCAAAAAGCTGATCAAATTCATCATAGTAAACATTCATCTCTACTAGCATGAGCTCAAAGGGACTACAAATTCACACATTAGAGGCTAAACCTAAACCCACAGTGTCAGAGCCTGTTTGTCCATGGCAAGAAGTACATTGGATCTAAAGGTCAAGCGAGTTAACACTTCATTCTCTAGAGTTTTAAAAAGAATAAAAAACAAGAAAATGAAACCTGAAGGAATCTGGAACAGTCATTCACCTCTGTTTTGTTTCATCTTGCTTAAAAAATCCTCCATTTCAATAAATATTTGTGGTTTTAAATACTTAGAAAAAAAGTGATTAAAATATTTCTTTTTTTAACTTTGCATAAATCTTATCTTCACACTTACATATTTACCCTTCAGTTCTGTGGCTGCCTGTTGATAAGATGGCATCATTCTCTTACAAACACCACACCCTGATAAAAGAGAAATTGTGTAAGTAATATGCCAACAACTCTGTTCAGCCTGCTCTATAGGATCTATGTTCCACAGCATAGGAAACAACATGTTTTTAAACATTAAAAAAAAAACAAAACACCACAATTCTTTGTTTCACTAAATATGAGATTATTAGTTCCTAAGGATGTTATTTCTTGTTACACATTGCTATTTTTGAATGCTTTTCATGCTATTCATTTTCATACTCGTTTCTTATACCAGTTTCAGAAAGAGTAACACCAGCTTGTATTCCTCAGGCTCTGTGGTGAGCCCAGAGGGGAATGTAAGAAGAAACTCACATATCACAAGTCAATGGAAGATGCCATACTTGTAAACTCAAACAAAAAGCCTTGTGCATTTCTGGTCTTCTAAAAGGGACAGAGGGAGGTATTTCAGATTCATCCCAGTTTAGTAAGTCTTCTAATTTAATTTGAGAAGCACTTTCTAAAAACACATCGAAACTTAAACAGTGCTCTATTAACTGACATGGTATAACTCAGAAAAGGCAACAGCCCTTGTAAGATAAAATAATTCTATGTGCTAAAGAAAAAATATGGTGAGGAAGATCAGCAATGTATAGCTGGTGTGTTAAGAGCTGTTTGATGTTGCTGTAGAGCACTAAGCAGATTAGCAGCACATCACTCTGTAAGCAGCAGGCTTCACCCCTGCCAAGTGAAATGCATGAATGCACGTGAGAAGGGACAAGAGTGCAGACAGCATGAAAGAAGGGAAGCTGTGGCCAAGCACTTCAGGCACTTCTTGTAGAAACGCTTGGGTCCTCCACAGGACAGCATGCACCTTTTCTTGCCAGTGAAGAGACAAGAATTTTGAAAATATCTTCCAGAAAGCAGAGACAGATTTTGCAGCCACTGGCTTAGGATCACATCAGCATGGCTGGGAGCAACATCCTTTAATCAAAAGAAAGAGAACTAATTTCTGCAGTCTTTCCACCTTTCATCTCTCTACTCATATTGCCAGTGAGGTTGTTTGTTAGTGCTGGTCAAAATCATGATTTCTTGGTGTGCACAGACCATTCACTTGAAGCCCACTGAAGTCTCGCATATTCATCTGAACTACTGGACACCAAAAGATATGAACTGTTAAGAACATCTCCTGGATCCAATCTCTTCTCTCTTCAGCAGCCTCAGGTCCAAAACTCCCCCAGCTATTGATCTCACTTCCTCTCCTTCAATCTCTTACCACTCCCTTCTGGCAAGCACCAGCCTCCCCCATCCATCTATCACCCCTGTTGTCCTTCCACTCCTAGCTCTTTTGCTGCCTGAAACTTGCTGCTTCCAAGCTCACTTGAGTACAACCTCTCCAGGTCACACATTACCGGGTTACACAGTTCAGGATGCTGTCAATCCACATATATCCCTATACAGGCATAAAAGGGTAACTTCAAAAAACTAATTTGCTTCTACTCTTTCTTCTTGTATTTTGTCTCAACAGCAGGGAGAGCTTACCTAAACACATATTTGTCTTTCCATCAGTTAACACCTCAATTTTTCAAGCCAAGCTTTCAATAATGTTCTCAACAGTTCCTTCTTTGTTGCCAAATCCAGATCGTATCCTGCAGAGGTCTTCTCTGGCAGAACTAACTACAAATAAATATGAATGCCCAAAAGCATGGCTAATTTTTCATATTTAGTGCTGTCTGATTTTATAACATGGGTCTGAAAGCACGGCGATTGGTCTCCAAATGGCAGGTAATATCTTTTAAGGAAAGCGTGCCTTTGCTCTGAGTCATTTTACCCAGAGCAAGCACTGCTGAAATATTAAAGAAACTACATTTAAGTTTGCAGTCACTTTCATCTCCCTCTGCACTGGTACATAATGAAAGAGCCCATTTCCTATGAATCTGCCACAATGAATCTAAAGCCCCTGCTTCTAACAAAGCAGAGAAGTAATGCAGCTGTCTTCCTGTAGCTTCCCAGACAAAGCCTCAGATGTGCTCTCATGCCAAAGACCTCCCTGAGTCACTCCTTATTAGTAAAACTTAATGTCCTTTAGTGACCAGCCTTGATTTGCTGCTCCTAGCTACGGAAGGTAACACCTGTATGTAACGAGTAATTTCAGCTGCCCAAACCCAGTATTTTAATGCTGGATGTATTCTGTCTCCAGTAATGTGAGTAAGAAAAGAAAACTGGACAAGAACCAAGTCAGAAGGTCTGGTGTGTTAAATAAAAGATGAGGGAGTTAAGAATTGTGAAATCAGAGGGGAGAAAAAAAACCCTTACAAGTAGGCTTCCTTCACAGCAGTTTAGAAAGCAGCAAAAGTAGTACAGCACTGAAGAATAGCAGGTGTTTTGCCACTTCAAAAGGACAGAAACTGGAAGGAGGAGGGTTTCTGGGGGAATGGTTCAAAGAGAAGGAAGGGTTAGATAAAGCACATTTCAGGAAGAAACTCAGTTGTGGAAAACAATTACTCATGATACAGGTAAACTGTGAAAGCACTCTGCAGCTGAACTCTCCCTGAAGGGGCAATTTACAGGCAGAGCAGGCGTATCATCTCCTGCTGATGTAGAGGCAGTAGCAGTGACTGGGAACGACCACATGCTAGGCCAGGCCACGCAGTACCACCCTGCAGAGTCTAAAGGCATGGAGCTGCAGCTAACTTCAAAACACATTCTTGCAGAGATGCAGCAAACTAAGTCTTGAGCATTTCTGGCCATCTCAAATGAGACTGAAGTGGCAGAATGGCATTTCAGGCAGTAATTACAAGAGCAAATATATTGAGAAACATCAGAGAATGCTATTGTGGGACACATTTCTAAAGAGAATGAGCCAACAAATTGCTGGTAGTACCTAACATCAATTTTCCTATCAGGGCAGTGCTAGGAGTCCTTTCTAGTTTAGGTCACACACTCATTCCTTTCTCACAGCTCCCTTACTCTATCTGAGCAACAACTCCTGTGCAACACTATCTTGTTTTAAAGAAGAAAGCCTCTCATATACCAGTAACCAGAAAACTCAAGAAGCAGTTGTAAATATCCACAATTAAGGAAAAAGCAGCCAATGCAATGACAAGATAGAATCAATACAAGGTGAAGGTGACAAAAGGAACGCAATGATTTTAATCTGCTCTTCTCCTTCCTGACTCCACCACGAAATTCCACTTGTATTCAAGTTACTCCTGCTAACATGGGTAAGAACATCCAGAGTGCCTCCTGGATGGAGAGAAAGACATTCCCTCTCCTGACCACTACCTGCAGTGAGGAAGAATAAGTTGCCTTTTTTTTTTTTTTNGTGATCTTTTGCTTGTGTGGAACCAGCTTCTTTTACACTATGGTCCAAACTACAAATATGAAGTGTGTGCAAGACCCATACAGTTCCGCACAGGCCAGAAGGCTAAGCACACTCATAAATCTGAGTGCTGACATGTACAGTGTTTCTGTCTTTTACACTACAAATCTAGAAAGGACACTGGGTAAAGAAAAGGAGTAAAGGTCTTTTCCAACCATAGTGATTCTGTGAAACTACAGAAAGTAGCTGCTTAAAAGAACAAAGGCCACCATCACAAAGAAAACAGACAAGGCTTGAGTACAGGCAAAGGTCAACCAGGGCAAAACTGAGAACCAACAGGTAGAACAGCAAAGGAGTTGAATGGTAACAGTGGGACAAGGTATTAGTGAAGCATATGGGGTGAGTGTTCTAGCCAAACCTGGACATCTCTCAGTGGAGAATGGAGAGGAAGTTGACAGGATATGTTAGATTACTTACATGGAGCATAGAACATCATCAGAAGGGGTTTGTCTTCCTTCTTCAGAAGCCTTTTCAGTTCCTAGTGAATGAAACAAATAAAATAAAACCAGATCTATACCAAAGGACACTTTTTATTGCATTACAACTTAATAAAGTTAATATACATATTCACAGAATATAGGCTTATTTATCTGAGGGAAGAGGAGTCATCTTTCCAACAGATGAGGTGTGAGTTTCTTCTCCTTGCCCAATTTTAACTTGAAAGAAGACGACAAAATTTCTAGATTCAAGTATCTGGTAAATATCCTAGACCAGTACCTTCACTGTTAAGGTATGGAAGTTGCATATCTTGGTTAATTCTGAGTGCAGAATCAGATATGAAATCTTTTCTTCCCACATCCATCCAAAAAGTCATACTCTAATCCAAAAAAATCATACTCGGTAACAAACAAAACATGCTCAATTTTCACACTATGAAACCTTTGCTGAAGCTATGAGAAGCCATGAGCAAAGATTTTTTTCAGTACCAGCATGATACAGAAACCAGATAAGTTTTCAAATTGAATGCAACCCTTGGAAGTCTTGTAATAAGAGTATAGAGGGAGAACATTAAAAATTAATCTTCTTACAAAAACTGAATGTCAAAATAACTGTTTCTAATATTAAAAATGAAAGTCTGAAAATTGAAAAGGTCCTTTTTGAAATACCAGCTGGAACCAAATCAATTAAAGTTTTAAAAAATCTATAGACTAGAAAACTAATATAAAAGACCAAGCTGATTATACTAGAGAGAATGTAATAGGAAGCTCTGTGGTGGCACTGGTTTTTTAAGGTAGTTTTCATCATATTTTCTGCTTTCCTACTTAACACCAAGAAGACAGCCACAATCACACAAGATCTGGATGCTGCTCCTTCCTGCTTCAAAGTTCTGAGACTACCTCAAGCACATGAAGGAATGCAAGTTTTAATGGCAACCTGCAGTTGTAAGATCAATGTTTTATCTCTTTCTGCCTCCTATTTTCACGCTGTGAAATAATTGCATCTTGCAAGCTGCTACACTTTCCTGGGACAAACAAATCTCTTCCACAAGACCATCTACAATGCTTTCATTCTTGTCATGTAGCTGACAGACTAATATCATGACCACGTGTGAGAGAAAGGTAGGGAGCAGAAGATTTTACTATACAGTTAGCACAATCCACAAACTTTGTCAAGTCCCTTTAAACAGTTTAGAGGCTTTACACGTCCTTTCCAAAGGTCTTCAGCAAGACCTAACACAAACATACACATTTCCCTTCATCCCATATATTTAGCTAATGTACCTTTTCACTGTCAACATGCACAACATCTTTGGCTTCAGGGTCCTCCTCCCACAGTGGAGCACCTTCTGGATCCTTGAGAAAGGCCACCATAGACTGTAATAAACAGAAAAAGAAAAGCTTTTAAAGCAAAATGAATCATGTGACATTCAATCTCAAATCCATGCTGTCATGCAAATCCATTAGTGCCTTTGCTCTTCTGATCATTTACTCATCTGCTCTAGTACAGAAGAACACAAATCTCCTATTGCAGAACCAAGTGACACATGGGCATGTACCTTCCTAATAAGCAATATCCCAACACAGTAATTTCCCTTTCCACTATAAAACAAGGGAAAACACTGCAGAAACAGAAAAGTACACAGATAGGATCCCTCAGAGGGCTCTTTCAGTGGTTTTATCTGAAATACTTCCACTACTACTCCCTTGGCTTTTAGCAGGAAAGATCTCTTTCTATGCAGAGGTCAGGTTCCCATGCCCTTCACTATACCTGAGTAACCTTTGAATCCAATAGGACTAGTAGGAGGGCAGACTGATATTTGCTGTGAGCAAAAGCAATGAACTCCACACTCAAAGACCAAAACGATTATTTAGTCAAAGTTCCCTCTTCTAGGTCCATCTGCCTAGAAACGGCACTCAATGGATTTTTAAGTAAGATAGTAAGAACAAAATGTGACAAATGGGAAACACTAGACCTTGTTATGGCACAGCTTCCAATTCAGCAAGCCTAATCCACAAGCATGCATACTTTATAATCGCTTCACCTAACACACAATCAACAATCCATTTCAGCAGAACACTGAAATGGATTTTCTTTATCATAGGGAAATGCTCTCTAATGGTTCTGATTTCAGCCTCAGCTTGGGGGAAAGCCCAGCCCTCTGGAGTCAATGAGATGTTCTCCACAGATTGCAGCAATTGCACTGCCCTCCATTTACAGCTGTACATGGAAGCACAGGCTTGATCACCATTATTCTTTATGCCTGTGATCTGGGAAACACAATATTTGGTATTGTGTTCATTCACCACCAAGACTGACCCCTTTCTTCCTCTGAAGTATTGCTATTGCTATTCCCCTGGAGTATTGGTATTGAAGTACATGTCCACTCCCAGACAAGATCTCTGCCACACCAGTAACACAGTGAGGTATCTGAGGAGCTTCCTTTAATCTAGGAGAGAATGGATGATGCCGCCACAGCACTAAGGGAACTTACTTGGAGTCGGAACAAAGAAAAGCTTCATTAAAGCCTTTTCCAGTCCATTGAATATTTTGCCAATGCAGCTCAAAACTGAAGAGCAGAGCTGAGTATATACTAAAACACACCAAGAATATCAGTCTAAAAGCCTAGGTTTGTCCTCTACCTTCTCAAGAGCAGGTTACCAGCACATCTGGTGACACATGCTGCTGGATCAGTCTCAGAGACATTTTTGCCACCATTTGCTGCCTTTGGGAGGGCTGCTCTGGTACAACACCCCAGCAGTTTATCAATAGATAGTGGAGTTAATTTCATTTTCCTGCATCTCAGTCAGTACTGCAAGACTCAGGAGGATTCAGAGCTTACAGCAAGATCCATTTACTGCATTTATGTTTCTGCCTACTTGCACAGCTAATATTGAAGAGATTTGTCTTATCACAAGAAGCAGTATATAGTAGTCACTAGACAGAAAGTAAAGCACTTAATGTGCATAATAAGAAGACCTAATGATTGAGGTAGCAGTGTTGGGACCACAAATGCTTCAAAGAAAAGAAACTTGTTTCAATATGACATTAGCAGAGAAAGGATGTAGGTAGGGGGAAAACTGAGTTAGAATCAGGAAAAGATAAAACTAGAGACATTAATATACCAAATGATGCCCTAAGAAGAGTTAATAATATATGGGGAAAGGAAATAATACCATCAAATAGTAGATATGTTCTACATTTAGGAAAACTACAAGTTGCAGTCACTTTCAGTCTGCATAGACTTCAAAAAATACACTGGAGGGGAGGAGAGATGGTCAATGTTTTAAAAAGCTAATGAGTGCAATTGACTCTGCTAGTTTCAAGAATTCCTGCATGCCAAGTTCAGTCATGTAGAAACAGATGTGGTTAGAGGATAGGGGATTAAAGAGACTTAATTCATCCAGCCTCTCCCTCTCAGCCAAGACAAAAAAATATTAGATGTGTAATGTCTTCTGGCGGGAGCCTTGCACTCATTACTCCACGCAGTGAAGAGAACTTCCTGTGTGTCTTTATATAGGAAAGAACCTTCCTCAAACAAACCACAACACTTTACAGTCACAGAAAAGCAGTGGTCCCCAGGCTGATGAACAGAGCAAGGTCTAGGCCACACAAAGAAGAATCAGCTATGATCCTGTCCTGCCACAACATGGTCGCAACCTGCTCTGACCCCCCCAGCTCCCTGGAATCCCTGCAACAGCATTGCACTTTAAACAACAATTCAGCAGAATACAGAACATGGTTTCATCCAGCCTGTGCAACTAAAAGCAGACAAGTTCTAACAGCACAATAGCTGACTATCTTATATGGACCTAGCTTTCCATCTGAAAAATGTCTGTATACACATACAGACACACCTAATATATATATATATATATGTACACACAGAAACACACCTAATATATATATATATATATGTACACACAGAAACACATCCTTGTCCTTTTCATTCCTTTGAAGTCGGGATGCTAATAAACAGACTTCCCTTGATTTCACACACACTCCTTACAACAGCAAACTTGAAAAGGATTCAGTTTAGAGCAGGGCCAATTTATTGGGTTAGTCTATTCCCTTTGCTAGTACTGAGCAGATTTGTACTTTAATGAGGTTTCTCCATTTTAGAAGCAGAATAAAACTCTCTCTGTACTTTATCCTCCAGAAGAAGCTTTATCATGTAATAAATGAAGCCTGGATACTGGCCTTATGGCACTATGGAGGATTAGGACACAGTGTGGCTAAAACAACGTATGAACAGAGGTATCAGTTAACATCAAAGACTGATCTAAGCTTAGGTCTGCTGTCTCCAACAGCAGATGACTACAGATATTTGGTGAAAAACTATACTACTACCATTCTTATGTAACATATACTGACATAGACTCTCAATTTCTGGCAAAAAAGTAGAACTCTCACAAGCTGTTGCATTTGAACCTCTGTGCTTGCTGTCTTTGGTCCATCCTTTAGTCTATCCTAAATTCTTGGCTTTCACATCATGTAGCTATGAGTTCCACAATGTTTTTTAAACATTGCAGTTATTTGTGTCAAATCAGCCATGCTAAAATGCCACTGTTTGTACCCAAGTTTGGAGGAAAAAAACCAGGTTATAATTTCCTTCTTCAAGCCATTCATATTTATACAAATGTCTATAGCTGTCTTTTCCAGTTTTTTGTTTTTACCAAGCCCAAGAATCTTATAATCACAGAATTATAGAACTGTTTGAGTTGGAAGGGATCTTAAAGATCACCTAGCTCCAATCCCCCTGCCATGGCCAGTGATACCTTCCACTAGAACAGGTTGTTCAAGGGCTCATCCAACCTGACCTTGAACACCTCCACGGAGGCTGTGCATCCACAACCTCCCTGAGCAACCTGTTCCACTGTCTCACTGTAAAGAATTTCTTTCTAATATCCAGTCTAAATCTTCTCTCCTCCAGCTTTGATCCATTCTCTCTTGCCCTATCGACTATAAGCCCTTGTAAAAAGTCCCTTCTTAGTTATCTTGTAGGCCCCCTTCAGGTACTGGAAGGCTGCTATAAGCTCTCCCAAGAGTATTCTCTTCTCTGGGCTGAACAGCCCCAACTCTCGTAGCCTGTCCCCATAGCAGGGGATGCTCCAAGACCTCTGATCATCTTTGTGACCCTTCTCTGGACCCACTCCAGCAGTTCAATGCAGGCACCAGAACTGGGCACAGCACTCCAGATGTGGTCTCAAGAGTAGAGTAGAGGGGGAGAATCACCTCCCTCATCCTTCTTTGATGCAGCCCAGGATATGGTTGGCTTTCTCAGCTGCAAGCACACATTGTCAGCTCACATTGAGTTTTTCATCAACTGACACCCCAAATCCTTCCCCTCAAGACTGCTCTTGAGCCACTTCTCACTTGCCCTCACCTTTACATAAATATTCAAGCCTCACTGCCCTTCTGCAGTACTTGATGGGGCAACCAGAATCACATTTAGAACATAACATGAATGAAACCAACAGATTGAGATGTGGAATAACATTTCCTCACCTATTCTCTGTTCCATTCCTAATTATTTGACTTTTAAATACTGTTTAAGCGCAGGGTAAATATTGCAAATATTTTCAAGCCAACCCGACTGCTTGTCCTGACCATTAATTCAACATTGCACCACACATTACTGCATTACACCAGCATAGTTGGAGCTGTGTCCTTCCCTCTCATGTTCATGATCTCACAAGTTCCTACCTTCATATTGACAAATCACTTGATATTGCAAGAGTCTAAGCCCTTCTGCAGAGAGGACCTGAAAATATTTTCTTACAATTATTCCTAATAACTCTGCACCACTGAATTTTGTTACCTTGCACTTGACCTCCCTTTACCAGATAGCCCAAACAGCTCAGATACTAAACAGGTCTCAGCAGCAGAAGGTTCTGTCTGCTAACCTCCCTCCACCATGAACACGGAGGTATTCTTTATTTCTCAGTTTTCCAACAGTAAACCCACAAGGGCTTCTCTGATAATTATATTAGAATTTAGTTAGTTTAAGAAATTAAAAGCTTTTCTTAAAAGCCCATGCACACTATCAGCTGGATCAGCCACATCTATGAAATTGCCCATTACCTCAGAAGAATCCTTTTACAGCTCTTCAGAGCTGTGTCCATCATTCTCCAAAATGTCATACATATATTAATATGTCTACTGGATGCCTGGAAAGAAGATCTGAGTTTTATTGCCACAAGCTTGCAGAATGATGTGAAACAAATCCTCTAATCTCCCTGTTCTTCAGTGTGTCCACCTGTCCGTAAAATGAGTATGATACCCTGTGTAATTGTGTTGCTCTGCTGCTCACTGTTTGTAATGTGCTGTGAGACTCCTGACAAACACAACTGAGAGAAAGAAAGAAAGGTCACTGCCTCGACAGAAGAAAAATAGGGAGAAGTGGTACAGAGGGCAAAACCTAGAAAATATTCAGGCAGGTGTGAGCTACACTCAGCTGAATTATTTGACCACTGCCCAGCTCTGATGCACAGGAATCATTAGCAGCTAGCTTCACAGGGGAAACTAAACTAAGACTAGAGCTCCTAGAGTGAAGGAGCTTCAAATCCACTCTTCTACCCACACTGACCCTCCCCTGCAGGTAGGGCAAAAAAGCAAAGGGGAAATGCTCATCAAAAAATAGGAACCTAAAGGAATAAATGGCATGGCTCTTGTTGTGCTGTAATTGACTCTCAGCATGTGCTTTCCAGTTAATTCAAACTATAACCAAGAGTCAGAGCACTAATTCCTGGCTGGAGCACTTCTTGGAGGGCAACCAAGACATGTCATGAATTGTTCAAATCATCCAAATTTAAGCATCTAACAAATCTCCTTTGACCCACCATTTACCACAAAGGAAAAAAAATTCACCAGGTGCGTTTCCTCTTTAAGTACAAGAAGGAGCCTCAGACACCTGGTGACTAGGCTGGGTATCAAATCTTGCTTTTCCTAGTGCCAGGCAAGATTTTCACTGTAGGAGATGGGAAGACACAGAGCCCTACTCTCCCCACATCAGGCAAATCATTCACGATGACCCTAGGTACAGGTTGAATAGATGATTCAAGACAGGTGTGCTACCTAGACAGTCCTCCCCATCAGCTACTCCACAGTGACTCTAGCTGTAAAAGAAAAGTCCAGAGCAAGTGCACTTAGGAACAGCCACTCTGACAGACTCAGGTTCATGCTGCATTTCACACAGACTTTCCTCCACCCCAGGCCAAACTTCTGAACAAACCAAAAAGCAAAAGTAAATGTAACAATGTCAGCGGTGTCATCAGAACCACAAGATCAGTTATGGTGCAGAGCCCATGTTCCTCTGGGAGGAGAAAGAGAAATGGGAATAGGGCATCAAAGCTGAACAGAAGTTATTTCTGGAAGCCAGGTCATCACAAGGCTACAGCCTCACATGAGGATATTCCCAGGGCTTTACCCTGCACACTTTGAACCTGATTACTGTGCTTTTAGTCCGCTATTTCCACAATCATCAAGATCTACACATTCTGTTCACGTCTTCTTGTTTCCATTGCCCTCACAGAACTTTGCTTTCTGATGCTCCTGTGTCAAGATTCACAGGAGAAGGATGGTAGTTTTATCCCTGCTGCACTGAGGGCACATCTGTAAGAACTGTAGTTCTACAATCCAAAAAAAAAAAAAAAAAAGAAGCCATCTCTCTCTAAAGTTTATAGACATGGAACCTAAAAACCTCAGCAAACTCTCTATCAAAATGCACTGTCAGCTAATACTTTTAGTTATACTGCCATTAACAGCTCCTTGTAATAAAAACATGACAATTCCCATTTGTTACTAACCTGCAAGTTAACTCACCATTTACACTACAGTTCAGCATGGCTTCATCTTTTCAATAACACATAATTTCCCGGATCCGTGGTTGATAGACACAGATACACAAAAACCTTTAGGTCATTAACCCACTCCCTTTCATTCCTTCAGCATGAAAACCACCAACAGTTGTTTTTAATCCACAAATGTCTCCCCCATACACAGCAAACCCAAAAGAATAACAGTAAAATATTTAAATTTACCTTCAATGTGACCGCTCTGTTATATTCAGTATGAAATGCACCGTCCCTGTTGAACAAGGAGTAGGGAACAGTGTTAGCTCACAGTAGTGTTGCTGGAAATCACACAGCTGATCTTCCTCTCTTCTCACTAACCACAAATAACATTAACCTGCAGAAGCCACATAACTAAGTATAATTTATAGTACAGTCATTCAAGGGGGAAAAAAAAAAGAGTGAGGAAAAAGAGGATACAAAAGAGTAAAGCAAACAGGTTTCTAGTAAATAATTTCCTCTGTGACACTTTAACAAGAATATTTATTAAGACAATCTTTGGAGACAGAGATGCAGCTCCTCAGTGTCTCTCACACTTAGCAGTACTCCCACACCTATTATTTCCAGGAGGAAAATCTCTTGCTGTCTCAAATACACTTGCCCTCCTCCCCTTACTTTACACAGCACTATTCTCAGCAGGCATGTGACAGAGAAAGTAAGAGATCTCAAATTTCAGGCACCAGCCATGTGCATTGGGTAGTTTTAATCCATTGGGTATCTCTCCCAAGGTCCCACTTGTGCTTTTAGTGAACTCTATTCAACAGCAGAATAAATTTATCTCAACTTCTGTCACAACAAATGCTTGCAAACTGAAGAAACAGCAATCAATGTCACATATCAAAGGATTATAAAACACTAAGTCCTCATGCTGTAGCAGTATGGAGCTGTGAGGAGGCACCAACAATCAGGAGCTACAAATCCCAGCCCAGCACTCACTTATAATGGAGCAATTCCACTCCTTTTTCCTTTGAATTAGGATCTACTTTCATCTTCTTGCACAATTTTCGGCTTTCAGTATCACTGCAAAAAAAAAAACAAACCAACAAAACCACATATTGGAAGAAAAATAGTTACAAGAAAAGAAATCAAATGCATTCGGTTCTGAAATTTCATTGTTGTGCCTCCTCATCAGCAATTAGTTGCAACTAAGAGTAATTTGGAAGCTGTTCAGCCAAGTCTGTGGGACAAGCATTCTGGAAAGCTGCATTAGCTAATTTAATTTCTCCATTTGCTTGGTCAGGACACAATGAACCACATTAAAACCACATTCCAAAACCAGGCCCTAACCAGTAGAAAAGCAGCCCTTCCTAGCACGTCCAAGTACCTCATCAGACCTTCTGTTCAAGTGATCAACATAAAATTTAGGAAGTCAAGTTTTCAAAAAGACCATCTTACTGCTAGGGTGACGATCAAAGAGCACTGCTGTGAAAAGACTCATACACACACCTTAAAAAAGCCACACACACCTGGTAAGTGCAGGTAAAAATCACCTGCCACAGCTCCTGAAGGAGGAGGTACATAACAGCAGGCTGAAAAACACTTCTAGCAAGTCTAACTGAACAAGACTGAATTGCTTCCAAAACCACATTAGGCTGAGTTGAAGAAGAAAGAAGGGTCACAGGAGAAAACTTTATATAAATTTGCTTATAGGTGGGCAGGTAAAGTATCTTCATGGCCTAACTGCTGTTCCAAACAATGCAGAAGTGAACCTGTAAGGATACTTCAAGCTGAAGTGAATACAAAGTCAGTCAAAGACCTGAGGAAACAGTGAAACAGTACAACTATAAAGAAAAGAGGATGATTCACACTGACAAGACTATTCTTCACACTGACAAACAGCTAGATTAAAATGCTTGGAAACTTGTTCCCAGTTGAGGACAACTTGTACCTTTTATACAGATAAATCAATTTAGAAGATGAAAACACTGAAACCCCATCAAGTTTAAACTGATTAGAGACACATTAGAGAGATCCAGATTCAAGGGTTGCAAGAGCACCACCAAATTAAGTGCTGCTGCCAGCTCTGGTGCTAATTCTCCCAATGATCTCCAGCTGCCTTTCTGGAAATGTGAGGGACAACAAACAGTAAAGTTCACAGTGTGCTGCAGATGGAGAACTCCCAAATGCTTATTGTGGATGGAATGAGAAGGGGTGTGCTATGGACACATGCATCAAACTCAGAATATTATGCTGAAGACAGAAATGAGCATTTTAAGAACTAACAAAGCATGCACTTCTCTCGCCGGAAAGGAGCACCTGTAATCCCAGTTGTATAGCAGCAAGTTTGTCTGAAGAGCCTTAATTCACGTCAGTTCTACATTTACAGATCATAGCCAAAGGTAGTCATTGTAGCCTGTAAACACTTTCTTGTTTTTCCAGGAGACGGGAGAGGTGAGCCTGACAAGACAGTTCTTTTCCTGTTGTCTGCTGCATCTTTGTTTTCCCTCTACACAGCAGTGGAAGGTGGAACTAAAATGTTCATATTATTCAATTAAAAGATGACACATCTCTTTGTAATAAAACTAGATGATGAAACAAGCAGTCTGAATTTGGTGTTTTGGGAAGAAAAAAAATCTGTTTTGCCATGTGAAGTTCGTACAAAATACCTGCAGTACCACCAAATTCAGGGGCCAGAAACATCCTGTCTTGTCTTACCTGCAGTCCTCCAACAGTATTCTGTGCTTAACGTAATCAGAAGTCTAAGTAGGTGGCATCACTTTCAAATTATCCTCCCATCTTGCCCCAGGCAGATCTAGAGGCACACAGAAGCCCCCGTGGCTGCAGCTGACTGACCAACTAACATCAGTCCACAGCATACCCAACATTGGTAAATACTTCTCAAGACACTCCCAGATGTTTCCAGCATACACATCTACTTGTGGCCATCCCAGTCTTGCCAAGACATGTTACATGGTGAATTTGAACAAGTGTAATGTCGAAACCCACCTCCAGTAACAGGGTTTGTTAGACCCCAAGATGTGCAGACAATCATTCAACAAGAGGATGAAAATGTGTATCAAGACAATTCTGTTGCCAGTTCTACCACCAATTTGATGCAACTTCAAACCACGTGGGGAAAAAAGGGTATCATTTAGAGACCTGGACACTCATCTTAGAGAAGTCTGGCAAAGTTTATAGTGGAAAAAGGTTACAAAACATTACTAGTGAAATGTACCTGTAAGTAAAAGCAGCTAACAACTCCTACCACTCCAACTCCTGTTTTCTGTTTGCATGAATTTCTATTAATTAAAAAAAAAAAGAGAAGAACAGCTGTTTCTAAATCTAAGCCTGCCCTGCTTTCAGAATTGCTCCATTTGTAGAGATTCAGGTATGCCTGAATGCCCAGCCACTATCACAGGAGAGAAAGCAGCAGTTTGCTCCAATATGTCTCTCACCATTTGCTGGACAGATTCTCTGCACTGCTGCATTGGGAGTTGAAGCCTGTTTATGCAAGCTATCTGCACTGATGCAAGGGATGGAAAACAAGAAGATTTCCAGAATAAGAAGTGTCTAAATATGTATCAGTAATTTTTTCATGCACCAGTGCAGATTTCTGCACATGCCAGACTCACCAGCTCAGATGCTACACTAATGATTCTTTGGGGAAAAAAAAAACAACAACAAAAAAAAAAAACACCAGAAAAGGGGATGTACAGAAATGGCAGAGATGGACCTGTTATACTTTTCCTTCTGCTTTCTCTTACAGCCAGACAAAAGTAAACTGCAAGGAGTAACTTGCTATGATATCACTTAATAATGGCCATTATCCTTAATAAAAGTAAATATCAACACAGGTGGGGTCTCTGCTCTTGGATCTGAACTAACAGCCTTTCTCTGAAGATGAGTTCCTCCATTCTCACATGGGAGAAGGTAATTAGGACTGTGGTTCTTGTAATTTAATTTTACCGCTTGAAGAGGCAGTGCAAGAGTTTCTCACAAAGACTAAAAGAAAATAAAGGGGAAAAAAAAAAAAAGAGGGGGAGAGAGGAAAGCCCACCAAAACCCCAAAACTGAACAAGACAGAAACCACCCCAAAAATCATCATTCAACCACCCAGACCAAGACACTCCAGTCAAGACTCAGGAAACGCTGGTTTGAGGATGAGGTGAGTACTGTGACCACAGCAGCCATCCTTGGCTGCCTCATTGCTCTGGACAGAAAAGGTATCTGAACCCTGCTGTGCTGCTGCTGAAGGGACCCTAGCTTTGCCTGTAGGCAATCCTACAACTCATCAATCCATGGAAAACCATCCAAAACATCAACCTATTCACAGCACCGCAAAGGACCTAATCATCAGCTGTCTCTAGGGTAATAAGGTCAAACCTTCTGTGCTACAATGGCATGGCTTCCTTCCACTCCCACAAGCATGTTCCTGTGAAACCAAACCAGGACTTCAAAACCCTGCTTAGCTGGAGGCAAAGGCAGCTTGTAAAAAGAACAATGAAATAAAAGATCCAAGTCGACCTAAACAAAAAGTCTAAA
The DNA here is from genome assembly GCA_013396835.1 of Psilopogon haemacephalus. Classification (NCBI taxonomy): domain Eukaryota; kingdom Metazoa; phylum Chordata; class Aves; order Piciformes; family Megalaimidae; genus Psilopogon; species Psilopogon haemacephalus. The sequence goes on from VWZI01009168.1 coordinate 869,091, forward strand.
TAACCACAAAGCATGCATTACCAGGACAGGATTCTGTCATTTGGGAATAGGATGGAGGTGGCAGGAAGCCCAACTGGAGCACTCCCTGTAAACCTCTGGGGTCCCCTGTCAGTGTAAGCATGAATGAATAATCTCTTTGTACAGGCAGCCAGCTGTTACCAGGGCAGGAGAAGGGTGAGGGGCTTGTGAAGAACTGACCTCCTTTCTGACCACCAATGAAGCCAGCACCACAAGGGGCTGTGCCACAAGTGTTCCTCAGCAGCAGTGCAGGAGGTGCGGACCTGCCCACAGGCCTCGAATTTTATGGCTATAGGGATGGAGAAACAGTAACAGATACTGATGGCAGTCCCCAGTGCAGAAGCAACCCAGAGAAAGGCCTTTACAACAACATGTAAAGGTAATATGGAGAGAGAAAGAACAGAGGGCAATGCTAGACAGGAGGAGCACAAAACAAGATCCATGAGTTCGATTGCAGTAAATCCACACTGGTTTCTAAAAATGACACAAGTTTGAGCTGGCTGGATCTTGAGTAAGACACGGTGCATGGAGATGGCAGTGCAAAACACCCTCCTTTGAGGGAATTCAAATGATGTCCTGGCTGGTCCTGAAGGCAGCAGGCTCTCAGCACCACCCTCTCTCATAAGAGCAAATAAGATCACCTGCAGCTCCCTAATTACTTCCCTTATTTAATGTTGCCCATTAGCTTCTCATCAAGAAGGAAAAACAGCCCTACAACTACACCTGCCTCTGAGGAGGAATGATTTGCAATGACTGTCAAACCCCTTCTTCAGAAATTATGAAAACTCCATAAAGAAAGAGTTCACATCTCTAGCTGCCAATGTAACAGCAGCATGTTCATGTGCTGTGTGGCCAATGTGCTCTGGACCCAGTCTTCTTTTTCATCTGCACCTACAGTGCTCCTAGGCACAAGGCACAGTACCACTTTAAGTAACCAGGTCAGTAAATCTGTCTGCACAAAAACTCTCACTCCTCTATCAGCATATCATGCAGCCAACCATATGTGAACCACAGACTTCACAATCCATTAGCAGACTTTGTCTCTTCTACAACAGATTTTTGTCTCTTCTACATCTTTTCCTCTGAAACAAGGCTCAACAATCCACGTAAACTATGCTTCAGCAGTTCCATATAGCACTGTTTCCATCTTAGGCCCCAGAGCAGTGGAGGTTCTGCTATATCAGTGGCTGTACAGGCAAAATGGAAAAAGCTTTGGAAGGTACTAGCCAAAGCTCTCATCTTGTTACCATCATTACTGTCTACATGGTTTAACTCTTTCATTCTTTCTTGTTACAGTGAAAGAGTGTTGTACAGAGAGCTCCATATTTCAGGGAAGTAGCAACTGCAGTTTCAGACCAGCTCTCAGAAACAAATTATCAAACCAGTTTGCCCAGCCTCTGTAATGCTCTCTGGCTACCTTCCATAGAATATTGTCTCCAGACAACAGACTGATGAACATCCTCAGAAAACATTTGAGTTGAGATCCTGCCAAACAACTAATCAAGCTTGTGACCCAAAAAAACAGGCAGCAAAAGGGGTGTTGATGCCAGAAATCTCCTCAAGCCACCTAAAAATATAAACCACATTTGCACTAGTTTGACATTAAGAGTCAGTTGTAGTCAGATGTGCTCCCACAAGGTTTCAAAATACAAAAAAAAAAAAGGCAAGTCATTAGCCATTGTTGGAGATAACACAAGATGATGACAGCTACGCTTCCTGCCCTCTTCAATCCAGTGCTCTAACAAGAACCCTGTGATCCACTTAAACTACAGCTACTGACCAAACAAAAACAGACCAAGCCCTGCAAAACTCTCATCCTTGCAGGCATTGCCTCCACGTCATTCTCACTCCTCCCTCTCACCACGGGGTAGTAGCTGCCACAACTACAGCTGCTGACAGTATCTGTAAAGTTCCTCATATTCTCTAACAATCCAAGACCTTTCCATATCACTTTTGAGACAGCTCTGAAATCACCAAAAAAAAAAAAAAAAAAAAAGAATCATTGAAAACAAAATTCTCCAACCATCAGCCTAGCTTGCAAAAGCACTTCTCCAAAGGGTTGTGCTAAGTAGCTTCTGGATGGTAATCACTTACTTCTACTTCAGCAGAATCAGCACAGGAAGCTTAAAATGCAAAATTTGTCTTTGATAACAATGCAACATTTTGCCACTGTCCCAGGTTTCTGATGGAAACTACATTGTAGATCTAATAATAGCAACAGGTTTCCATAGCACAGAGCAAATGAGCCACTCAAACAATAAGGCAGTTGAAAAGCATGAATCTTTTCAGGGATGAGGGAGCATGAAAACTGAAAATACACTACTGGAAAGAATTGAAGATTAAGATTAGCAGACTGACAGGGCAATCTCAACTGAATTTAGGGCTTGATTTTCCCCTCTAGAACGCAGCAAAATGTTTCCTTGTGATCCACAAGGGGATTGCAGTCTTCTGCTCTGAAGGATCTCCAGGAACGTGCCAGGAATGCAAACAGAATAATCCATGTGCTGCTGAGACCCAGTACCACGCATCATCTAATACAAATGACCCCCTGTAACCATTAGTCAATTAGAGAGGCCAGGAATCTATAGGAATGAGATTAAAAAGAAGTGTTTTCTGAAAATTAAAGCATGTGAGATTAATTCTTACTGCAAGCAAGAGCAAGCCAAAGAGCAGAGAGAAACTCAAGACCAAAAATTAACAGGTATCGTCAAGCAAAAACAATTAAGGGGAAAAAAATTATAAGATCCAGCCCTGCAGAAAGTCAGGAAGTTATAATGAACAGTACTTTCCATTAAAAGATAAATTACAAAGAAGCACTTGGCAGCCCACACACCTGCACAGAAATAAGGCAAACATTCACAGGAGTTACTGAAGGCTTTGCAGGAACTTCTAGAAACATCAAACACTTAACTCTCTTTGCAAAGCAGTAGCTTTCTGCATCAGACTCATCCAGACCTCTTCCTACTCACACAACCTAATACAGGGAAACATTGTCCTAACCTGGGATATATGATGACTACCACCCTGTCTTTGAGTTCACACTGATCTAAGGTTCTAAACCCACAAAAGCAGGGTTTGAATCTATCACTGATGAGCACACTGATGCTGCAGCACACTGTACTTGTTCCCTTGCACTATGGGCCAGGAGAGGATGCTTGAGAATGTTTTAAACGAAGCACTCAATGAAGAAGAATGGAGAAACTTTACGTTAAATCTTAGCTTGCCTACTCTTCATTTTAGTCTGGAAGGAATCAGCGTTGAAGATTCACAGCTAATGAGCAATTCCAGGCAAAACCCATGGAGCACCCACCGCTAGTATGAAACTCAGATAGAAGCCCAGGCTCTAACTAAAATCCACTGCAGTGCTTGGATGATTAACACACTCCATTTCTGAACTAATGCAACAAATCAGATTAAATGGGTTTATGCTAAGAACTGTGAGCTTACTTTTAAAAGGAAGTTCTTTTCAGACTAGTAGAGCACTTCCTGCATGGTCACTTTTACAAGAAAAAAAAATTGCTTTAATGTGAATTAGCCTTAACCAGGCTACAGGTTACAATAGAGAGAGAAGGAAGGCTCTGGAAAAAAAAAAAATCTATGCTGTAAACACACAGTTTGCCTATATAAATTGCATCCACACAAGTATCATGTTTGTCAGCATGACTGCACTTGCAAAGTGTTCTTGGTGGACACCTGACTTACCTCCCCCAGACCAGCTTGCAGATGAGCCCCTGCTATCTCTCCCAGTCTGTCACCTAAACATTAGGTGTCATCCATGCCCAGGCTGCAGCTGCCCTTCATCTCCAAGGTGACTACAGAGAAAGGCAGAAATCCCAGACACTGCAAATCTATTTGGATGAAGGGATTCACATCAGTGCAAGAGCAGCACTAGCTCCTTTTTCTCTCTATTAGATCTGGTTATTTTTATTAGCAATTTTGAAGATTCTCATCAACTTTAGAATTGAACTCCAAGAAATAACGATGAGTAAATGATTCTGTTAAAAGATCCTACTACTGATCAATTTATAGGAGCGAAGGTAAAAAAGCTAAAGAGCAAGATGACAGCTAACACCATCTGTAGCAGCAGCCTTATTTCTGAAATTCCTCCCTGCTATTTCAAGGCATTGAATAAATGTCTATGAGTGTATGTGTGTAGATGAGTAAAGCCTTTCCTTACTGAAGCACCAGAAAATAAAAAATTTGGACAGGAAGATTTCACCTAGAAGGCAGATAAACACCAAAACTGTGGGAAATCCCAGAAAAGACAATTAAGTCATGAACCAGCACATGCTTAAATGCACAGGCTTGAAAGGACTGCTCTATTAGCCGAACTGTGGTCTTACCTTTATGCTAAGTATTGCAACAGTAACACGGAATTGTTGGGACTGCAAGACAGACACACAGGGCACACAAAAAGGACTATCTGACACACGAAAGCAGCAAAAGTGGGATTAAAACCAACCAAAAATTAGTCAGATATTTTAACCAGATGGCATTTCCTCTTCCTAGTAGTCTGATGTGCTAAAGCCAAGCACACGGACTATGACAGCAGATGGAAATCACACAGCTTTGTTTATGTTTGGGACCTACAATAAAGGGAACCATGGAAGTTTGAGCAGACAATTATCCAGAGCCAAATGACATGCATGCTTTTTGGAAAATACCAGTCTGTGGTTGGGCAGGAGTTATAAAAACAAAAAAGCAAAAACCTCAGTAACTGTAAAACCCAGGACCACTCACTAAATTACACCCAGGATGGAAAGAGCTCCCTTCAGCTGACCTCTCCTGCCACCTCCTCAAAGACACACCTAACCACAGGGCATTTTATAAACTGCCAAAGCCATTTTCTTCTTTTCAGCAAAGCCATTTTACTTTCTTTTCACTTCATCCAAAATAGTTACCTTCTTCCAAGTAACATCAGTCCCTGGCCACTCCATAATCTCTCACAAAGCCTACTCAAAAAGGCTAGATGATAACATTACAATGATTATTCTTCAAAACCAGCCCTCAGGGCATCGCAAACTCGGACTGAAGCTTTCCCTGCTTTTAAGGCAAGCAACATCATCTTAGTCTTTCATTCAATCAGTAATCATCTTACCGTGCTCCCAGGCACTTCACTTTGTACCTTTTACTTGGCACCGTAAGTCTCTATTTTTCACAAGATTCCTCTTTTACTTGACCACATCGATGCTTACCTCCAGTTGTACTATGCCTCCAAAGATGGAGGTTTCATGAGATGAGGGCAGACACAAAGGCTCTGCAGCATGTGCACCATATGTACATCTGCAGCACACCAGCTCCACTGCACCACAATCTGTTTCCACAGCTAGCAGCAGCCAGGCTCTTAAGACTGCACAAAAGGACATCTTTTTTTTTGGGGTAGACATCTTAAGCTTTCAACTCTCTATGAAGCCCTTCAATTTTCAACATTTCTGTGAGCCTACTACTAAAAATAACTCAATAAATAACCCACCTCCCTGCTTGCTTACATGTCCATCTCAATAGTAACTGAACACACTACATGAACAGTGCGCACTCACACTGCTTTAGCACTTTTCCCTTCTAAGTTCCTCAAGTTATAATCAGGCACTATTTACCCATTTGCCTGGAACACAGATACACCTCTTTTTAAACAGCACAAAGTAACAAAACATGAATCACTCACAGAGCTGGGACCCTCAGCTCCTATTAATCTGGCATCTCCCCAAACATGGGTCCCAAAACATCTGCTCATAAAATGACCAATGCATCACTCTGGGACGCTCTAAAGATTTACCAGTCTGCAGTGTTGTGCTCTGTCCCTGATGCCATGCTTCATTCAATATTCTGTTGTTGTCTCACACCATCATTCATTCAACATCAAATGCTTCAGCAAGGACTTTCTAATTAAAACATGTAAAGGCTACAATAAAATGTCTTTTTGCCACATCATTAGTGGAGTTTTCTTTCACAATTGAAACAGCTTCATGCTTATTTGTGTACAGAGCCACATACACTATCTCAGCACACAGGTGCAAACAGCAACCACTTCAATGCTGCCAGCAACACTTGTGCTGCCCCTTCATCTCTAGAAGGGGTTGTCTATCAGCCTGCACAAGCTGATTGAAATCTCCTGTGAATGAGGACCTTATCTGCAATACTGCATGCAGCAGTCCCTAGGTGTGCTGTGCTAAGCATGGCCCTGCTCCAGCCTGGCACCCAACACAAGCAAGATGAGCTGCACAGGAAAGGCAGGAACTTGGCACTTCTCACCCTGTATCTCCTAGGCCAACACATTCTGGGGACCTCAGCTATCCTGCCTCGAAGCGACAAAGTGGCAACCTTCTCTACGCCACACTAACTATCTCAGCAAGACTCATAGAATGGTTTAGGTTGGAAGAGACCTTAAAGATCATCCAGTTCCAAGCCCCTGCCACAGGCAGGGACACCTCCCACTAGGTCAGGTCACTCAAGACCTCATCCAGCCTGGCCTTGAACACCTCCAGGGAGGGAGCAGACACAACCTCCCTGGGCAACCTGTGCCAGTGCCTCACCACCCTCACTGTGAAGAATTTCTTCCTAACATCCCGTTCAAATCTCCCCTCCGCCAATTTGAACCCATTCCCCCTCATCCTGTCATTACAAGACCTTGTTAACAGTCCCTCCCCAACCTTCCTGTAGGCCCCCCTCAGATACTGGTAGGCTGCTATAAGGTCTCCTCGAAGCCTTCTCTTCTCCAGGCTGAAAAGCCCCAACTCTCTCAGCCTGTCCTCATAGCAGAGGTGCTCCAGCCCTCTGATCATATTTGTGGCCCTCCTCTGGACTCTCTCCAACAGTTCCATGTCCTTCCCGTGCTGGGGGCTCCAGAACTGCACACAGTACTCCAGGTGAGGTCTGACGAGAGCAGAGTAAAGGGGGAGAATCACCTCCCTTGCCCTGCTGGCAATGCCTCTTAATGCAGCCCAGGACACAGTTGCTGTCTGAGCCGCATGTGCACACTGTTGGCTCATGTTGAGCTTCTCATCCACCCAGACCCCCAGGTCCTTTTCCTCAGAGCTGCTCTCCAGCCACTCACCACCCAGCCTGGATTTGTGCTTGGGATTGCAGCGACCCAGGTGCAGGACCTGTATTTCCCCACACCATACTGAAAAAATAACTTCTCTGGTTTCTCCAAGATCACTCAACCTGGAACCGAAAGCTCAGGTCTAACCTCTGTCTCATACCACAGACGCAACAGAAGCCAAGGCCAAAGAGAGTAGTTTCCACATAACCAGCAATTCAGGCAGCCCACTTCCAGCAAGAAACCTGCACACTCCTTTCTACTTATATAATACAGAACATACTGCTGAGACTTAGCAATCCATAATGATGCCATCAGTGGAGCAGTATATTCTTGCTGTCTCCAGAAAATGAGAAGAAGAAAGAGAATAACATGAAACTAAAAACATGTCACCCATAAAGAAAAGGAAAAAAGACTGCTGTCATCGCCACAGGGAAACAGAGACACGAGTCACAACTCTGCATGTATGCCAGCCTTGCCAATGCTTGGATCTGAAGGCAAAGAAGTCCGCTACAGCAGGATTTGAAGAGCAAGGCCAAAATTCCGTGCTAAATATTGCTGCCAAACAAGCCATTTCTTGTCAGTATTTGTAAAACAAATTGAGCCTGTGCTGTAAATATCCCTGCATCTGTGTGCTGTTTGTTTCACCATGAAGACTTGCAAATAAGCTTCACAGCACACTTGCAGTGGGAGAATAGCTTGAGCGATTCTGGTAGGACTCAGCTGTTCAGGCCCTAGGCACTGGCCCTTTGTGAGCAGTGACCAACAGCACTACTGTAGCTTCTCTCATGCTGTCACCACAGTAAGATGGGCAACAGTTTGCAGCTACCTGTATTTTAAAAAGAGAGGTGATAAGCAAACAAAAATCTGTCAAGGATAAGTAAATTTGGAAATTACCTCAACACTACGAGATTGATTTCTAAATGCTTTAAAAAGAAAATCAAGTGCAAAACTTGTCTGAAGTTCAAACTGTCTGTTTGGGGTTTCTTTGCATGCATCAAGACTTCCTTTGCCACAAGCCAGTCTTCCAGCTCATCTTGCCCCACAAGGCAATTTAACAAACCCTGTTAAGATATCTTTCTCCAAGAAAGAGACAGAAGAGGCATCTCTGATAAATACTCAGATACAGCTGGACAGATTATCTATTTTTCCCAGGTTCTTTCCAAATGACCAATCCAAAAGGAATTGCTGCTCAACCCTTAAAGGAAGAATTACAGCTACTGGCATGTTACAGCACCCTGCCCACTGCCTTGTCACTCAGCAAGTGACAATCTGAATGTGATACTACTGACACAAAAGCCAATTTGGGGAAAATACAAATGTATTCCCTGGTCTCCCAACCTCTTACAGTATGACCTTCACCAGGCAGCTTCACTCTCTGGAAACAATCCACCTTTTACTATGAATAGGAAGCTTGGCTTCATTATTTTCCCACCTTGGTCAGAGGAAAGGCACTGAGTACCAAGCTCCCTGTGAAATAAAGTATCGCCTGGATGAGACTTGAAAATGCATTTCTTGCAAGTAACTTCTGTAACTGGGTTATACTACAATATTTGGAAAGAGAAGGTGTATTAGGAGTTGATGAATTGGAAGTTTATTTTACAGCAAAAGCAAACAACATATTTCCATCACCATCATTCTCAAACTCAGGAGCAGAATTAAGTGCCAAAACTTCCCTGGATTTCAAACTCAAATCCTAAACACTGAATCTTTCCTTCTCCAGCCCAGAACTAAAATTAATCCTGGAGAGGGTTATTGCCTAGCTGTATTATAGCAGCATTTTGAAGGGCCAGATGAACAGCCTCATTATTCCAGCAGCTGTATACACATGCCAATTGCACATGCACATGGTTAAATCCCCTAATAGAGGTAGCCTAAACCAAAAGGGAAACATAAAGCTCAAAAAGATAGTGACCATTCCAGTGAGAAACAGAGACAGTTAGAAACTAAAGCCACGAAGCCAAGTACCCTATTTGCTAGTCATCATTACTGACAACCAAAAATTATCAGTGCTTTCATTAGAGAAGGAGAAGAGATTTCAGACATATGCCAGACCTCAATGCAGCTTTCTTCTCATCACAGTCCATACCATTTATTTGCTGGCTTTTCAGTGGGTGGGAAGTGGTACAGGCTGCACTGACCTGAGAGGAGCAGCCCTTCTGTCTGCCAGAGGCTGACTTGGAACACTGTCCCTCCCATCCGTTGGGCAGAAATTAAAACATCTGCACATTTGGATGAAGCCAGCAGAAGAGATATCTGCCTGGTGGCAGGAGTAGAGCAAGACAAGTTAACCAGCAACAGAAGTACATTAACTTTGATTTTGACTTATTCTGGGTCACTACTTGATGGACAGAGATTGGTTTCAAAAGTCTAATTTTCAGGGTATCCACATGATTTTCAGAGCGTGCTCAGATTTGTGCACAGCATAAAATTTGTTCATACTGTGGAAATTCACCTAAACACAAAGGTAGACAAGCAAGCTGTTCCTCTGCAGCACAGGAAGGGGAATTTGCCACCTGCAGGCAAAGCTCTCAAAGCTGCAGAGGCAGAGAGGCACTATGATATGCAAGCTAAAACCACAGGCAATCTGTTATTGAGCAGAACCACAGCAGAGGCTTTCATGTCCGCAAACCAGAAAGTACCCACCTTTCCATTCCTTTCCACACCAGCCATCACTTATGAAAACAAGTTTCCCTGCCTACACGTTAAAAATTGCAACGAGCCAATATGGGTACAAACTTTTAAAGAAAGCATTTTCAGTGAGAAACACAAATGGGTGTATGCTTCCAAACCAAGCAAACAGCCCTACCGCTCATGCAACATCTGCTGTCAGAGCAGAACTGCAATGCCCTCCAGCTGAGGCACAACATGTGGGATTCCTCCTTCCCCAGTTCGTGCAAATGGTTGTGGCAGTCAGCTTCCATGCTATGTGCCCCTCCATGAAAGGTGATGCTAGCTGGAGTCTCCAGCTTCAGGCTGAAAAACATCCTGTCAGAGAACTGACAATAGCCATGAGGGAAAAAATTATTCCCCACCAATAATCAGCAAGAAGAGATGAGAGTAAGATGCAAGCTCCCTGCACCTTTGAAGAAAATGCACAGAATGATGCGGGTTCAGTTACAGGCAAAGTTTCAGAGCCACCAAAAAAGCTAAGTCAGCATTAAAAGCCAAACAGGTAGAGAGAGGAGAGGAGGGGAAAGAAAAAAATAAATAAAAAGGGAGAAAGAGAGAAGAACAGTGTGTAACATACCCACAGTCTATCCAGCTTATAGTACCTCGTCCTTTCACCTCTTGGGCCACGCTGGACAGCAACCTGAGTGAGCTTTCTGCAGCAGCAGCTGGAAAACAAAACAAAGAATAAATCATCATCACTTTAGTGCATTCCTTTGTTCTGAAGTGCTGGAAGAATATTTCTTCAAATTAGACAAAATAAGTATGAGAGGGATCAGAAAAAAAATCTTCAGTAAACTAAAAGGAATGCTGGCTGCAGCTGAATTTGGGTGGCTCCTTCC
>VWZI01009168.1:879671-893279 GCA_013396835.1 Psilopogon haemacephalus
TGTGACTGGGCATTAACAAGTTTGTTAACACCATCTATAATTAGAGTAACTTAATTTACTTGTCTTCACCAACTGTAAGGGAAAATCATCCAGCAGCTCTGCCTGCCTCAACTCTATCCTTGTCATACACAGAAAACAACACATTGTTATTCTCACAATAAGCCTGAGACACCCACAAACCAACAGTTGTGATGAGCTCAAAACTTATAGTAGAAAGTACCCAGAAAAGGTCCTTCCAAAAACTGGCTGTATTATAACTACCCACCAGAGATTTTTTAAATGGCATGCCACATGTATAGATTCTGCAGAACACTTCAATTCAAGAGTCTTATAAATGGTATTAAAAATAAACACAGAAAAAAAAAATTGAGACAAGATCTTAGGACAGAAAAACACAGAGGTTCAAACAAGTATCAATTTCCACCCCCCAAAAAAATCTAAAAGAAGCTGTTTCCTGCCTCAATAAATAGAAAATAGAAACTGAGAGCCTCTTCCAGATCTATTTAAACTGCTGCTGCTCCACAGATACTTCAACTAATTGAATATAAGAATGGCTATATTGGTTCAGACTGCATGCTTCTATAGACCAGTATCTTGTCTCCAGTGTTTGTGAAAGTGAAGGTCTACATAGGTCAGAGTAGACAAGCAGGGCCAGTGAGTAGTGACAGCCTCTACAAACAATCTAGCCCTCTACAATTTTTATGTCAACAATCTGAGCCAGAAACACTTTCTTTGCATTTGACAGCCTTTGCTTGGGCCTGACGCCATCACAGACACCAGCCCACACATGCTAGGTATCAAGAAACTCTCCTACCTCAAATACTGGTAATATGCAACTGACACCTCTCTCCAACATAAGGACATAGACACGTGGGGGGATTCTTTGCGTGTACTTAGAGTGGAGCAATTTGGCAAATAATCTTTAAATAATAAGCATTCAGGATAGGATAGACCTGTCTCAGAAGACTCACTAGCTGAGCAGCCCTGGCAGGATACCCAGTCACTAGGGTAAATGAAACATGTCCTGTAAATGAGGACATCTTCTAAAACCAATGAATTTTCTATCTACACAAGGTAGAAATATCCATCTAGCTTTGCTCAACTGAGAAGCAGAGCCTTTTTTCCAGCATTATGGTCACAGGCTGGCTAACATCTCATTACATCTGAAGGATGTACATCTGGAATCAGAATTGCACCTCCAAACTCCTATTTCTTTTTTTTTCCTACCTCTTTTCCTGGGTGACAGTTAGACAAGAGATTTTTAATTGTGCAAGGATCACTGTTCTAGGAAGAAACATTAATCCCACAGTCAGCTCTGCAGGCAATGCTTTAGACTGCTAAAACCAACCAATTAAATAATAAAAACAGAAAAAAAGAAATCTCTACAACGTGGCTTTTGAACAATGCCCACAGGGCAACATTTATTTGATGAGTGTCAGAGCTGAAGTGTTCTGGTTGTGCTTCTGAAAATGAAAGCAAACACCACTTAAAATATTAAGCGTAAAAAGAAAATCTTCCTTTTAAAAAGCTGAGTAATACAGATGTCTTTTTTATCTAAAGTGTTCCTTTCAAAATCAAAAAGCTTTAGAAACTCTTTTATGACTTTCACTTTGAACCTGTTACTACAAAACCATTTGGCCAAGTGAGCACACAAAGTTCCCCACTACAGCAAAACACAAATATTTTAACAAATATTAAGTCACATTTGTTATTTCAACTGTTTCATAAAAATAATGTCTTTAGGAAACAAAGTTAATTATCCCAGCACCTGCCCATTTTTGTCTGCAAAATCCTGGTGCAGAGGAGGGAGTATATTCTGTCACCACATGCTGCTCTGACTTGCCACACTATAAACCCAGAGCAACTCTACCAATGTCACTGCGTTTGATTGAGGTAAGACCTCTGCAACAGGTCAGAAAGGGAGGATCTATCCCCCAAACAAAGCATTATCTTGCATTGCTTGCCTGAAGGAGGACAAGGAAGCACCAACAAAACCAACACAGTGCTGAGGAAAATCATCTCATTTGCATGCTTTAGTTCTTGCTGTCCAATGGATTTCACATCTACAACAGCATTCTGCACTTGTACTTACAAGATTGTTTCTTCATTTTACATGGTGTCACACAAAACAACACACCAAAGCAAAAAGGCAGCAAAAGGGAAAAAAAGGAGCAGAACAGAGCAAAAGGAAGAGCAGAGTTATTTCAGAACAGCCAGAAAGGACAGCCTCGATGAGTGAGAAGACAGCAGAGATTCAAGCAGACAGGTGGCATGATGTGAAACGAGCCATTTCTCCCTATTACACAAGCAGCTCGGGTTTTATTTTTGTATTTTGTTAATTAAAGTTGAAAGACAACCACGGGACACTCAAAGCTGTCAGAAGCACAGACGAATTGATTTCAGTACCAGAACTATTCATTAGCCTTTTGGTGTCACCAGGAAATCAAAACTTGCAAGCTACTGTGATATGCGCACCAGAAAGCTCCGGCTGATAGCTATTACAAACAGCCAGTGTTACAGACAAAACCAGCACGAAGTACATTTTTGCCAATGTGGCAGAACACTTAGAAGACCAAATTAAAAAGACTCCAAACCTGAAACACCAGGATCTTCTGTGTTAGAATAAAGGACACTAGTGCTGAAGAAACCCTTGTAGTCATATAGAAGCACCTTGCAGTTGCATGAGACAACAGTGAACAGAAAACAAGTAAGGGCCTCTTGCTGAACACAGAGTTGTGATATCAAAAAGAAAAAAATGAAATAAATAAATACACAAAACAAAACAAGACAAGACTTACCAGATTTGGAATAGAGCACTAGTATGTTATTCCGTGTCCTGAGGAGCTTCTTAAAATCCTTATGGTCACTTATTTTTTCTATGAGTGGAGACACTTTCAATGAGCACAAGAATGCTGGCAAGAATGCCTACAGAAACACAAACACCAGTTAGAGCTTCCACACTGAGAAACAAAATACAAACTGTTTTAAAAATTGCTTTGCCCTTCTTCCATAATCTTTAGACACACTGCTTTAAATAAACTATCAAATCAATTTGATCAGCAAAAGCCTAGAAGGAAAAAAGAAAAAAGCCATACACGTGACTTATTGAAACTGGACCAATACCACTCCAGCAAGCATCCTTAGGTGGAAAGATAAACACAATATCAAGAAACATAGCTTAGTCAAGAAACCATGCCCTATAAGAGCTTGTTCCCTAGTCAGATAATCAGATAAAAATTATGTACATTTAATGTATTGTAACAAGAGAAGCAGCAAATTACCACTTTTGAGAGCACTCTCATGACTAGACCTCACGATATGCTGCAAAATCAATAACTAACCCACGCTGACAGAGAGCACTTGAAGGAAATGAAAACAGAATTTTGCAAGTCTAAAAACAGAATTGCAGCATCTGTATTACAGCACTAACCACAACTCTCCTCCCATCTGCCTTTCCAAGGTGGAACAAGGCTTATCTTTCCCCACTGCAAAACCACTCTTCACACATGCACCAGTGCCTTTACCACAAGATAAAGTTTGGCTTCCGCTGGCCACCTGGAATGCATGACATTAAATCTCTCTGCATCCTGAGTCTATATCTATGCTAAAAAAAAAAAAAAAATCACAAACAACAACACAATCCCACAGACAACAAAGTTTGTGTTTCACCTTTTGGTCAATTCAAATCACAACTGTTCCAGAGAAGTTTGTCTGTTATGCTGCCATGAAGCAAAATCTCTATCAAATTACGGCCATAACCTTGGCTGAGGCTTCTACTGCTCATTTACGCTGCACTAATCTCCAATAATAATAATAATAATAATCATCATCATCTTATCCATCAGGCTATGCTGCCTCCCTTTTTCACTTACTGAATTCATGCTAAGAGAATAATTATGGGAAGTTTAGTTGGATAAATTATCTAGTTTTCATTCATCTTACAGTAAAAACTTACTATTTAATTGCTTGGCTAAAAGCTTTAACTAATTTGCCTAACACACACAAGATTTTCAGCATTTTCTTAATTACAGACATAATTTTGATCATGTCTCACTCCAGCTGGGCTGGAGAACGTGTCCAGGCTGGACGTGAACAAGTAAGAGGCTGTTCCTCTTGCATCCCGCGTATTGCAGATTGCAGCATTCAAACCAAGGCACTAAGCCAACCAAAGTCAGAACAAGCAGCTTCAGGCACTACACTTCATTACAAATTCAGCTACTTGCTAGCACCGCATCACTGAGGCACAGAAGTGGAACCTGCACCTACAAAACATACTTCTGTATGAGTGCCAGAAGTTTTGACAGTGGAAAGGGAAAAGGGAGTTTTCAGACACACAAGGTAAAGGGGAAGAAGCTGAACTGAAACCAGAGCCATTCTTAAAACAACCCCAGGACACATTCAGGAATTTAAAATTACTAGAAGAGATACCTGTAACACAAAATATAAAAGCACAACAGGCCTCACAGGCTTAGAGTGAACAAACTGTCCCACTACACAGGCAAGATTCCCACCACAGAGCCCAGGCAGCCTGTGCAAAGGGAAGAAGCATATTCACAAGTCAGCCCCTTCATCGGCATAGATGCCCTTGATTTGACCAACAGACTCAGATCTTTTAAGTCCAGAGCTCAGTCTTCCTACTTTGGGCAGAGGTATACAAATAATTTGTGTGTTTTCTGAGATAAAGACATAGTGCTGCCAATCAAAGAGATAAATATAGTTGTACTAAGAGAGGTGCCATGCAAATTCCTGCATAAAACTCATCACAATCAGAGGTAGCACAAGAGAGATTAATCTAACATCAATTTATGAGTACATCTCTAATTCTGTCTGCTTGGGGTTTTCTTTTAGAACTTTTCCTTCACCTGTTCTTTTCACAACTATCCAAGTGCCTTAAAATTTTACCTATGCTTTGAGTTACAGAAGACTAAAACAAAACTTAACTAAAACTAAGCATGAACACGAGTGGTATGATAGCACTACAGGTTACTTCTTTGGTTTCAAAGATTGAACTCAATTAAGGATATTCTAGTCTACAAACTCACTGCCAAAAGGAAATAACCAGACAAAAAAGACCACGTTCACCAAATGGTGACCATGACGCTAAATGGTATTTGCTGACAGCTCAGAAGTGCATGTGTTTCATAGAATCACAGAATGGTTTTAGGTTGGAAGAGATCTCAAAGATCATCCAGTTCCAAGCCCCTGCCACAGGGACAGGCAGGGACACCTCCCACTAGGTCAGGACGCTCAAGACCTCATCCTGCCTGGCCTTGAACACCTCCAGGGAGGGAGCAGACACAACCTCCCTGGGCAACCTGTGCCAGTGCCTCACCACCCTCACCATGAAGAACTTCCTCCTAACATCCCATTTAAATTTCCCCTCCGGCAATTTGAACCCATTCCCCTTGGTCCTGTCATTACAAGACCTTGTTAACAGTCCCTCCCCAGCCTTCCTGTAGGCCCCCCTCAGATACTGGTAGGCTGCTATAAGGTCTCCTCGAAGCCTTCTCTTCTCCAGGCTGAAAAGCCCCAACTCTCTCAGCCTGTCCTCATAGCAGAGGTGCTCCAGCCCTCTGATCATCTTCGTGGCCCTCCTCTAGACCCTCTCCAGCAGTTCCATGTCCTTCCCGTGCTGGGGGCTCCAGAACTGCACACAGTACTCCAGGTGAGGTCTGACGAGAGCAGAGTAAAGGGGGAGAATCACCTCCCTTGCCCTGCTGGTAATACTTCTCTTAATGCAGCCCAGCACACAGTTGCTGTCTGAGCCACATGTGCACACTGTTGGCTCATGTTGAGCTTCTCATCCACCCAGACCCCCAGGTCCTTTTCCTCAGATCCTCAGGTCTTTTCCAGATGGAAAGACTGCTTACCCAATTTCAATGCTTTTTTTTTTCCTTCCGTGTAACAGCAGACTCTTGAAAATTTAGATTCTGCTAACAGTGACAGCTTTAACTACTGCCTTGTTGGTGTGGTGACTAACAGAAAACTCACCATGCTGGTGGATTAGCAGGCACTCAGAAGGAGAAGCACATCACATTGCATATATCCACTGTTACTTTGCCCAGTTCTTCCTCAGGTATGAAATCAATACGTTACTCATTTTCCTGCAGTTTAAACCAAAACCCACTGGGAAAGGCATTGTGCATACAAGCACACCAGTCAGCCCTGCCAAATAAATCATCATCTCACTTTAATTAAGATTAATGTTGCAGCCTTTCTTGGTTATAAAATTCAAAAGGTCCAAGCTGAAGGCATTGAGTTGGACAGAAAGCCCCTGCTTGCACATCTAAGGCAGCGGCAGCAATGCTGGGAGGTCACTGGCTGAGTGGAGAAGTTCAACCTGCATTTGCACCAGGCAGTGTTTGCAGACTGATAAGAATTAGGTAGTTTCACGCTCTCCAGTTCTCTCCTGCTGAAATTAATTAATATCCTACCCAGGAATAAATGAGAGGCTGGTTTATTGTTCAAATTCCCAAAGATCCTCTGCCTTCACTACCAGCTCCATCCAAGGCAAGTGATGCCAGGCAGTTGTTTTCACCAGATACCAGTCCCTGCCATGGGACTGCTTTACCCAGTGAAAGAGCCAATGCTGTGATGACTACTGGCTAAGGCACTAGTTCTGGCAACAGTCCCAAATTAATAGGGCATAAAAAGAGAATTCTGTGGAATCAGTTACATACTCTTCCTCTTCTTCACAGAAAAAATCAGGCTCATATTCTCGCACAGCCCACAGGCAACGCAGCAGCAAAGGCAAGGCTCATTTGCATGTACTGTGCAATATGACTTTAATTGTGAGATATGACTCAGGTAGATTTACTCCAGACATTCTGCAGGAGAGCTCATCAGCCAGGCACTGCCCGATTAAGCACACTGCTTCTTGTTTAAATCCAGGGCACAGAGGAGATGAGCTCATATTAAAAAAAGAAGAGGTCAAGAAAGGTGACAGTCCCTCCTGGGCAGGAAGCCTCTTTTCATATGCATCAGGAAGTGCTACATTCACACATATGGAACTCTATAAATAAGAAACAAGCTAAACTCTCTTGTCACTTGAACATTCTAAAGCTTCAAAATGTATTCAAAACCACCACTGAAAAGTTAAAAAACACTCCAAACATTTTTCTCAAGAAGCTGCCTACTTTGGTACTCGGTGAAGTACAAGAGGCATATGAAGACCAACACCTGCAACATCTGTGCTGCTCCTGCCCTGTGACAGTTCTGCTAGCAAGACACCACAATACAACTGAGAGAAACTTCCATTTCGTTTCATGCTGTGTTTCCACAGAGCCGAGCATAATGGGTCCTCATCCATGGATGGCTCAGTGGGCTGGAACCAACACAACAGTCACCCAGTGCCCTCAGATGCAGGAAACTTTGGTGAAGGAAAAGGCAGACTACACACGACAGACTATGAAATGCAAATCTGCTACTCGGCAGATTTCCCCAAGCTCGAGATTTCAATCTGAATTTATTTTCACAGAATTTTTTATGGCGTAGGTCGCACATCAGTCATGTGATTCCACTGTCTGATCTAAGATGCATGAATGATTCTCAAGTAAAACATAAGCAAACCCAAATCTTCAAAACAGCTGAGAGACAAGTACAAGGTACAAAACCACACGTGCTCTAGTTCTGCCCCTGCTCTTCAAATCAAAGTACCTATTTAAACAGGTAATTTTGCAGGATGGGTGGAAGAAGTCTGATTAAGGTTAAATTTTCCTTTCCCCCCCACCCTTACTCTCGAGCAATTCCTTGCAGAGCTGAAGAACAATTCCTTGCAGAGCAAGCGTTAAAGAGCAGTGAAACACTCCAGGACCCCATTCCCTTAGAATTGGTACCCAAAAAACACCTGAGCTTTTAGAACCCCAGAAGAAAAGAGCGTTACAAGCAAATAACTATTTGCTAATAATACTTCCAGGAATTGACATTCATGAAAAATGTGGTCATGTCTCAGGCCATGTTTTTTTCAAAACCATCCAGGACTGAAAACATACGAGTTTATTTCTCAAGTTTTTACCCTGCTCTGAATCTCATCTCAGAATGAAAAAAGCTAAGACCTCTCAAGCAGCCATTAAGAACATATTTTCATATTTTATATTTATTATTCAAATTAAATNAAAAAGTGCTCAATTTATGAGCTGCTTCCCACATAAGCTTTGTGACACCATAGTCTCTTGCTAAGGACAAGCAGAATGTCTGGAGAATTATTTATTTTAAATCCAGGGCAGTGAAAACATATGGCAGTAAAAACACAAAAACATGTATCAAAATTACATAAGGAAGAACTATCAGAGGAGTAGCATTGTGCACTGGACAGAAAAACTGTCTTCTCCTTCTACTATTGCCAGCTCAAAGTGCATGAACAAAATGTATTTCCCTGGACACAAATTATGCATTAAAAAATAGAAATATTTGTAGATGCCTGAACCCATATGTCCCCACACGATTTTTATGCATGCACTAACACTTACATGTATAATTAGGTAGGTAATTTGCACGTGACTCATCAAGAAGAGCTGGGGCTGATGCAAACAACACTGATTTTAGCGTAACTGCTGCTTGACAAGGATGCAG
This sequence comes from Psilopogon haemacephalus, assembly GCA_013396835.1. NCBI lineage: Eukaryota > Metazoa > Chordata > Aves > Piciformes > Megalaimidae > Psilopogon > Psilopogon haemacephalus. The sequence goes on from VWZI01009168.1 coordinate 888,243, forward strand.
TCTTCCACTCAACCACGATTCTGAAAGCCCATTTTTCAGCAAGACATTGACTTTGATTTCTGCCTTAGCTTAACCACCCCCTGATGTCGCTCTCATTTAGGGACAACAGCATTCAAACCACTGTAAATATGATCAATGAGTGACCCTGTATGTATGAAACAAATTGTGCCTGACAAGGCATTTTATGGCAATCTAGCTGAAGAGCAGGCCTGCCCCAAAATTCCAAGCAGTAACGGAGACGACCGAGTCCAATTTTCAGAATTAATTTCTTTAGGAGGGGAGTAGCCCAGGTTCTTAAAAGGGCCCTCCTCTGCTACCTTACCTTGGTAAAGTGTGTGCCGGGGCGTGGGGGGCGGTAATGACAGGAGAGAAATCCCATAAACAAGATCAGATCTCACCTTTCCTTTCCGACTTACTTCACAAAAGTAACCCTGTGGTGGAGCACCCACTTAACTTCAGAAGCTGGATTTGAAAGAACATCTCTGTACTGCAGAGATGGAGGTTTGTAAGCCTGCACATCAGCCAGTGGCACAGCCAGGTCCTGGGCTGCAGGCAATGTGCACATAGTGAAAATATGCAGTGACATTTTTCTCTTAGCACAAATGTAAGATGTTCAAATCCAAAGTCCCCTCGTTTACAGGAATCACAGTTTGACTGCAGATGTTTCACCCTCCTTACTCATACAAACCACTCTTGACCTTGTGCAATTATTGCTTGTTTTTCACTCACGAGCCCTCCCTCTGCTGCTATTTACATTCAGGGTTGTGCCGCTTTGATCGCTGAGCCATTTGTAACAAATGCCTTCCAAGATGGATAGTGATAAGTAGGACAGTCCCCTGTTTTCATTCATCATTAATATCTAAAATAGCTGTAGAATCGTTTTAATCAGATCAGATGAGGGCAGGTGGGTTATGTTCGTTACCCAAAGGTACCTCAAGGAAACCTGCTAAGAATTTGTTATTTCGAATGAGGAGGGAAGAGAAAGAGTAGCATTTGGGGATCAGACTTCAGGGATCCCAACTACGCAGGCCCTGCAAACCTGCTAGGACTGCAAAACCATCTTCTCCCAACCACATCTGTAAGGGTTTTCAAACTGCATCCTGCAACCCCCGTACAGAGGCTGCAACACATTATCTGTGAACTACCCAAAAAAGCAATCTGTGGTTTCGGTGGGGAGTAGTAACTCTCAGGTCTACAGCAGTCTGGGATGGCCAGGTGAGGAGCACTCCAACAGGCACACTATAAAATCGACAGCATTCGAAAATCATGGTTTTGCCAAGCAGATTTATATTTGCAGACACTCCCCTTAGACACATCTTTGGGTTTTGTTAATTTTCTTCTGTGGAAGAAGCAACCCTTACTCTGTATATAATCTGTTTCAATTACCTCTCACCTCAAGCCGTTCAGGCAATAAAATAACCCCCAAGCACTGCTGACATTTTACTGTAGTGGGTCATAACTTCAAGAGGCAAGTGTTGTATCTTCTATTGTTCACACAGTAAGGCAAACTAAAATCCTGACAGTGTCTTGGTATTCTTTAACTTAGGTTGAATAATGCTACAAATAAGGCATTCCACTTAACGTGGTGCTTGCTATGTTCAATTTCCAAATATAGACGACAGCAAAAAATACCATGGAGACGTCAAGATTTGACTAGACTCTACTGTTCATATTGTTCTTAAACACTGGGGTTTAAGGAACATAAGCTACAGGCATAATAGTCTATACTAAAGGCTGTTCTTCAGGGCTCTGTGTAGCCAATTAATTGTATGGTTTATCACTGCATTTCAAAAGCTTAGCAAAGGAAAACTTGTGCAATAATTTCCTAATTAACAACTGACTGCAATAGGGTCAATTACTAACTCTGACAAAAAACTTTCTCCTTATTACAAATGTGAAGCTCATCCTCTCCTCAAGCCAGGCGCTGGTGGAATGTATATTAAACAAGCTGTTGATGAAATTTTAGTTCAGGTATCAAGCGCATTTGCATGACTTCAGAAGCTAAGGGCACGAGCAAAGCACATGCCACACAATCCCCCACTAAAAATTGGGTTTTGAAGAAGTTTAAAGTATCACCTGCTCAAGGAGATGCTATAAAAAGAAGACAAAAACAATATTAATAGGACTTACAAAGAAGAGAGGGCAAAAATGACACCTGAAAATCCTTAGCACTTTATGTGGCACTTGTTATCTTCAAAGCATTGCACAAATATTAACTAATTAATCCTCATATTTTTCTGCCAGGTGATAGGAGACGAAGCTTAATTTAAATAGTTGGGAGTAAGATTCACACAGAAAGGAAGCAATCTGCAAGAAGCAAAACAGAGGCAGCTTCAGAGCAAGCTGGCATACAGTTGATCCTACAGTTGTGCACAAACACATGCTCATGGTGTGCCACCCCTAAAAAGTGAGGAGGGAGAAAGAGTGAGTTTATTTGCAGTCACCCAGCATATATGCTGTGACAGTAAACCCAAAGACTGAAGATAGGACTTCAAGGCAGTCACAAGTGAGATGAGATTTTGTTATCTGTGTTCTGCAAGCACGCAAGTCACAGCACTCTCCACCAATGCTACTAGCTACTCTCAATTAACAAAGCACAAAAAAAAAAAAAAAAAAAAAAACCTGCTACCATCATTTTTTGTTTTGCACGAGCTTGAAATAGTGTCAGGAAGAAGGCAAACCATAACTCGCTTCCAAAGTGACTCCATTCACATCACGAAATTTCAGGCAACAACAGTTTGTGATTCTGTTTGCAAACTGCATTGAGTATTCCAATTCACAGACTTCCAGACAACTCTGAAGGAAGAAAGGCAAATCTTGCTACCAAAAAGAAGGAACTCAAGGAACTGAATCATCAAAAAGCAAAAGAAAGGGTCATTAACAAAACAAGCACCTCTTCCATCACCAGTTCCTGATTTGAACATACCCCTGAGCAGAAACTCCTCTTTTGGTGACAACACCACACTTCTGGCAACATCCTAGGCTCTCTGAAGCAAACAATGGATTTGAAACATCACTCCACCAGGTATGCAGCCAAATAACAAAACCAGTTCTGAAATCCAAAGTTTGATTTGAGAAGGGCATCAGAGGAGACAGAGCAGAGCCTACATCTCAATTTTTACCAGTCCATAGTTTGAGGAGGGAACAGACAAAGTAGGCAGGGGGGTGGGGGTAAACAATTGTCCTGGCTCTGCAATATCCTCCCTCTGACTAGCACAAACACTTCTCAAAGCAGCTCCTTAGTACAAGCAGCAACGGTATAAGAGGATGCACTCCCGAATTCAAGCCCAAGTGCCACTACAGAAAAGAATGTCTGAGCACTCTGCCTGCAAACCCACTGAAAGCATAGCCACTACTGCTACACCACAGGGCTACTTGGAACAGAAAGAGTGAGCCATGTTCAAGGCCAGCCCACAGGCCTAGATTCACAAGTCCGTATCAGTGCTCACCAGCATGTTCCTGTGACATTACCAGGACTTGAACTAAAATTCCAAAATGTTCATTTCAAGCCTTCCTTTGAATGCTTCAGGTTGAATGGCACCAGGTCAAGAAGCCTGCATCCCAACGGCTTTAAGTCGCTCAATTTCTCTGTCATTAAGTCAACATTCAAAAGACAAACTGACCTTTGCTACATTGGCCTGAGATAACATTCACCAACGTTTGCAAAGCAAATGAATCCCAGGGGCGTAATCTTTTTGGAAGCAGTGTCTGCTAAGGAAAGAACAGTACTGGATATATCAGAGGAAATACAGATTTACCTCATCTCCTACGAGTATGCAACATAATCAACCACTTGACAACATCTATAAAGATAAACCATAACTTTCTTATGACTTTTCAACTCATTCAAGAGATGCAACTTTACAGCAGGAGATCAATGCAACATCTTCCTCACACATTATGTCATATATTCACAGTGATGCAGAAGATAGTATCTTCCACGAGAAGATACTGAAGTGTTTTCTTCATACAGCTCTACAGATTTCCTTTCAAAAATGCAGGAAGTCTTACAAAGACAAGGATTTCAATTCTCGGAAGCCACATCCAATTTTGAGTCCCACTTTAAAAAATGGGTCCTATGTTTTAGAAGTACTATGCATGCACAACTCCAGCTGCTGTCCCACGTGCACTACACACACAACATTTTCAGGGGATAAATAAATGAAATTAAGGTATGTTTAGGTACATAAAAAAGGATGGGCTGGATGGGAATACAATGTACTCATTAGCCTCTGTCCTATAAGGAAGCTAGCATCACCTTTGCATTAACTTTACATGCTGAGAACATTCTGATTTAATGCCCTCACTGACTTTGCAAACATTGACTCAAGAAAAATTTAAAAGCAGGTTTTGCAATGTCACAGCTGTAGGATAGTTTCTTTAATCCTGGTGTATAGCGAGTTACATACTTCAAGATGAAAAATTGCACCTTCAAGTGCAAGATAATGCAAATTGGGAGAAATAATTTAAACTACTTGTACACAGCAAAGGGAAAAGAATTAGCTGAATCAACAGCTCAATGAAGACATCTGCTCAACATGCAGCATCATAGAGCAAATAAAATGTGGGGGCAAATTAAGAAGGGTAAGAGAGAATAATGTGGATATATTATAATGGCTTCACATAATTTCACTGACAACGGCAGGCCGACTCTGCTCATCTCAAAGGCACCAGCTCTGCAATATAAAAGGTCCAAAGAAGGGCAACTACAATAGCTAGGAATAACAGAAAGCTGGAAGAAAAAAAAAAAAAAATCTACAAAAATTATATCCCAGCAAAATACTACTATTAACATGAATGTTACAGCAAGATAAGGTCTGACAGTCACAGTGGATATTATAGAAAGAAATGCCACTAGTAAATCCATGCGTTTAGTTATTTTAAACGAAGGGAAAATTCAGCCTACTCGTAACTCCACTTGGTCTACAATATACACTTAATCTTACGAATTCACAGCCACAAGCACCATTGAGAAAAGTACTGTGTATATTAAGGGTAAGCCACAAGGAAAAAAAAAAAAAAAAAAAAGAAAATTCA